>JANAVB010006000.1:0-500978 GCA_029216955.1 Iris pallida | reverse complement strand
AATGGAAGGTCCTTATGTAATCGAGACTGTGTTTTCTAATGGCGCTTATCGATTGTCGAAGCCTAATGGTGATTTACTCATGTTGCCTATTAATGGCAAATTTCTCAAGAAGTACTATGTATAGATGTACAGAGATTTATTGGGGAATGGACAGACAGTTTATAATAAATTCCTTTTTATTCATCAAAGACGATATTACATGATACTAAGGGAGATCACTGTCATCCCTATCAAGCTTAGGACGAGGGCCAAGTCCTTCCTTCCAACCAGAGTAGTCAGCAAAGGAGTTGAAGTCATCTGTGCTTGAACTTAGCAGGAGTTTAAGGCAGCTATCCTTAGCCTCCTCCTCAGGCGTTTTCCCAGGTCCCATCAAGAAGTCAAAGATACATTAGGTGGCTCTGATGCAGAGGATCCTTCGCCCGGCTTAATGCAGAAGATCCTTCGCCCATTTTTCTTTTTGTGCGGAGGCGGCTCCATGGGGGTTGTCTCAACCGCCTTCTCAATTGCTCTCTCAGAGGCTTCAGTTTTCTGTGGCACGTCCTTGGAAGACATTTTTGTTTCTTTGAATAAAGAAAGAAAGAAAGAGGAATGATGCTTTATAAGAAAACTCTAAACTATTTATAGTAAAGAGTTATTTATGGATGAATGTTAAATGGATGGTTTTGGAATTTGAAACAATCTGTCTTCTCGAAACCGACAGGTTCATCCATTAATTACAAATTCATCGGGTTCATCCATTGATTACAAGTTCATCCATTTATTAGAAATAAGCTGCCGAAATAAATGCTAGGCCTTTTCTCTAAAAACTATTTATGGCAGGTTGACTTAAAAGTTTTGAAAGAAATTTTGTTTAGAAGAGTTTTTTCTATTTTTAAATTCTTTTCTCTCACCAGCTGATGTTAAATTTGCTATCCATCACGTCCATAGATACTTATCTACCTATTACGGGTTAATCCAATCTGTTACGTCCATATTTACCTCTGACAGTATTGTATACCCTACAAGGAGTAAGATTAGCTATCTTTGGATGGATACAATTTATTTGTGAAGGCTTATCACGTCCATAATACCTCTGATAATTGTCCTACCTCTATTATTTTGATAGAGTCACAAAAAAAAAATCCAAAATGTGTTATTCATATGATTGACATATCACATCAGCATGGAAGAAAAGTTTAGAAAGAAAGAAATTCTTTTACAAAATTTTACAAAGGAGGAGTGATCATGTCCTCGATCATTTTTCTCAGTTCTGCTATTCTTCTTTCTCGAATGATGGGTGCATTTTGAGAAGCAATTTGGCGCTTTGATTCTTCAGAATATTTACGAGAAAGCTCCGTAAAACTCATAACTAACCCTTCTTTTGCATCGTTCAGAATTTTGAGGGTACTTTCCGAACCACAAATCTGTTCTTCCAAGACAGAACCTTGGGCCAAAGATTTATTTCGTTCAGTAATTATTTGTTCTCGTTCCTCTTTCAAACAAGCCAATACAGCTTCAGCCTCACGAATTTTGTCTTCCTGTTCCATAAGCCGTACATGTGATTTTTCATAAGTGACTCGGTGCTGTTCTAACAGAGGTTTGCTTCCATAAAGAAAAGCTGTTTCTTGTGCAACTTTAGCATTATACTCCTGGAGAGCTTCTTGAAATGATAATTCTCGAGCTGTGTGTTCAGCAGTTAGAGTGTCATATTCGGTTTGAATAAAACTCTCTATAGTGCCATGATAAATTTCTTCATATTCTTGTAAAGGTTGTTCAAGACTTTTAACTATGGCTTGCAACGTTGTGGCTTTCTCGGTACTATGGAATATGGCAACATTTCCAATAACCGGGGTGATTGTGGCCTTCAAATCTTTATACTGATAGCTCCCCCTCAAAATCATTTTTGTCAAAGTTATCAAGGTGGTGTAGAAGGTATCAGTATGAACTTGGGCTAGAAAATTCATATCATTGATTGAGCTTGGAGTAGCTACACTTGTTGTCATTGGCAAAGAAAAGCTCGAAGTTGCTACTGTAGTAGCTTCTGCAGTAAAAGCTTGTATTATTGGAGCAGTCTGAGTTGTAGTTGCTGAGATAGAAGTTTCAATCATCAGATTTGTAGTAGCTATGTTTGTAACTTCTACAGCTATCTCTGGAGCTGATGTTTGAATTAAAGCAAGAGGGAGGCTCACTTCAATGACAGGAGCTAGTTCAGACACTATTTCTACAGGAACTGATGTTATATCAGTAGAAAGTGTTCCTGTTGTGGCTTCAATTTCAGCAGCTGTAACTACGACATCTTCAGTTGCTGATTCTTCAATATTAACTGGAGTATCCTCCATTTCGTTTATGACATTCAGAGCTGCAACATCTGTAACTGATTGTTCTGTTAGGTTCATAACGACAGCCGAGTCTTTCTTAAGAACAATAGAAGATGGTTCCGCAGGAACTTCTTCAGAAGATTTTTCAATTGATTTTTCAGTTTCAGAATCTTCCTCATCTGAATCATCCACTTCTTTTACATGTGGTTTAACAGGAGGAGTAATCTTCTGAAGAGGGGCTTTCTTGACAGGAGAAATGATTTTCTTGAGTATAGAACTTGTCCCTGTAAAGAAAATAATAAATAAAATAGTTATAATATCTGATCATATGAATAAAATCTATTTTATATAAAAGAAAGATTTGGACCTGATAAAAAGTCATCATCAGAGTCCATATCCTCCCAATCATCCTCACCCAAATCTAAAGCTGGTTCATCAGAAGGAATGGGTTCATTCTCAGTAGGAGTATCCCACTCAATGACTTCAGTAATGGTCCTTGGAGCTACAGAAGAACCTTCTTCAAAAGGAGCTGTGGAAGACTCTACATTTTCTTCAAGAAGAGCTGTAGAAGACTCTATATTTGGAGTAATTTCTGAAACTGTGGTAGTAACAGTTATCGGCTGAGAAACAGTTATTTGTGGAGGAATAGCTGGTTCACTTGCAATTTGTGCATGAGTATCAGTGGTGGATCCCAGATATTGAACTTGTGGTGCAACTGCAGATGAAGATCCTACCTCAGGATCTATAGTTGATGGAAGATTGACATTAGAAACTTCCTCTTCAAATTCTGGCTCATCCAGGAGAAGCGGTCTTTTTATTGCTCTCCTCTTTTTCTTTGGGGAACTGATTGTCAAAGATAATCCCCGTTTCTTCCCACCTTTAGCAGTAAGTACGGGAGCTTCTTCTTTATCTGTGACAATAACTTCCAGAAATTCATCTGGAACAGCATCATTTATTGGGGCATCTTCTGGTACTCGAACAACTTCTTCTGGATCTCCTTCTTTTCTGATTCGGAGACTTCTTCTTAAATCATATCCGTGGGAAAAAGAACGGATAGAAGAATAGAAGATTGTGTATGATCGTAGTATTTTCAATTCAGTAGTAATGGAAGTAGTTGGTATATAGAATTGGGCTCCTGTACATCCAGTACTAAAATATCGCCAAACCCTGGCTCCATCAACTAACTTCCCGTAACTATTGAAGACTGTTGAAGCATTTCCAACATGAAGCTGGTCATATCCAAACTGCCTTGCAAATCTACTTGGCAGATAAGGTTCGAATATACAGCGTTCACCATTCCTGTACATCAAATGAGATGGTCTGATGTATAAAAGCCATTTAAATGCCGGTCGAGGGAGTGATGTTCTATCTTGACCTCCATCTTCAAGACGTATACCCAGAAGGTTTGATGGAACTGAGGGTGGGGTGCAGAAAAAACTCCAACCATGGGAGTAATTTAACGATGCTCGAGTGTCAGCAACAGAGGTCATCTTCCATGAAGCTTTGTTATATTTCAGAAGAAATAACCCTGATGGATCTTCCGGGCCTGGAGACATCAAGCGGTTATTATGAAGTAATAACCAACCCATCAAAAACAGGAAGGGTAGCTCCACTCTGGGAAATTCGCTACGAGCTTTAGCTCCTAGAACTAATTCATCACTGAAACTCCTTAAACCAGATTGAAGCCGACACACCATAGCTGGAAGCAGACTCAATTTAGCCCTGAAAACTAGACGTACTGCTGGCCATAATATGTCTCGATGGATTCTATCTATAGAAGTAGATCCAGGAACAATCCATTTGCGTAGCCACAAGGATAAGTAGCCAGCTAGTAGGGCCTCTTTCGAGATGTGCTTTCTGCTATGACGAAGATAACTGAGGGTTTCTATCCCTGCTGGAAAGTCACCAGTTTTTGATGACAGATATCTGTCCGGGATCTTGTGTTGATTCATCAAAGCAACTATTACATCCCCAGGCATTGTGGTCATGAGATTGACAATTTGAGACTTGTTCTCTTGGAACCTTTCTCCGTCTTCTTTGAGAAGTCTATTCTTGTGATAGAATAAATATGTTGTCCATTTATTGACGTAGGCCAAATTTGAAGGACTTTCATACATGGTAGTACAAGTCAGATAGTGACACATTAATTCTTGATATACTTCAACCAACTGAGGATTCTGCTTCTGAATCTCTGCCAATTCTTGGTTGGTAGGGGTATACTCTTCATAAGGGAGTTCTCCCATTGGTAATCTTGAAATATATTCCATTTCATGGAGTGCAAACCCCATCTCACCAATTGGAGTTGAAATGGTACCAGTGGAATTGATGTACAGTTCCATCAGAGCCAGGAATAAATTATGATTTATATGGATTCCTTGACTAGTAGCAGTAACTGCATTATATAGTCCAATGGTCTGCAGCTCTGATTTAAAATACTTCAACACCCAGGCTGTCAACATGATCCAATTTTTATTCTGAGGATTCATCCATCCTTGGAGTCTAGGATTCCCTGAAGGATATAATACTCCTTTGTTCATAAACCGGTTTATGTTCATTTTTATTTGGACCGGTTGGATCAAGGAAGAGTCTTCACTGGGATTTTCTCCAGGCATTAACCCTTGGAACGGGACCACACCTCCATAACTAGTACTGGTGAAGTATCCCATACAGTTAGCCTGTTCTCTTCTGAATACTATCTTGCCAGGTTTTCCGTTTGTATAAGGAGTCAGATTCCATGCCATCCTTCTAGGATGTGTAGCATGAAAAAAGGCAGCAATCGGATAATCCCTATTCATTTCGGGGAGGTACATTGCCGTATTTTCAAATTTGAATACCCACGACTCCTTCTTTGGGTTTGTTTGGGATTCATTATCAATTGCATCTCCAAATAAAAATGAGGGCTTTAAATATTGCTTTAAAGTTAAAGACATCAATATTTCCCCATTCATCAAAGATAACAACATCCTCTCCCCTTGTGATGAGATCAAATTACTCCTTTCTTCAGGATAAATTGGATTGGTCTGTGGGAAGTTAACATGAGATAAATCTTCCAGATAATTGGAGCCCATAATTCCACAAGGAGAACCAAATATTTCTGCCAATGGATGAATTTGTAAATTGACTGCAAAGAAAAAGAAATGGTAAAGTTAAGTCAAATAGCCAAAATCTCTTACACAGATGGTTAAATGGACTACTCTACGCAGATGACTTTACACAATGTCTACGCAGACAGCCTTACGCAGATGACTCTACGCAGTATCTACGCATACAACTTTATGCAGATTATTCTTACGCAGATATCTATACAGATGGTCATACGCAAGTTTGTGCATAAAGATTCAAGTTTTCATTTTTTGCTTTATGCAAATTACTGAATTAATTCACATTAAATAGTCTTTATATCTGCGCATAAAGGCTATACGCTTACACATTTTTATGTGTGCGTATTTGATGAATAAACACTTTACGCTGACACGTATACACGTGGGCGTATTGTGTTGATATTTTTGTATGCTGACACGTATACACGTGGGCATCATTATTTTCCCAAATCTCTACGCTAACACGCACAGCGTGGGCGAGAGTTTCAGGGTTTATGATGGTTAAGTTCTTAATTTGTCCATTGTTATCCTCGTCATCCTCATTGATTACACTCTGATCAAAGATTCGTCCCCAATGATGATCAAGAGTCGAAGAAATTCCTACCTCTTATAGGATGAGCCACAATTGGGAGAATCTCTGGAGTTTCTTCCGATTGCAGAGTGGTCGTCTCGACGTGATCAGTCGGCGGTGCTGCAGTTGCCTTCTTCTTTCCTTTACCGGCGACAGTCTTGCTTTTTGGAGCCATTAGGGAGAATTTTTGAGAAGGAGAAGATGAAAGGGTTTTTGAAAATTTGAGAAGAGATAAAAGTAAAGTTCTTCTTTGATGAAATAGAGGCTTATTTATAGAAATGTATTTCGAAAAATCTGGCTAATGACGGTTGGATATCCCGTTCTTTATGCTTCTATTCAAAGTATTTCAAATATTTTAAAGTATATCAAATATTTTAAAGTATATTTGAAAACTTTGAAGGGGGTTTTGTAGAAGCAATAAGAATAAAACAATTAGCTTTACGCAGAAGACACTTTACGCAAGACAAATGAAGACTGGGTTTTACGCAGCACTACAAGACAAATTAGTCTCTACGCAGACTTCAATTGTTGGGCATTACGCAGTTGACAGCTGTCTTGTTTGCTTTACGCAATGGAACAAGCTGTTATCTCTATATTTAATGCAGAGATATGGGATCTGACAAACATTATTCTTTCCTCTGACATTTAATGGCACAGAAGTCGGGGAGACATATTGGAATCGAGGAAATGCTATTTTATACATAAAAGCTTTACGCAGCTGAGATTTATTGAGATACGCAGACGGCTATAATGATGGTTTTCACTGTTTACGAAAAGACATCTCACGTAACTCAATATTCATTGGTTAGTGTACTAACAGAGGAGAAGTATTACGCTCAATTATTTTCCCTATACGCAAGAGTCTATTTAAGCTAATTAAATGCTTAAGGCTATATTAGCCACTCTTAAGTATACGCGTATTAGTTTATTTGGGTTATTTTAATACCCAAGGCTGATTAGCCACTATACGCAGGGGAGCATTAATTGAGTTTAATCATTTTTTTCTTCTGTACGTAAATTACCATAATTATAGGGTACGTGGCAGGATACACGCATACGAGATTATGTTTTTACAGTACGTGGGACACATGGCGCCTGCGTAAGACTCTGAATATGATCGTGCTGAGCAGTTGTATATATGTGGGCTACGTGGCATTGTCTGCGTAAAGCTTCCAAAATATTTGCATTGTGTTGAACCGAGCAGTTAGCAGTATGTGGGACACATGGCACTTGCGTAAAGCTCTAAATGAGATCGTGTATGGCAGTTGCATGCGTAATATGCGTAATAGCCTTATTTTGCTGCTTATTTCTCGGAAGACTTAAACCTATAAATAGGCAATAATTTTGACAGCAAAAGGGGAGGATCGGACGGAGAGAATCAAAAGAATTGTTATAATTCCCGAGTGTTCTCTTTTACTTCTTCTTCTCAAGAACAAAGTGAAGTAGAGCAGGAAAGCATTCGACTTGTGCCATCAGTGCCAACTTTGTCGATACTTTTCTAAGGTCTCCGTTCTTCAGTTGTTCTTCCTTCTTCCTCAAGACAGCAAGTTTCTTCAACATCGTTGTGTGGTCCAAGGAACAAAGTGATCATTTGTGAATCAGACTTCCATAGCAATACATTCCCAGAATCAAATTTGTACTTTTGTACTTTTTCTCGTTTTCTTTTCTTGAAGTTGTATAGGCTTTTTGTTAAGTAAAACAGGAACATTTGAATGTATCTGCATATATAAAAATTTAATATTACAAAACAATTTGTAAAATTTGTGATTGAAAATTTATATGTGGTTTCACAATCAAATATTGCACACAAACATATACTTATGTATAACATCAATCTATGACTTCATGTATAAATATGTGTATTTGTGTGTTTCTGTTTTTTGTGTGTTTAAGAACATGCAAACACTTTTTCAAAGTGGACCGAGAACACATCACCTCGGATGATGGAGATGGCATAACTAAATTTTTCTCTGTTGCTGATGGAGATGATGTAACTAAATTTTCATTCACTTGCGATGATTGTGAAGGTTGATTGGGAGTAGAATTACTAGGTCCCTCCATGCTCATTGTGCTTCCAGTGCAAGTTCGAGGATGCGGAGTGGAAGTCTTGATTCTACTGAAAAAACAAAGGACAAAAAAAATTAGTTAAAAGCTGAAGATCATACAATTTTTAATTTATAAATTAGATTCACTTTGACTAATTTTGAGACTGTTATAATGTTTATGAAAGAGAACATACGCCATTAAGTGACAGTCTTGAGAAATGAAGATGTTAGCTCGACTTGGAGTTACAAGCCTGTAGAAATAAAGCACAACGAAATAAATAAGAGAGCAAAAATGTCCAGAGAGCAAAAGCTTTAACATGCAAGTTGAAGGAAAATAGAAAATTCTGTCCTACACAAATTTACCATAAAATCCAACAAATTTCAACATGCTCCTGGATTCGGAGCTTCTAATGAACCAAAATATTTCTGTTCCATTCATAAACCACTACGTGAGATTCGGTTTCATGATTTTAGTTTATTATTGACAAGTAGATTCCTGAATGTTGAGGCAATCGGGACCGGGAGTTTAAAGACCTGTGAAAAGTTATACTTCCACATCTATACTCTTCTTTGCAAGAATTCGAGTTTAATATGTGTTATAGTATAGTAAAACATGCACAATGTAATCTGAGATTCTACACAAGTATGATGTGAACTTTATTAAACAGTCAAGGCAAATGTCGCGAAAATTGGAGAATAAAAGTATGCTGTAACTAATATCATTCACCCCGTAACCTGCAGCTAATAGAATCCTTATTGGTAAAACAAACATCAATAAAATTGCCTACACTCTGATATTAATAAATCCTAACTAAAAATCCTAACAAATAAACCTAAATAAAAACAAATATAATCAAAATCAAATACCATCTGAACTATTTCCAAGTTCCAACCAATAAGAACTTGTAAACTTCATCCTCATCATAAGGGTTCAAAAATATGATAGTGTAAACACATTCAGCATGCAGAAAAAGAGTTACAACTGAAAACAAGTTAATTTGTATAATTATCACTACAGCTTATGATTGTTTTGACATGTAAAGCTAGAACTAACAGTGAATATAATAAACATTTTAGGGATATATAACAAAAGCAAAAAAATATTAGATCGAGAAAATAAGTAAGAACTTAGAATATTGGCATATTAGATAAGCATTTTAGATGATACTTGAATCACTTATTATTTTGTAATAGCTTCCCCAAGTTGCAAATCACACTAGTATACATAGTCATCTTTATATACCTTTAGCATGTAATGGCAAAGGTTCAGAGTTCGGTGACATTTAAATACAAATGCAACATTCAACTATTATCTTGTACATGCCTGGGAATGATTATAACCCTTTCATTAGACATTCCAGTTCCAGCTTTAACTCGCCATTGTAGCAAAGTATTGATCAAGTACCATAAAATTGCAACAAGGGCATACAGACATCACAAAATAAGCAGCAGTCCAATTATTGATTGATTAGTCAAATACAAGAAAAAATTCAGGTGCTAATCAATAACTGATAATAAATCTTTGTAAAATAAATCAAATTCATCACAATCATTTGACTCCATCAAGACCAAGATGAACTGAGAACTCACAATTTAACCAAGAGGCAAGAATTAGTCCTGGCCAAAGGTATGGGCGGCTTGTGTGAGGGCAGCTCGACGGCTCGACGAGGTATGGACGGCGCGGTGATGTATGGACGGCGCGGCGGGGTGAGGCCTGTGACGGCGGCTCGACTTGATGAGGTGAGACCGCGAGGCCCGTGAGGGCGGCTGGAGATGTTGGGACTTGGGGCGACTCGACGAGAAGATCTCAGGAGGAAGATGAGTTGAAAGTTGAAAAGATGGAGAGGGATTCATGGATATGTTCTTAAATATTAAATTCTTAATAGATGTATTTAATTTCACTAGGGTTTAGAATTCTGAGAAGTGAAGAAGACGAACAGTTTCGCGTTCGCGTCCCCTCGTGAGTCGTGAGGCGTGCATCGTGGAGTCATTGAGAAGGTGAAAAGCCGAAGTCAATTTGGGCTATTCTGGAATCTACGGGACAGGGACCTGGGCTTGGGCTTGGGGAAGTGCAATTGCACTGTTAAAATATATGCTAGCAATAATCATTGGGCCGGGGCCGGGGCTGGGGCCGGGCCTATAGTCAGCCCCAACCCTGGCCCGAATTTTTTGCGGGCCTAACTTACAGCCCTAACCCCAGCCCATTATTTCGACGGGCCGGGGCTGGGGCCGGGCTTTTTTGGGGCCGGGTCGGGGGGCCCTCGGGCCGGCCCCAGCCCATTTTCATCCCTAGCATCAAGTTCCATATTTTTCCACATAGCAAATAGAAGAGACGTCCGCAAATCATATTAGGTGGTAAAAAAATGTTGAGTTAGGGTTCAAAACATGGACACCTCAAATACTACCAAACTACTCACCACTAGGCCAATACTTGTCATATGTAACACACAAATAACGATTAATCTCATTGAAATACACATGAGTTTGTCCTTGTGTGAAACTAAGAGCATGTCCAGGTTGAGTCTAGTTTTAGGATCAAACCTGACACAATGTAGCCTCCACTTTCTACATGGTATTATAGAGCCCTAGATTTTCTTCCTAGGAACTTCTTCTCCTCCTATTTTTCGTCTATATGTGTTCCCTTTATCTCTATCCTCAATCTCTTTTATTGGCTACTTCTGGGCGGATGTTTTGGTTATTCTATCTTTATTTTGAAATTTCTCAGGATGTGAAGCCTCGACTATCTTGAGATTATTTGTTGAGATGATTTATTTTGGATTTTCTTCGGCACTAGAAGTCTCGTCTTTTTTGGAATTTTTTGATACACAGTCTCAACATATTTTAATCGTTTTCTTCTGTGATTTCTCGACTTTCAATCCCCAACGTATTTCAGATATTTCTTCAAAAAAAAAAAAAATCGTCTTACAGAGTCCCAACTACTTGGTTATTTCTTCCAAGTTTTTCTTTGTTTTAGAGCCTTGGTCTACTTTGGCTAGGTGCATTAGAACCCATATGGATCTATATATGATGTTCTTTCCGGTTCTACTTTTTCGGAGCATAAATACACTATAGATGATTTTATTCATGGATTTCTTCAGTTGTGAAGTCCGGAGTAGTCATTATGTGATTTTTTTTTGGTTTCAGAGCTCCGATTTCCTTATTGTGGAAGATCTTCAGTTTTCTTGTTTCCAAGCTAGACTTGTTTTTATGAAATTCCAACTTGTGGGGAGTGTTGAAGAATAAATTATTTATTATTTTATGTCTTTTCTATTGTAGTTAGGGTTTATGATGCCATTTTATTTATTTTGTATTTTTTTTTTAAATATGGTCCAGCGTTTTCAGCATAAAACTTTGGGCTTCTTTTATAGTGATGGAAAATATGACACTTGTATGGAATCATTAAATAAGATGCAAAGATTCTCATGTTCGAAGTTCGAACGATAACTCTTCCATTTTTACCAAAAGAATAGACATCCCAAGAATCATAGTACAACGCTAAGAAAAATCTTTTTGAGAAAAAGGATGAGGTCCAAGAGATGTTAGTCAAAGGACAGTACTAAAATAAATTATCATTACAGATTAAACAGCTAAACCAATTTTTTTAATGAATGGTTTTATTGGAAAGTTTGCTCCTATTTCTTGATGTACACTAGTGATCAGAGGCGGATACTGTAAAATACAAGTGGGGGTCAACTGATCTACTAGAAAAAAAAATTAGAAAAAAAAATGAATGCAAGAAAGAAGGGGAGGTAACATAAATTTTGAGTCCCTGTTATACTGTAAGAGAGGAGACCACACCCTATGAGCAGCATTTATATGCTTTATTTTATTTTATTTTTTGGTGTCCACTACTTAATGGAGCATGGAGGCTCAAATCCGCGCCACTATGCCGTGGTGTCTCGCCGTTTCCAATGGGCTACGGCCTCGGGGACATAACATTTATATGTTCTTTCACAAACAATCTTTATTGACAGCTTTGTATGAACTTGGAAACAGTGTTTTAAAAACTGGACCGGACAGGCTGGTTGAACCGGTTAACCCGTGAGCTACTAATTTTTTCGGGCTGGTTTAATATCGACCCATTATTTTTTTCCAAAAATCGGTTTCATTTATGTAACCCGGTCGACCCGGCCGGTTAGACCATTGAATCGTCTGACTCGGTTGAGTTTTAAACCGGTCTGAACCTGACTTTTCCAATTCAACTTTTTTTGGGTTAGTTTTTGACTTTTTGTTTGGACTTTACATGCAATAAAAGTTTATATGTATGATTCTTGACTAATTTTAACATAAGTAGTATATGTGTAGTTGTGTATTATGTAATATATTCAAATAAAATTATAAGTCTATACAATTGGTTCAACCCGGGTTAAACTACTGGTTGAACCGGTTTAACCCAACCCAGTGTCCTCATTGGGTCGATCTCCGGTCCGATTTTTAAAACATTACTTGAAAAAGCAATGATAACTTCTCCCAATTAACAACAACTCTCTCTCTCTCTCTCATGTCATGGCTTTCGGCAGCTATCCATATAAAAATCACATGATACTCCATGCATGCAACATCATATTTGATCCAAACTTATTTCTTGCATTGTGTTGTTTAGTCTAGTTACTGTCCCAACATCATATATAAAATGGGTAAACTATACTTTTGGTCGTCCAATGTTTGAAAATTTTAAGTTTTATCACTCCATATATATTTTTCTACAGTGAGTAATAAAACTTGAATATTTCAAACATTGGATGACCAAAAGTATAGTTTACCCTATATAAAAATAATTTTTGTGTCCATCCCTGTTGGTACATTTGTGTTTTAATTCTGGCTTTGTATTACATTACAATGTATTTTTGCTTAGTATGCTTACAACTACATATTTTAACTTTAGTTAATTTAAGCATATTTTGACATATATAAGATTGGAGAATAATACTTTTGGAACATAAAAGTTCCATGGTGAAGTCTAAATTTTTTCTATTATATACTAGAAGTTGTGCACTGTGTTGCACGTACCTTTCCTATGTATCTTTTTTTTCTCACTTTCTAATTGTATATTTGTATGGCAAATCTATTTTGAAATAGTATAAAATATTTTGAAGTAAATTTATTTTGGAGATGATAAATATTAATTGTGGTTGGATGTTTTTAATTATTAGTGGTTATTAATTATGTTAATTGTGGGTGTGTAATTACATGTTTACTTCTACTTAATTTAAGTATATTTTGATATATAAATATATGTATAAGATTGGGGGGAGGATATTTTCGGAACCTGAAAATTCTATGGTAGAATTTTAGTATTATATATAAATATATAAGATAAGTAGAATGGGAAGTCTAACCATTTTATTGCCTATAGCAACCATCTGATCCTATGATTTACTTCAAATTATTTCAAATTTGATAGGGAGGAAATTCAAAGAATCAAAGCTGCACAGCCCGATATTCCTCATCGTGAAGCATTTAGCAGTGCTGCAAAGAATGTATGATATAATTGTGCTGTATACAAATTTCTTTTCTTTTTTTCTTTTTTTTTTTTTGATATTAACTACAATGCATCTTTAATTTAACATTCGTTGAACCTAACTGTGGTTTTCGTGCAAATGTTGATTTATTGCCATTGTGACCGTAAATTGAATGGATTGGCTGCTAGTGGGCGAAATTCGATCCTCGTGCAATTAGCGTCGGTTTGACTACTGATATGGCTGGAACTTCTAGAACAACTGTCCTTCAGCACGTAAGTGTTTGGAACCCACCCCCACATCATAAATCTGTACAAACTGACTACTTGCCAGTTCTAATCTTCTTATTTTGGTGGCTTGAATTTAATTTGCAGGAGAAAAATAATGGACTTATGGAGAGTTTTGATGTCTTCAAGCAATTGGAGCGCAGGAATTAGTAATTTGTCTAGCCAAACTTTCATAAACCTCTATTATGTGTTTAAGGGAGCTTTGCCCTTTCAAGAAATCAATATGTATCAGTGGAACCTCTATGCAGTAGTTCTCGGTGCCTTAATATTACATTTAAATGCTCGCTCTCTTAATATTTTGGGGCAAGGATGAAATCATCTAGCTTGTTCATTCATTTAGGGAGATGATGAAATTGGTAGTTATGAATCAGTAAAAAATATAATATCATCTTAGACTTTAAACAATAAGGTTTGCTATGTCAAATTATGATACATTTAAAGGAAATAAAAGTAAATCCATGTAAAATAAGCATGTTTCTGTTGTTCGCAAGCAGCATTGTTTGGTTTGATTTGGTTTCCGAAGGAAAATCAATTCCCGTCTTTTCCATAGGGATAAGAAATTAAAATTCATGTTAGATTTCATTTTATGTGTTTGGTAAAACAAAAAACATTCAAGGAAGACCATTTGATTTTCCTTCAGCGTGTGTTTTTCCAGTGTTTGATTCGTGCAGGAAAAGAAAGAAAAAATATATCAATATTCCAATAATATTCTTGTATTTTAAAATAAAAATAAGATCATAAAAATCCAAAAATAATGGATAAAGTAGACAATAACACATTTCAGTAATACTATTGTCGTCCAAAATTTTTATAATAAATGCTGAAAGGAAAAATCAATGGGTTATGAGAGGAATCATATCCCCCCATTTTCTCCTCTGCCAAGAAAATAGTTCCAAAATTTGTGGCTACCAAACAAAGGAAAGGAATAACTTTCATTTTTTGATTCATTAAATCCGTGAACCAAACATGGCCTAACACCAAACTTAGCAGGAAAATAGGAAAGGATACATAAAAGCCGGAACAAGCAATTTCGATAGATACATACTTATATCCACTCCAGGAGCACTATGGGTTCTTGTCATATATAGTACCTAATTTTAAGTGGTTCTACAACAACATAACAGTCAGTTGTGTTAAATAAGTACAAGTCATTCGACAATACATGAAGATAATAACTTCTGATCAAGTCGCTCGACAATGCACTATGATAAACAGTTCATCAGAACTGTCGTAAGGCAAAAACTCAAACACACGGAGACGAAGCTTTCTCGTATATTATCAACCACTCAAGTGTACCTTTACAAGCTATTCTAACCTCTCTTTATATAGGAAGAGAGGTTGGGGGTTATGAAGAAATGAAGGGCCAAAGGTCATGTAGGTTACAAGAAGATGAATGTGTAGAGACATGAGTTACAACACTCCCCCTTGGCTCTCCAGAAATTCTGCTTGTAAACACCTCTGAGTTTCTTCGTCTGTCTGTAGCTTGTATCTTACAATTTTGACCATCTACTTGTGCCTCGTCAAAACCTTGCCAAATGAAACCCAGTGGGAAAAAACTTTGGTCGAAGGACAAAAGAGTACACACAGGTCAGTGTGATGGGGGTAAACTAACCATTGCAAAGGTGCCTCGTCAAAACCTTGTCAGGGAAAACCCAGTGGGAAAAACCGCTGATCGAAGGACAAAAGAGTACACGATGGTTTAGAAGTATACAACTGGATACTCCTCCTGATTATAATAATCCTTAGTGAATAAGAGATTTGAACTGTGTCTCGTTAAAAACCTTGCCAAAGAAAACCCAGTGGGAAAAACTTTGGTCGAAGGGAAAAAGAGTACACGAGCATACATCAGGATGCTTCCCTTTTCACTCGCACTCAACAGGGTGCGGGATATACGCACAACAGGGCGTTGGAAGGCGCTTGTTGGGGCGCTCCCCCTCACATGCACACAACAGGGTGCAGGAAACATGTTTCACTTAGGCTAGCTCTGAAAGCTTCCTAAGTCCAATCGCTCTGACATGTTTCTGGAACGAATGTTTTGGCAGTGACTTGGTGAACAAGTCTGCACGGTTATTCTCTGATCCAATGTGTTGCACTTCAATCTTCTGAAGCGCTTGTTGTTCATGTGTAAAGAACAACTTGGGCGATATGTGCTTGGTAGCATCCCCTTTGATGTAACCATGTTTCGCTTGATCAATAACAGCGGTATTGTCCTCATAGACGACAACAGGTTCATCTGGGTCTATGTAGATGACATGAATCTCATAGGAACCGAAAAAGACTTGTCAGAAACTGCTGATATCCTGAAGAGGGAATTCGAGATGAAGGATCTTGGGAAGACACGGTTTTGCCTCGGCCTGCAGATCGAGCACCGTAAAGATGGAATTCTTGTCCATCAAGCAAACTACACCCAAAAGGTGTTGAGACGCTTTAGTCATTTTGACGTTAAGCCGTCCGCTACTCCCATGATCGTCCGCTCTCTAGACATTACTAAGGACCCATTCCGTCCAAAGGAGGACGACGAAGAGATATTGAGTCCTGAGTGCTCTTATCTGGGTGCAATAGGCGCTTTATTGTACTTGGCCCAATGTACTAGACCGGACATCTCGTTTGCTGTGAATTGTCTAGCTCGACACAGCACCGCGCCAACACGCCGCCATTGAAATGGCATAAAAGATATTTTCCGCTACCTTAAGGGTACTACGGACTTGGGCTTGTTCTATCCCTACGCGATTTTGAGTGAGACCAACGCTCTTGGCACTCGAAGCAACGCGACCCTTGTTGGCTACGCCGATGCGGGATACTTATCTGATCCGCACAAGGGGCGTTCCCAATCTGGTTATGTCTTTACCATTGGGAACACGGCGATTTCTTGGAGGTCTCGCAAACAGACCTTAGTGGCTACTTCAACGAACCACTCTGAGCTACTCGCGCTCTATGAGGCGACTAGAGAGTGCACTTTGCTCGTGCAACGCCGGAGACCCGACGTACCGATCGTTTTCTCACTTTCTTCCACCATAAGGTAAGAAAGGTAAATTTTTCCTATATAGCTAATTTTTTCCTGGATACAACCCAAGATGCCAAGCTCTGGTCTCCTAATGCTTAAGCATTCAACAGGAGGTTAACCTTCAGAGTTTCCTAAATCGAACTTGTTTATAACTTCATTTGATAATGTTGCTCCTTGTGTCGAAAGCAAACATGAAGTTTGCTTCAGTTGTGGTAGTGTCTTTCTGGTGAAACCACTCGCCCTAACATTTTCATATTACCCATTGAGACTGTAAGGATTGAAATTGTACTTCGAGACTATTCTGTAGCTATTCACTGTTTTTGCAGCAACCTGATGAACTCTTTGTTTTATATCATAATGCATATTTTTCTTCTCATAATTCAAATTTGATGGAATAACTTGCTCGAAAGCTATATTAAACAGGAAGTATAATATCATTTATTATTTTGTTGAATGTGGCAGTTGGGAGCACTACAGATATTTTGATGAATATTATATGGTGCTGATAACGTGTCGTAAGGCAAAAACTCAAACACACGGAGACGAAGCTTTCTCGTATATTATCAACCACTCAAGTGTACCTTTACAAGCTATTCTAACCTCTCTTTATATAGGAAGAGAGGTTGGGGGTTATGAAGAAATGAAGGGCCAAAGGTCATGTAGGTTACAAGAAGATGAATGTGTAGAGACATGAGTTACAACAAGAACCAATTATTTTAAAAAAATAAAAAATGACTCCATAGTCGCAAGCAATGACTTCTTAAGTTACTCAAAGCTACTCAACCTCTGTATCTTGATCCTGTTCAAGTAAATCTTCCTGCAGAATGCAAAAGGCAATCAGCACGTAACTTAAACAAGCTCTCATGGTATCACAAGATCGTAATCTAATGATAATAGGTCAGGTGCAAAGCTATAAGGAGGAGACCCAACTTGATTTCTTTCATGGAAAATTTAATGTTAACTATACAATGACATTTGAAGCAATGAAGAAATTATTTTCGGTTTCTCTGCATGTTATCTTTGAGAGTAAATACCTGCTGTACTGTCTTACGGGGCCAAATTAAACCCAGGACATCCCCTTCCCTACAAAAGGCATCAACCATTCGGTTGCCCAACCTTCGTGTTAATTTCTATGACAAGTAAAGAATGTCAGACTTGGGTTAACGTAAATTTGCTGCTATCCGTGATAAACTATAGATGCTAACAATATTGTAGACTTAATTGAGTAAAAGCTGTTAAATCATAAGTAGATCCATTACATCAAAAAGTAGCAATCGGTCCATACCTCAATCTTTCAGAGTCCGTGCTAAAGCATCTGTGCCAGTTCGAGATGCCACATCCTCTATTAAAAAGGAAATTTTAATGTTAACACTCTCAGCAAGCCTGTACTCACACAACTCTTTTAAGGGAGCAAGCATCAGTCAGTACAGCAAGTTTCCTTACTTCACTAACACACCTGAATCCAAAAATTTCCATTGAGTACAAAACATATTTTGCAATGACAATAATAACCTACCAATCGACAGGTGAAGGATACCACGCATATGTAGATTTCTGATTGGCTGCCTGACCATAACTATTTATAACCCCAACCATATATCCATCCATCTCCCATATGTAGATTTCTGATTGACTACCAATCTAGTCTGAACGGTTGTCATATAAATTATAATGAGCAATATTATGATGTATGTCTTACTGTGCTTCCAAGCTAGACTTCAGTTGTGGGGTTTTGGGGGTTGTTATTGTATTTATTTCTGATTCAAAATGTATGCTCTTCAATAGCAGTAATAGTCACTTCAAATTTGTTGCTGTCAATATATAGATGTGTTTATGTACCTTTTTGACGTTTGGTAGACAACAAATCTTAAAAATTCGTCAAATCCTTTATGAAGGTTACTTGTGCTCCATAGCCGACCACATTCTGATGAGAGAAGACTTGGATGATGATGCACGCAACTGTTATTTTCCATGTTATATTGAGCATCTCATATCTTGCACGATGGCATAATGAACATGCAGTACATCTACTCAACATACGAATGTCTCGAGAAGTTAAAATATTCTGTAATTACACTTACTATTGGCTACTAATATGCTCTGATGGCTTTATATTGGCAATATTAAATATCACATTATCAAGGATATCAGTTCCTTCTTCTTATTGTATGACAGGATTGTGTATCTACAGTGTCCTTGGAACATAGGGTACTGAAAGGACTACTAGGAAAGCTTGCAATTGGTTATTGTTAGTTATTTTTCAAAATGGTAGTACTCTTTTCCTGGTTTTCCACTTTCAAGATATATGTGAGTAGGATTTGCTTGTTCACTTACTTGGATGATATTTTCAGGCATCAATATTGTATCTATGAATCTTCAAGAAAATTAAGTAATAAATGTAGTGATAAACTTTCTCGTGAAATTCTTTTGTTAACATGAAGTGCGCTACAGACGTGCACTGTCATATGTTATTTGTGACCGTTAGCCCATGCACCATTTTGATATGGTTATTCTTAATTATCTGCACTGTGAAGTCGTATTGGCAATCTTTCTTAAGCTTGGGAATAGTTATGTGTCACGAAATTAGAGGCGAAAATGTGATGTTACTGTGAATGAGATGCCCTTATTTCATTTTACGGAAATTTTCATACAGAGCATTGATTGTTTATAAAATCACAAACAAAGCACAAAGTTTGTAAAAATTACATAGGGAGCACCAAAACGCCAGCGTTTTGCTCTTTATGCTATTTTTAAATATTTTTTTATTTTTTCCGTTATATGTTCCGTTAAGCCGTTAACGAAAGAAAATATATATATATATATATATATATATATATATATATATATATATATATATATATATATATATTTTTATATATATATAAAAATGGAAACGCCCTTAGGAAGGACGTTTTCCTTGTTTGTATTTTTTTTTTGATAACGATAGGATGTGATTGTTTTTTGAGTGTTTTTTTTTGTTTTTTGAGTGAATGTTTTTTGAGGCTCTGTTTGGTAGGAATGATGGAATAGTGAAGAGAAAAAAAAAATCAAAGAAATACAATTTCCATCCATATAGAAAGGAAAGATTATTTCCTTCCTTTGTGTTTGGTAGGGTGGAAGGAAAATGAAAGTGATACACTTTCCTTTGTTTGGTATGGAAAGAAAAGTGGAAGGAGGGAAAATAAAACTGGAAATTGCTGAGAAACCCAATTTCGGAGTGGGCTTTTATGAAATGCCCACCTGCTGGATAAGTTTTATGAAATACCCAGAATTAAGTATTTTCACGTTAAATATTCCAAGATTCCCTTTTAGATGCCACCCGCTAGAAACTGCTATTTTTATAATACCGAAACTACCCCTCCGCGCGAATTGGTCATCTATATGTATTTGAATTCAAAAAACTCAGATCTGGATTGTGATTTTCGTCTTCTTCTTCTTCACTGGAAATCTGAATTTCATTGCTCTCATCTTCAGCAGAGATCGCAAAGATCGTTCGTAGTTCGGTGTGCTTTTCTTCAGTCGAACTCAGATCATCGCTCGTCATCATCATCATCTTCATCTTCATCGTGGAGACATTTGAAGTTTTCCGACAATTAGGTCAATTGTGGAGAGAATATCTTTCTTCTTCTTTTCCATCAGAATTATCATCGTTTTGAAAGAAGAACGAAACTCTTTGTTCATGAAAAAAAACTAAATTACACGGAGAATGCCATTCTCTGTTTTATTTAAAACGGAGAATGTCGTTCTCCGTGTTTCTAACACGGAGAATGGTCATTCTCCTGCGTTTTAACACTGGAATGACCATTCTCCGTGCTAAATTACACGGAGAATGACCATTCTCCGTTTTATTTAACACGGAGAATGACATTCTCCGTGTTAGTAACACGGAGAATGGTCATTCTCCTGCGTTTTAAACACTGGAATGACCATTCTCCGTGTTAAATAAAACGGAGAATGTCATTCTCCGTGTTAAATAAAACGGAGAATGACATTCTCCGTCTTAATGTAGCACGGAGAATGGCCATTCTCCGTTTAAATTAAGACGGAGAATGTCATTCTCCGTTTTATTTAACACGGAGAATGACATTCTCCGTTTAAATTAACACGGAGAATGTCATTCTCCGTTTTATTTAACACGGAGAATGACATTCTCCGTTTTATTTAACACGGAGAATGGCATTCTCCGTGTTTCTAACACGGAGAATGGTCATTCTCTTGCGTTTTAACACTGGAATGACCATTCTCCGTGTAAACTAAGACGGAGAATGACCATTCTCCGTCTAAATTATGACGGAGAATGGCCATTTTTCGTGTAACTTTCAGGACGGAGAATGACATTCTCCGTCTTAATTAAGACGGAGAATGTCATTCTCCGTGTTACTAACACGGAGAATGGTCATTCTCCGTGTAAATTAAGACGGAGAATGTCATTCTCCGTGTTACTAATACGGAGAATGACCACCCTCATGTGAAATTAACATTTTTCGTGTTCTAACACGGAGAATGGCCATTCTCCTGCATTTTATGGTCAGCTGAAACTTTGGAGGGCCATAACTTTTGACTGGGAGGTCGAAACGAGGTCCCGTTTGTCGCAAAATGAGCGTATCGTCGAGGAGACTGAAAGTAACAGTTTTATAGTTAGACGGCCTTCCGAAATTTTAGATTCGCAAAAAAATGATGTTTGGACCTCCGTTTTAGCATTTTTGTTGTTTGTCCCAGTCTTTCCGAAATTTTTCGACGAGTTTTTGAAGATTTTTGAGGAGAAAACCTAGATTCGAAAGTGAGCAGTGTAAGGAAGAAGATGAAGTATCGAAACTTTTTTTTAAGAGCAGTTTCGTGGGTGTTTTCAATAAATTAAAAGGAAGGGCAAAAGGGTCATTTGGAACCCGCTTTGGATAAGTTTCTCTAATTCTGGGCACGCGATGAAATTTTTTTTAGCGGTGGGTTTTACATAAAACTTTTTTAGTTTTTGGGCATTTCATAAATCTTCCCAAAATAAAAATATAGACTTTACCATATTTTTAAGAAAAGTCTATATTTTTATTTTCCTTCCTTCCATTTTGCTTTCCATACCAAATAAAGAAAAGTGTATCACTTTCATTTTCTTTCTAAGGACGTTTTCTATTTTTATTACTTGTTTTCGTGGCTACGACGAAAATAGAAAATAATTACACTCGACTGCAAATATGGAATGGTTGTATTAATAATAGAAGCATTAATTACACAGAAAGGAAGCATTAATTACACAAAAATTAAATGGTTGTATTAATAATAATGGAATGGTTGTATTATTAACATTAAATTAGAGGAAGCATTAAATTAGAGGGAGCATTAAATAAATGTCATTATTAATGCTTCCTTCTTCTTCTTTTTTTTGTTTCCTTCTTTGCTCTCTCTCTCTAATTTAGTTATATTAATAATGACATATTTTGCAGCCGAGTGCTTCTTCTTCTTTTTTTTTCTTTTTCTTTTTTCTGTTTCCTTCTTTGTAGCATTTATGTGTATTTTCATGTTTTATTTTTTGTTACTTTCTATTTCCGTCGTTGTCAAAGAAAAAAATAAATAAAAATAGAAAACGCTCTTAGGAAGGGCGTTTTTGCGTTTTTCTAGGAAAACGTCCTTCCTAAGGACGTTTTCTATTTTTATTTATTTTTTTATAACGTTAGGAAAAACGGATAATGAAAAAAAAATATTAAAAAATAGAAAACGTCTATTGGAATGACGTTTTGATGCTTATTTTGAAATTTATTCAATTTTGATGCTTTGGATGGAATTTATCTAACTCTGGATGCTCTGAATGAAAATTTCCACTCATTTTATGAGCTCAACTTGATTTGACAAAACTCTCTCAGCACAACTTGCTCTTGCCATGAAAGTACACTCCTTCCTCACATCAGAACTCATACGCCGGTGATGCTATTGTTTACATACTCTTTTGTAAATAATTTCTACCATGTTCCATGTCTGTCTCTTGAGAGCAATGTGTGAGAAGTATTTCCTCCTCTAAAATAAGAACATCAATAATTATATTTACTTTAGAATAAAATTATCTAGAAACTGATAAAATTCCAGATTGTGTTACTTCAGTCTCCAGTTTAGCCATTTCTGGACCAAATATTTTTGTGAACGTAAATAAGGTTAATTTTCTTGAGCCAAGATCGAGTTATCCCACCCGGTAGGAGTCACGAGGCTACCTTCCTCGGTTGTTGATTGCTCCCGCCTCGAATCAACAAAGTGAGATGGAGCAGATGAAGTCCTGCCAAGAAGGAATATGGTAACTGATTGAACCCACATACCCAATAAATGATCCAAATGTCCATCACGAAATATTAGGTTTATACACAACACCAATAACAAAGTCATTAATTATCCCAAAATTTTGGGGGCGGTCATTGAATCCTTTTCTTCCATTAAACTTATTCACTGTCATGTTCCCTTTAACACTGAAAAAAAAATCCTTAAAACATTTAGCTGCCGGAAAAGAAAGAAAATATTCAACCAGTGGATCTTACAACACTTAGGCCTCGTTTGGTTCGCGGAATCTCCCGGTTGGGAAAGAAAAGTGATTACTTTTCTATGTTTGGGTGCCCAAGGAATTGAGGAGGAAAGGAAAGTGATTCCCAATAGAAGAGAAATTAGGAGAAAAAGTGATTCCATCCATCCAAGGAAGGAATCCCTTTCCCACATTGAAGTATTCACTTTCCTTTCCAAATTCCTTGGCATTGCCAAACATCGGAAAGGAAAATCAATAGGAATTAAAGTTTCCCAAAGGAAAGGAAATGACAAGGAATTGATTTCCTTTCCCTTCCATTCCGCGAACCAAACGAGGCCTTAAGGTACTGTTTGGGAAGGGTGAAAAATGGGAGGAAGGAAAAAGTTGAGGGGAAAGTAAGAGAAAAATTTTAAATGATGGTGTTTGGAAAGAGGGAGAGAACATGGGGGAGGAAAATTTG
The DNA here is from genome assembly GCA_029216955.1 of Iris pallida. Taxonomy (NCBI): domain Eukaryota; kingdom Viridiplantae; phylum Streptophyta; class Magnoliopsida; order Asparagales; family Iridaceae; genus Iris; species Iris pallida. Next base: position 477,261 of record JANAVB010006000.1, on the reverse strand, counting down.
AGAGGAAAAAAATAGGTGGGTCCCACCAAAAAAATTTCCTCCCAAATGTGGAAGAAAAATGGAGAGAGATGAGAGGAATTTGAGTGAATTTACCCCACCACTCCTCAAAAAGTTAATATTAAATCATCATTTGAGAATACCAAGGAGGAAATAGTAATTATACCTATATCCATAAACAAATAAAAAATTGTTTTTAAACTTTTCCTTCCCCTACTTTTTGTCCATCCAAACAAAGGAAGAAAAAATTAACTTTACTTTCATTTTACTCTCCTTCATTTTCCTTCCCCTCAAATTTTCCTCTCCCTCCCCACAAATGTCCCCAAACACAGTGTAAGTCTCCGAGCTGACAGTGGCCCATAAAAACAAACAACAACAGCCTTTTATCCTCTTTTTTTTTTTTTTTTTGCATTGTCAGCCTGAATACTTGATTCCAAACACATGAAAAAGATCTCAGAAAGTCAAGTGCGAATCTCAACTGAAGAAAACAGAAGGAAGACATATTTACTTTGAACAATAATATGATCTTGAATCATATTTTTATGTACAAAGTGGAAAGTAAAGAATGATATATACATCACACTTTTAATTGGAAAACGAAATAAGAAAATCCCAATCCTTTGCCGATCAAGGAATGTAATAATGACTTCTGTTGGCATCAGAACCTTCCCACCATTAAATTTACTTAAAATTGTAACAAATAAAAACTATTGACATCAAACTAAATATCCAAAATAAACCATTTAAGGTTAATACATAATCAGCACCAACCAAATATATGTACACAGGATATTTCCAGATATTATGGTCGATTTCCAACCCATCAAGAAGATTTTGGATTTGGAACCGTGTCATGTAGTTTCGTTGAACATCATCACCTGTAAGACCGCATAAAGTAGAATAACGATGTCAATACATTGTATCATGATGATCTTAAGCCTTAAGGAACAGCAAGCATTACATTCAGCTGTCTAAAATATGTTCCTTTCCCAAAAACTGCTTCAAATATGTGGACGTGGTATGCGAGATCAACAGAAAGGGTTGACAGGCTGCTTTCTTGGTTCATTTAAAACTTTATTAAGATCATGGAAACAGCCACAATGTAGCCCTATTTTGTAGGTGTTCAGACACATCAGTGCCATATTAACAGTGAAATGATAAGCCGGTTAGCATGATCCAGTTAAAAGTAAGGATAGGTAAGAAAAAGACAAATTCATCCAGTCAGACTACTTCGAGTAACAACGTGATGAAATATCTATTCAGTGTTATGCATCTTCAAAGTATTTGTTCATAACAGTAAACTGAAATCCTAGAAACGGACGTTAAAAAGCTACAAGTTCACAACTTCACAAATGAATGATTTAAGGAAAAGATGTATACTTTTCACATCTCCCAAGTCCTTTTCTTTAGGTCCCAAGTGAAAGAGGATATTGCAGACTGTCATCTCTATACAAAATTTACAAATTGAAAGATACCGACATTTCCAAAAACTCCGAATTGGTGGAATCTAATGGACTTCTAGAATATCTAAATTTAAAGAACTGTCATTAATATAATTTCTTACAAAAATCCCACTGATTCCTAATTGACCTATCCAACAAATATGATTTTATTTGATGTGTCTTCTACAAATCCCCCTGTAATTCTAAATCATGAGAAACAATTTCATTATCCACCATTCTCACCTGATCTACAGTTTATCTAAACCAGTTTAAATAAGAAATTCCTTACAGAAGTTCAAACTTTGGTGCTTTGGTTTGTTTGCCAACAGAAAAAACTGGCCTTAGGTTTGTTTAAAGCAGCACTTATACCATATTTATGTTTGATGAGGAAGGAAGCCTATAGGCTAGTTATGTTCCCATTTTAAACAAACCATCTGCCATTTCTGCTTGACATTTTGCCAAAACGGAAAAAATAAACTTGTTTGGTTCTCGCAACTGTTATACAAAACAGCCGAAAACAGCAGACACCCAGGGAGGCACCAGTTAGCGTATGCCTTACGAAATGGAGATTTACCGTATCAAATGGGAACCAAACTGGCCCTATATTTGGTATACATCAACTGAACCACTAGAACATGGGTAAGCTGCAGCAAGACAAATGGTACTGCAACTTCGGATACATTTTTTGGTCAGTGATTAACATGTAGCAACTAATACCCAAGCTACTACTGCAAAAAATGATGTGGCAATTTGAACCAACACGAGTTACAATTAGTCACTTGCAATTTAATAGCTGCATTCACCTTGCAGCAACCCTTTTTGCACAGAGTCCATTTTTGTTCACCCACCAAAACTAGTGTGTATGTTCACCCTTCCACTCAAGAGTTGTCATGTGTTAAACTAGTGGTCAAAACTAGTTTGGATGTTCACCAAACCACTCCCAACGTGGTTTTAAGTTGGACGAGGTTGGACGAAAATGACACGTGGCAAACTTTGAGTGAAATGGTGAAAATCCATAGTAGTTTTGGTGGGTGAACAAAAATGGACTCTTTTGCATACAATAATGCTAGCTTGAATCTGTGTTTCACCATTGAGAGGAATATATTTATCACCATAGATTTATCAAGTACTTGTAGTAGGTTTTTTAACATCGATGGTTATAATTGAATTTTGAAATAGATAAATTAATGGTGCTCAAATAATCAATAGGGCAATGCTAGGGGGACACCAGAAACTGACCACATTTTTCTGACCACATGATGTAGAGCCTATATGTTGATCATGTGTGGGACCACCACATTAATGTTATTAACACCTAGGCTGCCACATCACGTGATCAGCAAAATGTGGTCAGATTTCCGTTCCCTTAGCTATATTGTAGAAAGATATGATAATAGTTATCTGACAATCATGGATCTGAAACGTAAAAACCCATATAGAAGAAAAAATCAATTACCTTCCCACAGACTGGACAGGCTTCACTTCTCTCCATCCACTCATATATACAACCCAGGTGGTAATCGTGAGAGCACTGCAGAGTAATCCTTGGATTTTCAAATGTGTACTCTGCATTACAAATTAAACTGCCAAAATCAAGATAGGTGTTGAAGCTGTTAATAAAACAGTACTTACTGTGTGAGAAAGGGTGATTAACTAATGGTCACGAAATGTATTGGGTTGATATAATTGGACCAATAAATAGTGGAATAAATATAAGAATAGGTGCTCCATCTGGCTGACTGTTGTATCACCCATGTAGCATTTACCGGAACTCTTTCCCACTAACTATCCAATATGCTTCTCGTTAGAGAATCCCCTCAAATTCATCCTAGTATTTTTTTTGCATATCCCGCATGCTTTTAGGAAGCCTTCGGATCCCCAGTCGTTTTACTATTCCAACTTCTGTAACCCAAAGCGGTAAATCCAAAATGTAGTCTGTTTGCACTTATTTTCGGATTTTAAGCCAAACATAGTCTTGTCTGATCTTCAGATCTACACAATAATAACATATTGCATATGGCTTGAGCTAGTTTTTATTCTCCTTCTACTTGACAATACTAGGCATTTCTTCCACAAGAAACAGACATGAATTGCAGTGAGCAAAGCTTTACTGTGAGATGAACGACACAAGCTCGTATTATAAAAGACTAATTTCTTTGCTTTTGATTTGTTTCGTTTAATTTCTTACATTTTTGCTGTCCTAATGCTACTTTGCTTTCGTAGGAGGCCGGTATGCTGGACCCTCAAAGCTTAATTATTTTCTAAAGAAATTGTACATACCTACCTCACAAAACTGATCACCAGGTAAAACTTGATTCAAAAGAATTTAACTCTTTCTCAACTCCGAAGTAATTAATTATTTGCTGCTACAAACTAGTGCACTTTGAAAGTAACTACTGTTCCTTTACTTTTGATTTAATTTCTGACATTTGCGGTCCTCATGTTATCTTGCTTTTATAGGAGGCCGATATGTTGGATCCTTAAAGCTTGTTTTCTTTTCCAAATAAAACTCTACATGCCTACCTTATACAACTAATCATAAGGTAAAACTTGTTTCAAAAGAATCTAACTCTTTATCGACTCCAAAGGAATTAATTATACGCTGATGTAAATTAGATGTGCTTTAAAAGTAACTAAAGTTAACTTTGCATGAACTTATTAGTTCAATTATCTTAAATAGTAGTAATTATAGGCTGCCTGCCATGTGTTCATCTTTTGTTAAGTTCTATGCTTTTCTTACTTATAAAGTTATAGAAAGACAGTTCTGATTCTTTTAATATCGGATACGGCATGAGTATCTGCAATATTGACAGTGTTGACTATAGTTTGGTTAGTGAGCTGCCCCCTTTTGTGTATCAACTATTAGAAGGGTAGAGGCAATAATCTTAATTTTATATCAAGACCCAGATGTCAATCTGTAATTTCTTTACACACACTGGTCATACACTTACATAAAGAGCTTTGATATAAGCAACACTGGAGGTACTCATTTAAGGAGAATAAAAAGAAGATATGATTTAATATCATCACAGTTGCAATTCAACAATTACAAGGTCTTATTTCAGATGATTTTTGTAATAGTTTGTATAAATATCCAAAGAACCAGAAAAGCAAAAAATTGCAATAACTATTTGAGAGCTAAGATTGAGAGATAAGGACATTGTTCATAGAATCAAAACATTATGTTTGAAATGAAAAAGTGCTTCTGAAATAATTCGTGATCACACTTTATCATTGTAAGTTGAAACAAAAAGTCTATAAGACCAGTCATGATTTATGTACCGGTGGGCAAACTAAAAATATGACCAAAAACAAAAATGAGCATAACTGAAATGAAAATGCTAAGATGGATTAGTGGCAATAAATTGAGATATATGACAAGAAATGAGTGAATTCATAAGAATTTAGGGGTGGACTGAAGGTAAAATGAGGTAAAATCGTCTTTGGTGGTTTGGACCTAAGATGGACGAGTGGCAATAAATTGAGATAAAGGAATGAGTGTATTCATGAGAAATTAGAGAAAAAAATCGTCTCTGGTGGTTTGGACATGTGCAACATGGATTAAAAGATGCATGATTATGATGAGCGATAAGATATTATACAAAGGAGCTGTTGGAACTAGAGATAGGCCTAAACGAATTTGGGTTGAGATGTAACAAAGATATGGTTTTTATTAATGTTACAGCAGACATGGCCTTAAAATAACTGAATTGAAGGAAATGATGCAAATAGCTGAACACCACCCCCCGCCCACGAAAATATTGGATAAAAGGTTTTGTTATTGTTGTTGGTGTTGATGGTGTTGTCGTAGCTACTAGACAATGGACAAATAAAAAACAAATAACACTTCCTGAATCCATGAACGGATAAGAGGTATATAAAAGTCCATGTGACTTCAACAAACATAATGCAGGAGCTTATTATCCTGAAATTAAATCTGGCCAGATGCGGCTCCAAAAGGAATATATAGCATTGGTTTCCTAGTCAGAGAAAACAGAAACAGAAATCAAATTTCAGTAAGCGTAAAATAAAAACAAAAGAAGCACACCTTCGAGGCAAGTTGGACACACATCTTCCTCCTCAGATGAAAAAAAGTTGTATGCTTCTCTATTTGAAACTTCCGGTGCTGGATGCTTCACTGAAGACTCAGAGAGGCATAACTTAGACCCCACGTATACAGAACAATTCTGCCCATCAACAGTGCCCGTTGGTTCTATATCAGTATCATTTGTTCTAGGTGGTCCAGCATGGGAGTGCCTTGAAGCTTTATTGTACCTTGGCACGAATCCATCAAGTTGACGGTGCAAAGGGGAGCATCTAGGATCATCATAAGGTAACGGTCTTGGAGGAGCATGATATGTGTTAGATATAGAACTTTCTTCATCTACAGGAGCAGAAACTAAAGGAGCTCTTCCTTGCAAGGATAAAGGGGCAACATGCGCCTCCCCTCTTCGAAATAACACCGTGTACTAAAAATCAGAAAAAGAAATGACTTTTCATGAATATACTCTAATTTTGAAATCCTACGTAAATTTTAACTTGCATAAAGAAAAAAACAAAATAACAAAAAAAATCTCAAATGAAAAATTGATATAAAATCGGGTATCTGCAACATTTCCTACAAAACAAGATGAGCTTCACCAGAACAACCATGTTCACATTAAATAATGATCAATCTGTTAATGACAAATTTGCAGTGGTAACTCTCAATTGCAAACATTTCTTTTGATTTTTTTTCTTAATGTATGGTAAGCAGTACTTATTGACTGTAGATGTCTACTTTAAGTTTACTTATATATGCAAAACACAATAGAAAATACTTCACATAGAATTGTCTGTAGATGTCTACTATAAGTTTCCTTATATATCCAGAACACATTAGAAAATACTCCAAAAATCTTGAAATATTTGTAAATAGTATAAAACACTTTAAATTAAATATTTGAATAACACCACCAAGGGGTGCTTCAGTGGAACACTAGTAAAGGAGGAGAGGAATGGGCATGGGTTCAAATCCAACTCGGGCAAAATAAAAATGGGATGGGAGGAGGTCGTGGTGCTAGTAATGTGCTAGTAATCAAAGACGGATAATCATTAACGACCGACTTTATCTCAAAATAGAAAATTATTTGCTCATTAGGTGTGATAAGCAAAGCAACACCCCCCCCCCCCCTTTTTTAAATTATGGTTACTCATGTATCCTTAGCATAGTTTGCAGTATCGGCAAATACAAATCCAATACGGCTGATACCAATCAGATACAGCCGATACTGATACGATTTGACATGTTCTGATCCGATACCCGATACTAAAGGATACTGACCGATAGCGACATTGGAGGTCTCTTTTCCAGTCAATTCGACGAAGAAAATTGAACGGAAAAAAAAAAAAAATCAATCACAAATGGTGTAAAAGCATAGTAAGGTTGTAAAAGCATGGAAAAGAAAAAAGAAAACTTAGCTATCACAGGTAAATCTATCATCAAAGATGACTAGTATTTCATTCAATTTCAAAATTAACAAGAAACAACACAGGAAATACTTAAAATTAAGCATAAATGTATGAAATATATTTTTAAATGTAATAATTATTTGTTTTCCGATGTCAAAAATTCCGTTACTCTGATTTGAATCCGTCGATACTGCCAAAACCGCCTATCATGATACTCAGAGGAAGAGTCTGATACCGATTCGGATACCGATACTGCAAACCTTGTCCTTAGTGATACAAACAGCCCATATCAATTGCCATCTCTAAGTCCCCCCCCCCCCCCTCCTTAATTGTGTCTTACATTGAACCCGATCTTGATATCTATGAAGAAGTAAGATCTCGCATAGTATCTCATTTGCTGATACCCCATGTAGTAGTATCCTTCACTCATGATGTGTGGCACAGAGAGCAGGAAATTGTGACATTAACTTTTGACTACATATGCAAATACATAAATTGACTACATATGCAAATACATGACGATTGTGTCAGAATTGTTCATCTACCCCTCTATCCACTATGAAGTAAAAGTAATAGAAAAGCTAAAAATAGAGCTAATATACGTGTCATTATACTTAATCCTGGATGGAGACTAGTAAAGTAATGATAAAATACATTGAAATATGCAGATCCAAATAATAACGGATGCATAATTTTTTTCTGGGCAGGCAAAAATACATTAACTAAAAATTTAAGGGGGCAAATATAGTATTTATAAGAAAAAAGAAAAACCAATCATAATGCAACTAATGAGTATTGAACTCAAGACCTCATGTTTGTAATTATCTTCTCAATGTGTCTTTTAGAAATCAATGACAAAATCCTCCCAAAAGTAAGTACATATTACAAATACTTACTGCATTCACCAGCTGCTGAGTCAAGCATCTAAGACAAACACAATATCTGGAGCCTGGTGCATTGGGATGTCCACGTTCATTGTCACCATCCACAAGGAAACAGCTAGAGACACAGCCCATCCTAATTCCCTTGTTTAAAACAAGCCCTTCAGTGGATAATATGCCTCTTCTACCTAATAGAAAGACCAATACTCTCAATGAGAGATGGAGTTCTGCTCAAAAGAAAAGTTGTTCAGAAGTCAAATTTTTATTCGAATAAGAACTTCGATAAATTTCTGCACATGTCTATACCTGTGAGAAAACAGAGATCAAATAAAATAATTTCATCTATTTAAAGAACACTGCAACATTAGGTGACTATGCTTTAGAGAGATACTAGAGAAAATAAGGTACACTGGAAAAAAAAAAACTAGACAAAAACTACATAAGACTCGGATCAAGAAAACCTAATTTATTTTGCATCCTAAGAAATTCAAAAGTACAATCAACTCCTATACTGGCAATCATTAAAAAAGATTAGATATTTTACCATAATAATATAGTCATTGTTGAAGAAGGCTTTGTTGTTCTTGTTGAAGAGCTATCATACTTGCACTAGCAATCAATAATCCTCATTTTTTAAATAACTTCAATAAATGTTTGTTCGTCTATCTTTCCGACTAGACTACTAGCACCCAGCTACAACTACAATGTGAAATAAGCTTATGATACATAAAATTTCTAGTAACGTGCAAGTTTTAGGATTTAAAGATAAAATTAAATGAAACAGAGGTAAATTAAATGAATATGATATGGTCCATATGGATGATCAATAAGAAATAGGGTACATTGACAAACTAATTTTAGGGCATTTTGGACTGCAAGGAACTTGAATTCTAGAAATATGAATCCTGTGTATCCGGCCAAAAGTTTGCCATTTGGTTTAGGAATTTGAAAATTGGATTCCAAGCTTGTTTTAGTGCATTGAAGTGTACTTTCTAGGAATCCAAGATTTGGCCCAAATTTTGTTACTTGGTCACAAGGAAAGTGAGACTAGCAATTCCCAGTGAGAATTTCAATTTCCACTTTTCTACAAAAAAAATAAAAAAGAGTGATTTTTTTATGGAATCTTTTGCGATCATGATACGATCTTGGTAACTTCCAAATGTTATTTTGTTACCATCAACTTCAGTTCTCCCAATAAAACAACAAAGGTTGGAACTTGTATGAAGGTATCTAAATTCCAAAAATTCAATATTTTTTTGGAATTGTAAATTCATGCAACAAAAAGTTTCCAACTTTCCAACACTGAAGTAGAGAATAGGATTTCTGTCACAATGTATGTCAAAACAAATTCCTGCTGGAATTGATGAATATCATGGGCTGATCTTGCGGGACCCATATGGATGTTCTTGAACTTCAAAATTTATTTGTAAAAAAAATTCTACTCTATAATGTGATTATTTTATATTCAATTCCATGAATCACAAATCACACACAGGGAATATCAAATCTATGCAACCAACAAGATAAGAAGCATGGACACTCCAAAAATTCATGTCTTGTCCGTGCCAGACACATATCAAACACCCACGGACACTATAAAATACACTAGGACACCAAATTAGGTGCCAAATCCTTGTCAACGTGTCCAAAGCATCGCGTGTCATATCCTTGCAACATAGCCAACAAGGTCCTGTGACACAAAATCTGATACCATCCGGGGGGAAGGGGAGGGGGAATTGCTCCTAAAGTTAGAAACATATAGAAACTAATAACTAACCAAGTTGGACAATTTTTCCTAAAAACTCATGAGAATCAATGCAGCTAATATGAGCACCAAAAGCTATGGAAGACTGCAATATACTTCCCCAAATCTACAAGTAAAATATTTACAGTGCACGCAACCACAACTCTGACAAAACAAAATGTTAAATAAAGGTATTATTGACTAATTTGCAGTAAAATAATTTGCAGTAAAATAACATGATCAATGGGATTATATGAATTAAAGGAACCAAAAAAAAAAAAAAAAAAAATCCTCAAAGAATTCCATCTTATATCTAAAACTATATATTTAGAAGCTAAGAACAAATACAAAAGAAACTATTGCTCGTACTAGCAATTGGAAACCATTAAAACAACCCATCCATACTTTCCATGGATAACTCCATAATTGAACATATAAATATAGACCAATCTGTACAACATCACAAACCCATCAGTTCTTCATAAATTGGAACTGTTGGTAAAGTATAAACCCATCAAATATTTTGCACATATAACTTCATAATGAACAACATATACGCAACAGAGAACCTACAAATTTCAGAAATCAAAACTATTCACAGCATCAGTAATGGAAATAATAGAAACCCACCAAATAATTTTGCATAGAAAACTCCAAAATTTACTAAAAGAAATAATACTAAGAAAGCAGAGGAAGAGGAAGAGGTAATATATTATATACCTTCAGCTTTCTCGGGAGGGAGTATTTTTTGGCAGAGATTTTGCAGAATAATTTCGATTTGATTTGAAAACAGTTTTCAAAAAAATCCAAAACAATAAAAGTGTGGATTTTGTTAGATATAATTAGGATTTTTTGCAGAGAATTTTGGATTTTGTTTGTTCTGTTGAAGAAGTAAAGTGAACATCATCAAATATTTGTTTAATTAATAAAATTAAAGAAGAGGTTGATACGTTTACTCGGTATTTATGTACTTTACGGCCATGCGGAAGGGTTAGTGCAAGTGTGTTATGAATTGTATTAGGATGTGATGGGTGAGAATATCAGTTTCCGTAAGGAACAAAGAGTCATAGAAAGACTTGGAGTAGAGACATTAATTATGTTTTTTTTAGGAGAGTGATCGGTTACCCATATTAAAGTAAGGCCTAATTTGGTTTCCGAAATCATTAGATTGAAAAAGAAAGCTGAATATTTTTTTTATGTTTGGGTACCAAAAAAATTGAGAAGAAAAAAATTATTCATAATGGAACAGAGAGAAAAATAATTACATCCATCCAAAAAAAGAAATTATATTCCCACATTAAAGTATTCACTTTCTTTTCCAATTCTTTGGCATTTCCAAATATTGGAGAAGAAAATCAATAAAAATTATAATTTTCCAAAAGGAAAAAAAATGCCAAAGAATTGATTTTCTTTCCCTTCCATTCCGCTAACCAAGCTAGGCCTAATAGTATTAGGTGCATTCTAGTCTATACCATCCCATAAGGAATAAAAACTCATTAATTCAAATATATAGTCTTTGATGCATAAATAGGTGTATGAGGATCAACTACATAAACTCAAAATAAGAACTTGTAATATCCTTCTCATCGAATCCTTCTGGCTGCTCCATGTACAACTTCTCCTCAAGATCACCATAGAGGAATGTCGTCTTCACGTCCATCTTGTAACTCTCCAGTCCCAAAATACATAGGACCAAGCATGTGAACATGCCAGCTGCACATGTACGAAGAATACTCCAATATATGGAATCCTCATATATGCACATAAGCTGTAAATAAAACAATCACAGGCCAGAATAATATAATCTAATCTCATCACAGCTCAACACAGAAGATGATAGAGTCCAAATAATAAATAAGTGTATCAAAAGATAGCCGGGTGAACATGCTCACTCTAAACAGCTATGAAAATAGTCTCACAAGATCGGAGTCCAACCTCCGCAAAATAGAAAGAGATGTAAAAATAATGTCCACTAATGCCTCAAATAAAGAATAGACTAGAAATCAGTAGGAACTGCCTCATCATCGATATAAGCTAAATCCAATGCCACTCCGTACTCCTGCGGAAAGTCATCTAATCCTGGAGAGATAATCAGGTCCTCAGAGGGACGTAGCAAGATACAAGAAAACATCATGCCATATAAACTGTGATAATATAATAGAAAGAGAGGATGCATGCAATCGGAATTCCTGACCAATCTACTGTGAATATGCAGTTTTGAGAAACAATCCTTCGAAGCATGAGACCTGGCTGTAAATGGGATCGACATAGTTCCTGTAAAGGGCACCAGGGGCCTACGTCCATAACGTCCGAAGATCGTCAGAGGGCATCATGTGCAAGGGGCTACGTCCATAATGCTCTGGAAAGCGTCAGAGGGCACCTGGGGCCTACGTCTCCGGATGAGCGCACAGGTAATCAAGGAAGTGCAAAGAAGCCCATACGTCAGGTATTGTTCTCCCCACCCAATGCCTAGTATCATCATCTCCATGACTGATATGAACCTCTAGTAACCACCAAGTCTTCTAACATGCAATTCTATTGGCAGTTACTCATGTCCGTCGCACGCTCCATACGTATCGGTGGCCAGCAACTACGCGGGTACGTGTCCTACATGTGACTCACAACACGTGATAAAGAAGTGTCAAGGCCGTATGAGATATACCAATATCTCATCAATAATGGATGGTCACTAGACTAAGTCAATACAAGAGAAATAAATAAAAGCAAGAAAAATGACCGATAAAGTCGCTTGCACCCAAGTGTGACTTGGACGCACAGTTTGTTAATAACCACAAATAAAATGCTGAAAATAATAACTGAAAAGTAAGAATATGTAAGTCACAGAGTAAGGTGGTAAGGTATCTTGCCTGATGGTGCAAAGTGACAAGTATAGAAAATCACAATGTCAGCCAAGAAACGTCACAATCTCCAAACAACTTCAGACGCTGAAACAAATATCAAAACTTACTCGGTGTAAAAGATATACCTAGGAAACGCCTATCCAAAAGTCAAATTCTGGAACAGAGGCAAAATCGTAATTTCGGGTCAAAACGATGTTCGTCGTTGGATCCGCTTTGTACCGAAACGTGTGCCAAAGTCTATGGTCTCTAAAGTGTCAAACTACATATCTACGGATTCAGTTTGAGAAGAGTAACTTAACGGTATGTCCAGTTTTGGATTCCGATGAACCGCGTACAAAATCGCCCGTTTGAGTGGGTCGCGGGCCCACAAAAAAGGGGTTCCGGTCGACCTTCTCAAAATCGAACCAAACTTGGCACACAGGACCAAAATTTTGATTCGGACCTGTTGGCACAAGTTTCGTCTCGATTTGACGACTGTACACGAAGTTAGGGCAAATTTTACAAATTGGCGATACGGGGGTATCTTGACGGATACGGACTAATTTCGTCGCGCACACACGACAAAACTGAGTTTCCTCAGTTCCCACACGTCAGCAACGTCCATACGCGCCTTTCAATGTATATAGCGTGCGACCACGTCGCCCGGTTTGTCGGGGCGCACGCCGTATCGAGAAAATTTTCAGAATTTTATATAAGCTTAACACAGTTTTTCCTCCAACTTCAACATCAATTTACTTTTTACACGTTAATCGAAACGACGATCCCGAAGATGCGTTGCGATCTCGGTTATGTTATCTTTTACTGTTTTTAATTAGTTTCTACAAGTTTTTAATGTACAGCAAGAAAATTGGCCGATAAGTTATCGTTTAGAATTGGTTTTAACAGTCCAGAAAATCTGAATTTTTTGCTAACTTCAATTCGATTTTTCGAACCAGTTAGATGGTTATGTCGAAATCCATCTGGGATCTCGAAGAGGTTCAAGTCTACTTTCTAGAAAATCTTACGGATCAAAAATCGGTATTACGAGTAAAAAGTTACGTCATCGAGAAGTAGGGTACCTTGAGTGGGAAAACTGCTCCGTAGATGACGAGGGGCTGACTTTCGATGCTCCGTTCATCGCGCACACAACTCCGTTGCTGGTAAAACGAACTAGTAGATGAAGAGGGTATGTTCTGCCATAATTTTTGTTTTGGGAGTCTAGGATTTTGAGATCTGTGGGGGGGGGAGTTATATATATAATAAGTTGGGTGCAAAACCTATTACTACTAGGCTAATTAATAACCCAAAATAGGCTTTGCCCACGAACCCGTCGGGTTGGGTGCTCACGTTAATGCTGCTACAGCCGCTAAGGGAGAGGGGGGCCCGCCCACATAAAGTGGGTGGGTGAATTTGTTTTGTTTTTTGTTTTTTTTCCTTTTCTTTCCTTTTTCATTTCTTTTTCTATTCTTATTCTTTTTTTTTATTTCTTTTTCTTTTCTTATTCTTTATTAAAAATTCTTTAAAAAATGTATTTCTCTATTCTATTTTAAAATATATTATTACTCTATTTAAAAACTCTTTTCAATAATTCAACATTTTAGATATATTTATATACACATATATTCCCACATATATGTATATAGAAATATATACACCTTAATAAATCAACACATACATATATACATATAATATAACATATAAACTTACACCCATACTATGCATTAACTTAAGTATTTGCTATTACTATTATTTCACACTCCTAATATTATTCATACATGTATTTTAGCACCAATTTCTACATAAAACTAAAATTAAGTAATTTAATAAATTATAGGGGTTTACATCCTATCCAACTTAAAAAAATTTCGTCCTCGAAATTAGACTATGGTACGGGTCGAATGCAATGGTATGCTATACAAGAAGCTATAAAGACTATCATATGCAAGACATACCTTAGTTGTCAAACAAATGCGGGTAACGATTTCGAACGTCGTCCTCGCGCTCCCAAGTAGACTCTCCTGACGAGTGATGCTTCCAAGCCACGTGAACCAATTGAATAGATTGATTCTGCAACACCTTCACTCGACGATCAAGAATGCCTACCGGTTGCTCTTCGTACGACAAGCTCGGTCCAACTGTGATCTCGGAGTGATCAAGCACATGGTTGTCGTCCGCCACGTACCTCCTCAGCTGAGATACATGGAATACGTCATGCACTCCCTCTAGCGATGGTGGCAAGGCCAATCTATAGACAACCTCTCTAACACGTTCCAAGTCATCGAAAGGCCCGATGTACCTTGGACTCAATTTGCCACATCCTCCGAATCGAATCGTGCCTCTCGTGGGGGATATCTTCAAGAACACATGGTCACCCTCTTTGATCTCCAAGGGTCAACGACGATTATCTGCCCACTGCTTCTGACGATCCTGTGTTGCTCGTAGGTGGCCCCAAATTTTCTTTACTGTCTCCACTGTGCTCAAGACTAACTCGGGACCCAATAGCTGTCGCTCTCCTATGTCGCTCCAACAAACAGGAGACCGACACTTCCTACCATACAACGCTTCAAATAGAGCCATCTGAATGCTCGCTTGATAGCTATTGTTGTAGGAAAACTCAACAAGATGAAGATGGTCCTCCCATAATCTGCCAATGTTAAGCATGCACGCTCTCAACATATCCTCTAGCGTCTAAATGGTACGCTCCAACTGGCCGTCTGTCTGCGGATGGTACGTCGTGCTAAACTTCAATCGTGTGCCCAAACTCTCTTGCATGCTCCTCCAAAAGTGCAAGGTGAATCTCGAATCGCGGTCCGACACAATACTAACAGGCACACCATATATTCTCACAATCTGCTCCATATACATCTCTGCTAATACCTCTGTCGACTGGCCCACTCTAAAAGGTATGAAATGGGTTGACTTTGTAAGTCTATCAACAATCACCCACACTGCGTCCCGTCCCCTAGGACTCCGAGGAAAACCCGTGACGAAATCCATAGTAATGTGCTCCCACTTCCACTCGGAAATGGGTAGCGGCTGCAATAATCCCGCCGTCCTCTGGTTCTCGACCTTCACTTGTTGGCATACCAAACACTTGGCCACGAAACGAGCTATCTCTCATTTCATTCCGTGCCACCAATAATATTGCCGTAAGTCCCGGTACATCTTAGTTCCTCCGGGATGAACAGAGTAAGTCGAACTGTGTGCTTCTACCATCAACTCCTGCCGTAGCTCTCCATTAGGAACATAAATACGATCCCCACATCGTATTGTCCCATCGGAATGAATCATCAATCCTGTCTGCTCTCCTTTTTCAGTCATTTCTCTAAGCCGCCGAAATCTAGCGTCCGTGGGTAATATCGCCTTGATCCTCTCTACTAATGATGACTGCACTTGGAGATTGGCTAATACGCCATCTGCTCCAGGCAATACTACCTTAATACCAAGCTGCTGTAAGTCTCTAATCAACTCCTTCTGCGTAGTCAAGAAGTGTGCCATGGGCTTACGGCTTAATGCGTCTGCCACGATATTAGTCTTGTCCGGATGATAATGTAGCTCGATCTTGTAATCCTTTATCAACTCCAACCAACATCGTTGTCGCATATTCAACTCTTTTTGTGTGAACACGTACTTGAGGCTCTTATGATCAGTGCATATATCAACCTTCTCGCCGTACAAGTAGTGTCTTCATAGCTTCAAAGCAAAGATAACCGCTGCGAGCTCTAGATCGTGGGTCGAATAATTCTTTTCGTGCTCTTTCAACTGTCTCAATGCATATGCTACTACATGACCGTACTGCATCAATACGCATCCTAATCCTTTCCCGGATGCGTCACTGTAGATCACAAATCCTTTCGGGCCCGATGGTAGTGTCAAGATCGATGCTGTGGTCAATCGCTTCTTCAACTCGTCAAAAATGGCTTGACACTCGTCTATCCATACAAACTCCTGATCCTTGTAAGTTAATCGAGTCATAGGCCCCGCTATTCGAGAGAAATCTTCTACGAACCGTCGGTAGTAACCCGCAAGTTCGAGGAAACTTCTCACCTCAGAAGCTGATGTAGGAGCGGGCCATGATTTGACTGTTGTGATCTTCTCTGGGTCCACTGATATACCCTCACCCGTAACAATATGACCAAGAAATGATACCTCTTTGAGAAAGAAATCACACTTGCTAAGCTTCGCAAAAAGTCGCTCATTCCTCAACGTTCCCAAAACTATCCATAGATGCTGCTCATGCTTCTCTTGACTCTTGGAGTAAATCAAGATATCATCTATAAAGACTACTACAAATCCAAGTACTGGTGAAAGATCTTGTTTATTAAATTCATGAAGAATGCGAGAGCATTGGTCAAACCAAAAGGCATGACCAAGAACTTGTCGTATCCATACCTTGATCGAAATGTCGTCTTCGGAATGTCTTCTTTCCGAACCTTCAGTTGGTGATAGCCCGATCGTAAGTCAATCATAGAGAATACTTTTGCTCCACTCAGTTGATCAAATAGATCGTCTATACGCGGCAATGGATACTTGTTCTTCACCGTCACTATATTCAAAGCTCTGTAATCAATACACATGCGCACTGTCCAGTCTTTCTTAGGCATAAAAAGAACGGGTGCTCCCTATGGTGATGTACTGGCACGAATAAAGCCCTTCTCTAATAAGTCATCAATCTGTGTCTTCATCTCTACCAACTCCTTGGGTGCCAGACGATATAATCAAGATGAAATAGGCTCGGCTCCGAAAATAAGCTCAATAGAAAACTCAATGTCTCGGTCGGGTGGCAGTCCTGATAATTCCTCGGGAAATACATCCTCGAACTCGGTGATGATAGGGTGCTGAGGGGTGTCCTGCATCATCATATGAGTCCCCAATGTGGGTGCATCATAACTCCCTCCATCTTCTTTGGTGAACTCAAACTCCGCCGCATTTGGTGGTCTAAAGACAATACTGCCCCTATGGCAGTCTATGAGAGCAAAATATTGGCTCAACCAGTCCATTCCGAGAACCACGTCGAATGTCGGCATAGAAAATATAAGGAGTTGTGCTCTCATCTCTCTACCACTTATTACTACAGGACAAAGTCTACAAACACCACCTAACGGGTACAACTCCTCCTCTAGTGAGGATCCTAACATTCTTAGATAAGGGTGTGATGGGAATGCTGTGTCTAGTGGCAAAACTAGTGGCTATGAATGAATGAGTGGCTCCAGTGTCAAACAATGTAATGGCAGGAAATGAAGCAACTAAAACCATACCTGCTGTGACCTCTGCCTCTGTCTCTATATCCTCAACAGCAAGTGAGAATACCTGCCCATAATTCTGTCCTAGGTCCTGAGCTCTGGCCTTGTTGTACTGTACGACTTGGGGAGGTGTCACGCCCCAGAACCAGAATACTGGAGAGCGGGGGCCTACATAGCCAGCTACGTATAATGAAATGGAATCCACCTCACTATACGGTCACGGCTGTCTAGATATATGAGGGTTTAACTACAATCCATCAGTCTCTTATGGTCATGAACAAGCCTAGTGTCTCAATCACAAGCAAGTAAGAAAATGTTACAAGATGTAAGATCACCAAATATACAATAGTAAGGCGTCCCAAACATTACATATTCAGCTAATCATGAAGCTAGTCGTTACAAAATATGAGGACTAGCAAGAGTTTCAGTCATACATGATCAACCCTAGGATTTGTCAATCATGTTACAGCCCGTAGGCAGACAGTAAGTAAAATATACACGAGCTAACACTTGCTCGTCGGCTAAATGCCTCAAAAAAATATTTTTACAATAGAGTGGAAGAACCAAAATAAACCCACTCGTTGCCAGGATTCCTTCTAGTGGTCACCATCTGGCTGGAAAACCGGTAGATCCTCTGGAGCTGCTCCAGAATCTGGCCATAGAAAACCAGCTGGGTCAGACCCCAGAAAGAGCAAGTGCCACAAAGGAGGCTTCACTTAGGAACTAAAACCAGTAATTAGCACAAGAGTAGTAATTACATAATAAAAGACAGTAATTAAGGAAAAACATGACAGGTGATATACGATGAGATAACCATGGGACTATTCAGATAACCAGGTTACAACCCGTAAACCAAACAAGGACCGGGGTTGTAACCTTTCGTCTGAACAGAACTTGGTTTCTTCCATCATTTATCAGCAAGATAAAATAAGAAATCAGGTCACGTAACAATCTTGTACAGGATCAAGACTAGACTAGACTGATTGTTCCCCATCCAATAATTACGGCCAAGCAATAAGTACGGCTTGATACTTAAACTAACTAGGGTTATCACAGGCCTAGTTACTAGCAAGATGCAATGAGATGTTCGTCCAGCCACAAGCCCTGCAGCTAATCCAGGTTATCCAGGCAACTTGGATTCATTAAGCAATGCCTCGTTGTACTCCACATATCAGTGAGTCTAGACTTGTGCCCTACTCGTCGGCAGGCTATAAGTCCAACAATTGTGGCCGGGATAACGGGATCGCCTGTAACTGGGGAAATCTCTCATGACTACTGGATTATTCTAGTTATTAGCCTTAGTCACTTTCAGAGGTACCCCTGACCGTGGTACTCAGGGTCCCTGTCCTAGACATGATGCAAGACAAGATTGGTTCATTTGTACAAGCACAAGCGTCCACGGTGTCCAGGTCATTCATTCTTGTCAGGTCATGTCATGTTAGCCGTCGCAACAGCAATTCGAGAAATATATCATGTCAGGTTTATTATGTCAAGTTTATCATGTCAAGTTTACTTGTCAGGAGTGCGCCACGTCAGGCCACTATCATGTCATATCATTTTTCAAAAGTGCCCCACAACGGGTCAAAGGCCGTTGAGGACTCATGCGACTCAGGAAAAATTTGTCAAGCAATTAATTTAAATGACCATGCAGCTCAAAATAGGTTGCATGCAATTATTTAATACTAATGCCTAAGGCCATGCGGCTCACTTGGCCATATGCGGCTGAGCAATTGGCAATGGCCATATGCGGCTACAAGTGTTTCTAGCAAAGCCATGCGGCCAGCAACAATTAAATATAAGCATGCAAAGCTGATGCATGCGGCCAACTTATTCTACCATATGCGGCTAACATATTCTACCATATGCGGCTCACAAATGCATTAGCATATGCATGCGGCTACCATTTAATGCTAATGCCAAGGCAATAATTTAATGGTAAAAGCAATAAATTAATGGCCAAGGCATGCATATGCGGCTAAGTACTATTTTAAATGGCCAAGGCAAATATTAAGTATGCATGCGACCTCAATAATTGTATGCGGCCAAAACTAATAACCCATGCGGCTCATCAATTGTATGCGGCCAATCACGTGTCCAGGCCATGCATGCAGGCATTTGCTTGCAAATGCATGGCAATATAATAAAGGGCCATGCGGCCAATAATGTACTTGGCCATGCGGCCAACTACTGTTGTGAGCCATATGCGGCTACAATTATTCATGCGGCCATAAGCAGTTAAGAGCTAATGTCACCCTCATTTTCCGTATTTCGTATTATGCTCGTATTTGGATTTTGGCACGTATTTTATTATTCTCGACTTGCGGATTTTTGAATTCTTGTAATTGGGTTTTAGACCATGGCTTGGTTTTATTTTGGAGATTGGTTTGGTTTGGTTTGTCATGATGGAACACCATAGCCTACACACCACCTCCATTACACCACAACACCCTCATTATAACCCACCTACTTTCTCTCTCCTCCATAATTTCTCCATTAATTTCTTCTTCTTCCTCCACCAACACCCATAGGCAAGTGCATCTTGCCATTAAATAAGCACCACTTTTATTTGTTCATTAGCTAGATTTGGACATGGAGAACAACATTAGAACTTGGAATTTTGTGATTTGGAGTCTCCATTGTTCTAGATCTAGGTTTTAACTATTTTCGGATTTACATGGTTTTGATCTATTTTAGTTGGATTTTATGGGTTTTTGATGCTTCCATATGGAAGAGAATTCAATTTTACTCAAGTTAGAGCTTTGAAAATCTCGATTTGGTTTTGATTTGGCTAAGTTATGAAGAATTGAAGTTTTTGGGTTGGGTGTTCTTCCTCTCGGACAGAGGTAGGAGAAGAACATAGCCTTTCCCTCTTGTTGGCCACGCGGCTCCCGCGTACGGCCTCTGCGTAGAGCTCCTGCGTAGTGTTGCTTGCGTAGAACCCTTGCTTAGGGTCTTCTGCGTATTGTACCCTGCGTATTGCACCCGGCGTATTGCACCCTGCGTATTGCACCCTGCGTATGCTGGCCTGCGTACTGTGCATTGCGTAGTGGCTTGCGTACTGTGCATTGCGTATTGCTTGCGTACTGCTCACCTTGCGCAATGTAACCCTTGCGCAAGACAACTCTTGCGCAGCCTTGTATGCGCAGTCTATACCCTGCGTAGCCCAACCTTTGACCCCCTTGTGCTACCTACTTGTTTATGATGAATTTGTTATTTCTTGGTCTTGGCTCTTTTATGATCCTATATATATTGGTATTGTATCAGGTATTTTACGCCCATTTTATATCCTTACGCCTTTTGTCATGAACTTGATTTTACTTGTATATTTGGAATAACTATTGTATATGGCCTGGTATGACAATGAACTAGCATAACAGGACAGCGACCCGTAGTGGTGCACTCCTGACATGACCCGACCTGACATGATAGTGGCCCGTCGTGGCGCACTCCTGACAAGTACCCTGACATGAATTATCTTGATAACTTGATAGTGCCCGTGGCGGCGCACTCCTGACTTGACTTGACTTGATAACTTAACTTGACCTGCCTTGACACCGTGGGTGTTCCTGCTTGCTTGCTTGTACAATCCACTTGTCTTGTCTTGCATCATGTCTAGGACGTGACTTCCTGGGTACCACGGCCAGGGACTCGCGCTAAATTGGAATAGGCTAATGATTAGATCAAACTAGAACATGGAGAATTCCCAGTCACAGGCAATCTCGTTATCTGGGCGCTTTAATGGACTTGTAGCTTGCCGACGAGTAGAGCACATTTCCAGCACACTGTCATGTGTTGCACCCTCTAAGTCACCTAAGGGTACATCTGTCTCCCGGGCAATGTACCCACCTATAACTCTCAACCCGCGGAAGGATAACTGGATGGTCTGCAGGGCTTGGGACTGGGAGTTTCTCACTTGCATCTTGTTAGTAACTAGGCTTGTGATAACCCTAGTTAGTTAAAGTAGTAAGCCGTAGTACTTGCTTGGCCGATTGTGAATGAATGGTGTCCAACCCTGTCTAAGTCTTGTCTAGCCCTAGTACCTGGAACTCTTGATCATGATTGTTTTACTTATCTCTAACGATAAAGGGATAGAGACAATGAGCTATTCAGGCGAAGGGTTACAATCCCGGTCCTTGTTTGGGTTTAAGGATTGTAACCTGGCTCCCGGAATGGTTCCACGTCCCTAGTCGTTTATCGCCCTGTGTACTTTTATTTTTTTTATGTTCTGATATGCTGGCTTTTGTTCTTATTTGTGGCCTCCTTGTGGCACTTGCTCTTTCTGGGGTTTGACCCAGCTGGTTTTGTGTGGCCAGATTTCGGAGCAGCTCCCGAGGATCTACCAAGCTTCCAGCCCAATGGTGAACACTAGACGGAACCCGGGCTACGAGTGGGTTTTCCCTTTTTTTTTGTTTCACCCACTTATATGTAAATTTATTCTTTTGAGGCGTTTAGCCGACGAGCACCTGTTAGCTCGATGCACATTTACTTACTGTCTGCCTACGGGCTGTAAACATGATTAACAAATCCTAGGGTTGATCATGTACGACTGAACTCTTGCTAGTCCTATTATTTTGTACGACTAGCTTCATGATCATCCAATATGTAATATTTGGGACGCCTTATATATATATATTTGATGCTCTAACATCTTGCAACTCTGTTAATTACTTGAGATTGAGACAATAGGCTTGACCTTAAGAGACTGCTGGCTTGTAGTAAACCCTCATATCTAGACAGCCGTGACCGTATAGTTGAGATGTATTCTATTTCAATATACGTAGCTGGCTGTGTCCGCCCCCGCTCTCCAGTATTCTGGTTCTGGGGCGTGACACCAGCACTAGTACCGACTCTGCATCCTTATGAAGGCTCTATCAAGAATTTCACATATATGAACCCCAAGGCCTTTAGAGGAACGGAAAAGCTACTAGAGGTGTCACAATGGCTTATTAGTACGAAGAAGCCACTGAAGGCATCCCAGTTGCCAGCTCGAGATTGGATGACAGCAGTGGACCTACTGTTCGAAGATAATGCTCACCACTAGTGGAAGGTGAAAGAGAGACGACTAGGCACTGGGATCACCTGGAAGCAGTTCTATGATACATTTTATGAGATATTCTTCCATATTCATGTTCGAGATGGTCTCTACGACTAGTTCCTTCATCTGAAGCAAGGAAATATGACAGTTGATGAGTATGACTCAAGAGTTCAATCGCCTGAGTAGATTTGGTGTGAGATTAATTCCGACAGAGTTAGAGAAGGCAAGGAGATTTTCACCAGGGTCTTGCACCAGAGCTCAAGTCTTATACGACTACCCAGTCTCGAGTCTCCCATTCAGCTGTCTTGGAAGAAGCTCATGCTCAGGAGATTCTTCGCAAGGAGTAGCAGCAGACGTCGAGACGCCATACCCCAGCAGTTATACCAGCCCGAGCTACTCAGGAAGGACCTATCAGGAGGCCCACAGGACAGCACCAGCAGAGGCCCTCACCTTATCAGAAGCCCGTTTGCCATTACTGCAGAAAACAAGGACATCTCCAGAATGACTGCAGGACTCGCCTTGGATTGTGCTTGAGATATGGATCCAACTAGCACATGCTCAAGGACTGTCCGGAGCAACAGGCGATAGTACATGCTCGGCAGAACCCGAGGCCTACAGCCCCAGCTCTTTCAGCACCACTGCGCGTAGCAGGAGCACCTCGTCCACCATTGCCTCCTGTAATGCCTGTGGTTTGTATTACGTATCTCGGTATACGTGTACGTATTTAGACTCGTATTTATATGTTTTTCTGCTTGATTTATTGGGCATTTCTTTGCTTGGTTCATCTTGGTTCGGTTTGGCTTGTTGGCTTGGTTCGGTTTTGTTGGAGAACCAACCCACCTACCTACCACCACCACCCTCATTTATAACCCCCACTCTTTTCTCTCTCCTCATTTATTCTTTTTTTCCCTACCATTACTTCTCCACCAACCTGAGAGAGAGAGAGAGAGAGAGAGCTTAGGCAAGTGCATCTTGCTTCATGGAGGAAGTTCATTTTTATTGTTCTATTGTCTTTCTCATGTGTTTCTAACCCACTTTAGTACTTAGCATTTTTTTATTTCCATGGTTAAATTCTTGTAAATCTAGCTTTGTGGTATTTTCGGTTTTTAGGAGTTTTGATCTATCAAACTTGCATATTTTTGCTAGTTGATGGTTCCATGTTGTAGAGAATTCTATTTTACCCAAATTTGACATACGAGAGTTTGGATTTGGGTTCTTGTTGTTGTTTGAAGGAGCATGGAGGCCATGGTATTTTCTATGGACATGTTCTCTGTGGGAGCCATTAATTGTACTTTTGGGCCGTATGAGTATTCTTGTAGCTCTGAGCCGCATGGCCGTTAAAATATTTTACTACACCAAAATGGACAATTTGCGACAGTTAGAGTTATCCAACAACGACGGATTAAAACTATTATTACATTTTCGACGGATTGAAACTGTTGTTTAACGTCAAATTTTCATTGAAAATTTTTGCTCCCTCCCAAATTTCTTTCCCAAATCCGCACCCCTCCCCCTTCTTCCCACTGGAACCCCATTTCTAAAAAATTCTCCTCCCAAAACTTGTATATATATATCTTTCTCCTCCTGTCACCCTTAGATCCCGAAACCATAACCCTAATTTTCCTTCCTCCTCTAGCAATGGAGGAAGAACTGGAGATGGAACGAGCGAAGGACACGAAGGAGATTGAGCCGGCATAGAGCACCACCACCACTTCCTCACATCATCTACAGGACCCTCGGCTCCGAGGTCGCCCAAGCCTTCGCAAAGGAAGCATTATGAATCATCAAGTACTCTCCCCCTTGTCTTTAGACTCTATTCTCGATGGATTCGATGAAATTTTTTGAATCTGATTGAAATTGTATGATTTTCTCTTTATTTATCAGTTTTTTTCATAAATCCATGATTTTTTTGCATCTCAACTCGATCGACTCTTCATTTTTGGGTCTATTTCAGTCGGGTTAGGGTTTGGGGAATGATTTGGGAGAACGTCGACATTTTCTGCGTTGCCCCAACCACCGTGGTCCAGTTTGGGCCCTACCGGTGGGTGCGATACCTAGTCTACGCGTCCTCTGTGATGCTCTTCGCCGTGCACTACATCATGCTGAGGGCACCGCTGAGCCTGGCCTTTCTTATTGCGGTGTGCTTGTGGTACTATGTGCGGAAGGCAGAGCTGGAAGTGGGGGCGATAATGGAGGTGTTCGAGAATAGGTACAAGAATTATGCGAAGAAGGTCAGGTATAGATTGATCCCTCTGTTGTATTAATTTTTGCATGCCGTGTGCGTATATTTACTATGCGGAGGAATATATATAATACAAAGTGTTGAGAAATACAATTTCTTTTGTATGTCCAAGCTGTATATGGAATGACATGCTTCCCATGTACAACTTGAGAGGGGAGGTGAGTGTTGGACTCCAGAACCAACAGAATTAAGACAAAAATCTAGTTTATGTCGGTCGAAGAAAACTAGTGCTTTATTTAGATTGATTATTAGGGTCAATTTTTTCTCTCTCATTGTACTTGGTAATTCTCCATTAATAAATAAATAATCAACTCCTATTGGGGAGGGGCGGGTGATGTTTCCTTTATAAGTTTTTTCACTCCAAACTTGGCGACATCCAGCTACATACTTTTCTCTTCCGGCCATATCTACAACCACATAAACATGGTAGTTGTTCCTTCGAATTATTATCTTGCACCTGTATCATGTCTTATATCTTGCACCTGTATCATGTCTTATATTCGTGGTTTTCGAAATCACCGTGTCATATCCTAGTTTTTCTTAATTACCATGTAACCATGGTGTATCTGTATCATGTTATATTGTCCCAATGTCTCGGTATTCCTAAAATAGATCTTCACGATGATATTTGCCTATTTGATAAGACCAAGGGATCAAAATGAGTGATTTATTTTTGTATAGTTTAGGATTCGCGTAATGGAGTATCAGGAACGGAATTCCTGAGGAAGGTAGTCACTGAAATCCTTTTCTTTTATAAGAGGCCGAACATTTGAAGCTTATAGGAAGATATAAGAACTATATATCAAATTTTAGAATTGTTTTCCTTCTTGAAGTACATTTGAATCAATGCCAGATGACCCAAATCGCAGATGAATGCACTATCTACTTAAAAGACTGCACTAATTTCTGTTTTTTCCCAAGGTCCGCACTACTGGTATCGGAGTTGTTTCAGGCCCTTCTTATAAGGAACTTTGACGGTTTTGGATTAGACTTTCGAAGTTCTTGGTTTTGGAAAGCCAAAAAATAATAAGAAGTTATTAGAAAATAAAAAATATTTTTGATACATATATGACTAATTTTATGTATTACTTGTTTCCAGTTAGTTTTGAATGAAATGATATTCAACTTTGTCAATCTTTCACCTGCTATGGATATTGTTGTTTATTTACTTGTGTTTAGACAAAGTACACATGCAATAGATAGTTTAGAATATAATAATATTAAGACGAGAGTGTTGTGAATTTATAGATATACAATGTCAACAAATGGTAATGGTTACCTTGTGTCAAATAAGATATCTTATCAACATGTTGTGCCTTGTTGATTTTGAGCACGATTGAATCATTGTGTTGATACTATATTTTTCTTGTTCCTTTTTTTTCTTTAACTTTCTTATTTGGTGAATTGATTACGACAGAGAGCCCCAATGTTGGTATAGACTTGTATTCGTCGTTGATGGTGGAGGTCCGCTTCGGATCTGGACAAGCCAAACCAATGCAGAACTTCCGATACATACTTGTATTGGCCAAACTGCAAACCTTGCTCTCTTTTTTTTCTTTCAATTTTTAGTTATTTGATTTTAAACAATAAGTTTCAGGAGATCAGGACATTTGATTTCAAATAATAAGAGGCTCTATTGGCATTAAGTCACAATCCAATTTTTTCTAGGAGCTAAACGATCTGTTTCACAAGGTAACTATTTACTCATTTAGTGCTCTGATTGTACCTTTCTCATATTTCCCTATGTATCAAAAAATGTCCTTTCTTATGTGAGTATGTGAAGTCTTCCAAATTTGTCAGCTCACTATTTTAGACACTAGTATTTTTTGTCATTTTGACTTTTGATGATATCTGCATGTCTGCCTTATCCCCAAATTTAGGGAGTCAGAAGATAAGACTTTCATGAGGTGCATAACAACTGTGGCCTGCTTTTCTCTAATAAGTAATTATATTACCACACAATTCACATTTTTTGGCACTAGCACTTCTTCTTGTGTATTAACTAAATTTAGTATGCTTTACAGGCCTGACTTTTTGGGCTTCTGTGGTTGTCTTTTTGGATGTCTAAGTATGCTCACTGGTTTCATCAAGTGTTAACCCGACCTTCAGGATGCTTCCTGAATCCCATCCCTGGCATCTTACCCAACTTGGATTATGGTTCAAGCCTTCTGAGCTTCAAGAGAAAAGATCTCATCTGGGTATATTACATTTAACTTTGAAGTCTCTAAATCTCATTTCTCAGCATTATTGTCAGTATTGCTAGCTTTTCAATTGTGCTATATTATTCCTTTAAAGACGTGGTTGAGTTCAGGTATGCCCACCTGCTTCAGATGTTGTTGAACTTTTTATCTATCTTGGAGAACCATGCCATGTTTCTAATCTTCTTCTCACAGTCTCACATGGCGTGGAGGATTCATCTTATCCAGTAACAATGGATGTAAGAATCGGATACAATTTAGACGAGCTCAAATTTGTCCTTGAGGTTCGTATATATTGCTTTCTTTATTTTATTGCATATTCTAGCACTTTTTTTCCTCGATAAATCTTTTTTGCAATTATAAATTTGCTATATCAAGTGGGTTTGGTTCTTGTCTGAACTTTATCCCTGATCGGGGGCTGATCTACTTTGGTATCAGTCATCTATGATAAATATGTTACAGAATATACATATGTTCATGAGTAAGTATATCTATTCATGAGAAATCATCTATCTTCAAGTTTTAGGGGAATTTTTTTTACACGAAATTACAATTGACTTGGCTGCATGACAGATAGAAGATATGCTTAGTAGTATCGAAGCAATGAAACTAACATCACACAGCCAGGGTTCTACGATCGATCAAATATGAATTATTAATCAGAGATATATTCGGTAGTAGCACACGTATCACACTTATGAGTAGCTGTTGGAATTAGTAGTGAATTTCCGAGACATATATGTGGATATAACTATTCGATATTATACTATAAAGCTTAGAGAGCAAATACATGTTTTCTTTACTATGGTTTGTGGGTTCCAAATCAAAGACCATACTATTGTGCAGGTGGAGTAGACAAGTTGTTTAGTCGTGACATATCGGATGTTCATTATAAGGCATGTTTATATGTCAAAATCAAAATTAGTGGAACTAATGGAGAGGTTATGCCTGGTTACGTGATCCTCGTCTCCTTTTTCCTTCTTATTTTGCATCTTCGTCGCTATGTTGTGTTGATCAAACTATGTTATATTTACAATGGGAGTATCAAGTAGGACCCAGTATTAGGATAGCAGCATGGGATCACATCTTGTGCTGTAGATATTCTCTTAAGGTAATTGTCACAAGGCATTTTAATTGGTACAATTTCTTTTAAGGTAGAGTATTCGAGTATATTGTCGGGTTGATGCATAAAGCAGCAAAACCTAATAAATCCAACCAATGTCTTTGAAGGCATAGGTCATAACATTACTAAGCTCTCGTTAACATCTACAAACAGTAATTTAAAGAAAAAAGAAAATACCAATCTCTCCTCAACAAACTAATTTAAGATTGGTCTTGAAATCGAGCTGTAATAAAACAATCATCTGGCAGACCCATGGCGCAACCACATAGGATTCAAATGTTATTATCAAATAAGTAAACCCAGAGCATGTAAGACATGACATAACACAGACAAGGCATGGATTTTTGGAGTGACCATGCTTAGCCTGGCGAAGGTTTCTTGAGAACTGATTGGGACTCTCTAATTACATTTTGTTGACAAGTCATTCAAACTCTCTTATTCAGTACACCAGGCTCAAATCCTATAAATCAATCCCAGAATTATTCTCAAAAACTCAAGAGGAATTATACACAATAATATGCTTTCTATATGAGACTCATAGCATTCGATGTAAGGACAATGTGTCAGACCAGGTTGGATCAGTATTTAGTTACTTGTACTCAATTTAACCTGGAAGCTAATCATGCTCGGTTGACCATACCACACGTTAGTCAAGTTCCTTCACCCCCATTTGACTCGTATGTCCTGCTTATAAAGACACAACTCATTTTTATTATTAGTCCTTCGAAATAGCTTGACGAAGAACCAATGTATAACTATGAAATAAACAACTAATACCCAAGATTTCATAAAAATTTTCATTATCGTTAGAGAAGAGAAGAGAAAAGAAGAGAGTCAAAGTTGTCCTACCCTTCCTGATTGCTGCACGCATGGCATTTTGCTCTCTTTTCTTGTCCATTGCTCATTGGTATGTTCAACTTGCACTTATTTTTTCTCTTCCTTCTATGAGATAGTATATGCATATGGTAATGCCTATATATGTAGTTAGAGTTTACATTGTTTCTTCCCTCTTCAATAGGAGGGTCAGAGAATAGAGAAAGAGATGGGTGGTGCTACGTTCGGAGTTGTTCAGTTCTTGAACTTGATTTCATTAGGTACAAAGTACTCTTCTCATTCTATTGACTAAATACTGATGTCTTGAATTTTTATTATTATCAATATTTGGCATCTTGATCTTGAAGTCATATTAATGTTTTTAACATAATAGTGATATATCAGATGCATAATGGTGGTTGTTCTATTGCTTGGTACTTTGAAGTATATAAGCCATCTCGCAAAAATATGTTTAATTATGTTGAAGTCATATAATTTGAACCAAATTGATCTTTATTTGCATGTTTGAATAGATTTTACTTATTTTCATCAATTTTTCCAAACATTATTGTATCGGGATCTACCTACTTATGTTTGCAAATCCTAACCAAATTTTAGTCTATTTTCTCCAAATTTTTGGAGAACCAGCCCGAAATAGTCATATGCCAGAGCCATATTGGCCCAATACTTTCCTAATACAATACTGTTTGGCTTATATTGGGTATTGTTTTGCCAATACAAATGTTTGTATGAAGTTGCAGATCATGTGAATGGTGGTCTCTTTAGCATATACATGAAGTTCCTTTCGTTTTTGGTGGTCTAATTTTCTTATATGTTTCTGTATGTTCAACATTTATTGTCATTAAAGAAAGTGTTTGTGATTTGGAAAGAGCTGTGATTTCTATGGACATGTTTATGTTTATGCAGGTATTTGTTGATGTTCAACTCCTCTATACAAAATTAAGTAGAATAATGACTGGGTTGAAGATAAACTCCAACTTTCAATAACTCCCATTTGTAGTATGCATAATTGTAGAAAACCTATTCCAAAATGTTCAATAACATTATATTTACAGTTCAAAGAATTCTGTTGATCTTAAGGGCTTTTAACAAATGCAGGTGAAGGTTATGAAAGAGAACCCAGCTCCTTTAGCAGTTCCTCAGCATGCTGCAAGACCAGCACCTCCCCACCAGGAACCACAATCTGTCCCTGCTCCAGGAATGGCTTCTCCACCTGAGGTTCTTGCTGCCAGTTCTATTGTTTATGAAAGCAGCATTCAAGAGGCAGACTATTGTAAGAAATCCATTATAGTAAGTGCATTTTATTAATATCATGATGCAACTTTTAACAGTATATTCACTGTAGCTTTATCTGGTTGTTATTGTTGTTCAATTGTTTCAATTGATGGTTACTTAATATACATACAAGGCTTGCACTGAATGCTACTGCTGCTCAACTTGAAGAGGAATTTAAGAAATTCGACCATATTAAGCCCAGTGGCATATATGCTAGGAGTCATGAGGTTCTTTTCTACGTAACTTCGACATTTTTTTCTCTCCTTTGAATAAATAATTTTGGTACTCTACCTGATATGTGGATTTATAAATGAATGCAATTGTAAGGGTTTTGTTTTGGTTTTGTGGAATTTGAGATGCCGAGTGAAGTCCAATATGCGATAGAGGTAATGTTGTAAATACAATTTGTCGTTTAATTCTATATTTTACAAGCTTGATATGTACTAGAAATTGGGAAGCTGGATAAATGGGATTCATCATTTGTAGAATGGTGTATATCTTGGACTTCAGTTCAGATATTCAATTGCTAAATGGCATATTTAGCCTGCAATATATTATTTTATTCTAGCTAAGATCTTATCCAAGGTAGCTATGGACATTAGAGGACCATGCCATAAAACCTTTATTGACGTGGAGGTTTTTTTGACAACTATGGTTATTGTTTGTTTGCTTCCGTCGCGTTCGAGACTACAATGTCCCAATCTCCAAACTCTGTTCTAGATAACTTTTGCCACCTTTACTTGACATGGAGTTATTTTTTTGACAACTATGGGTAAATATTTAACTCTGGCCGGAACTTTATATCGAGATAAAGCCCTGTTCTTGACATGAATTAAATAAAATTTAAACATCCTTTGATACTTGCAACCTATGTCTTGTTTTGGATCAACCTCTTAATTTCTTGGTCACAGAGATTACCTATAAATTATGAACATATCGTGTAGATAAGTGCTTAAATTCAGGAATATTAATACTCATAGACTTGTATGACTATTGTTAATCACAAAGTATCCACATATTATGAGGAAAAAGTTGCTCAACTAATATTGGTGGTAGCTCATAGAATCAAATCTTCATCATTTGATCTCTCAACTAAACAGTAATTTTGCTGGAATTTTATTTTCTTTACTTTCCATCAAAATCTTCATCAAAATGCTAGCAGTTCCATTTTTCGGTGAGTTTATATTGCAATATTCGCCGTTTCTTCTAATCCATTTGCTGCCTTTTCTTGATTAAGAAAATATGCTCATCTTTGATATTGGCAGATTTTACAAAAAATTGACATTAGCATATTGAAACAGCTTTGCTTTTTTTTTAGTATACCTGCAAATTTTTGATACCTTACCTTACCTTGTTTAGTTCACAACCTTTCGTTAATGATATTGAAACTAGTTTGCTTTAGTGTGAGGTTTATGATCCTTCTTGCCCTCAACAACATTCAGCAATTGTTCGAAACTTTTCGAATTATTTTTATTAAACATTAAATTCTTTTGCTGGAAAACAATTGTCATCTATATTGTTTACACGTTACGTTATGGCTTTCCTCGGATCTATTTTCACAATGCTTGTGGTATGTTCCTCTTCATGGTTTAAAGCTTTTTCGATACGCAGATACTTCAGAAAGAAATTTAATATTCACACCTTGTCTCTGAATTCATTCATTGCAGGCTCTTATATATATATTCCCATGTGCTTGCTATCTCAGCATCCAATGTGAATCCATAAATCTTCTACAGGTAAGGAAAATCTATTAATTCAGTGATTTGTTTACCATAATTATAATGTGCTTAGTTAATTTTGGTCGTCGCTCTCTCTATGACTAATATAATATCTTGTTGTGTTCACATCTTGTGTATTAAGTTTGTTAGGCTAGGGACACATGTGAACTAGCATGTGACTTCAGAATTTAAATACGAATAAGAATACTTCAGAACCAAAATAAATCAAAGGCCAAATCCAGAACACACTAAAAGCTCACAAAGTTTGAGGTGAATGTTACAAAAGAATAATATAAAATACACAACACTTAAGGCTAAAAATCCAACCTTCGATCAGTTTTCGTCTATAGTGCGAACAAATATGATAAAGAATGATAGCTTTAATATTTTTCTATAGCAATATCTAAAACTACCTATTTTGAGTTACATCAGTTTTTTTATATACAACAACAATATGTAACAACAATATGTAGGGACTACTATCTTATTAAAATGGTAAACTTTCTTGAAAGAAGTATTCTCTAAATCATCAGAGCAACTAACAAGGTATTTTTGTTGCATTTCTTTTTCTTGAAAGAAGTATTCTCTAGAAAGCTTATTCATAACTTCTTGTTTTTGGTGATTGAATATATTTCAATCTCCTATTAACCGTCACATCATTGCAGCAGTCATTTCCAAATATTTTTTTGTCATTTGATTTTTGATCACCACTTCCTCTTTCCTGATCCTTTTGCATAATCTACGAATGCTGTTTTCTAGGACCTCCACAAATCTTCATTGCACATACCTGCAAAATATTGGTCAGCAGATTCATCCTTAGGATTGGTCAACAGTTAGAGGACAATGTGCATGCTTGCGTTTTAGTATCCTTGGTCCCTAATACTTAGACTGCTCCATAGAAACATGTTATTTGATGTGGCTATGCATTTTGGACTTTCTGACATCATCACACCATCATCATCATTTTTATTATTATTTACTTCATAACTATATTTGGATTCAATTTATTTTAAGGCCAGAGACAATGGTTTATACATTGACATGGGCACAACCACAACAATTACATGAATGACTATAACATTCTGTTTGTGCTTGGTTAATTTTTCAAAACATACAGCTCTGCATTTTCAAAACAGACATCTCTGCCAAAATAAATTGGTCTTCAACTCGAAATGCTATAGATTTAGTTCTTACAATGCTGGCACATGCAATTCCTCTTAATTACTTGCAAATATGATTGAGATCTATGTATCTTTTTTTTACTCTTTGTATATTCAACTTTTTGAAGTGAAGTTCCGTTTCAATTCATATTGCTTCACTTTGATCTGCATTTATTATTTTTGATATTCAGCTTTGCGATTTTGGGTTTGCACGTTGAATGTCAGCAAACACTGTTGTTCTGCGTTCTATAAAAGGTAATCTTTTCACGTGCACATTCAGATATTGTTCTATGGCACATTGACATTGGATACATATTAGCTACTCTCATCAGATAGTTTGAGACAGATACACTTTCATCAGAACATTGAGTGAAATATATTATATGCAATATATATTCCTTTAATATTCTGCGTAAAAGGTTGATAAATGCACAGAGCCTTTATTGATGACCAATGTATTCTAGAATATTGTACATGTTACATATTGTTGCACTTGTGCTTGTGTAGGTACACCTCTATACATGGCTCCAGAGTTGGTCCGGGAACAACCATATAATTACACAGCAGATTTGTGGTCTCTTGGAGTAATCTTGTATGCTACTGAACTTCTTAAAACCTTTGAATTGAATTTTCAGTTGATCAGTTTTCATTCTTATATTATGCTCCCATTGGTTTAAGCTCTCAAATACCTGAATTTCAAAAGATCTTCTTAGTTTATCTTTCAAAAAAAATTTACTTTCAGTTTGTTTTCAACTTTTTCTGATCAACTATCAGGCATCTCCTGTTAGTTGATGTTTCTTTTTCTTGGACTCTACTGGAAATGGTTTACATATACCATAGCTTCTTTGTTTCTTCAATAACAATGGGCTAGGGGTTTAGGTCACATAAAAACAAGTGTAGGTAAAGTCATCTACAAAGGTAGCCATATGCTATGCTTATTTTTCATTTCTCATACAACACTTTTGTTTCCTCAATTTATTACTTTTGTGTTATTGAATTTAGTTATCCAAGCAATTTTATAATTATGTCAGAGGCCTAATATGGAACAATTGTGAACACAACTCTTATTTTGGACAATTATCAGGTATGAACTATTTGTTGGCTAGCCCCCATTTTATACCAATTCTGTTTATGCACTCATTCGACACATAGTCAAGGTGAAACTGCTTTCTGCTTACATGTTCGTACTGCCCTTTATGGTGGAACACATCTTTTTTTTTTGTTGATATAAAAGGTATTTCTTGAAAGAAGTATTCTCTAAATCATCAGAGCAACTAACAAGGTATTTTTGTTGCATTTCTTTTTTTAGTAGTTTTTGACATCAATGTTAATGTTAAGCTTATAATTTCACCGTCGATACTTTTTTTTGTCAGCAATGAGATGTTGTTCGAGAAAGACAAAAAATTTGAAGATATTGTAGTTGGAAAGATGATTAACTGGCAAAAATATTCAGTTCAGTTTGTGAGAGTTTTTTTTCCTACTGCACTTGAGATTGTAAGCTATCAATAGCACACTTTTTTTTCTGTTCATCATGAGAACTAAGTCATTGTAAGATAGCAATATTGGGGTTTCATTTTGGTTTTGATGGAATATTGCTAAGTAAAGTCTATACATTTATTAGTTAATACAAGTTTGATTAACTTTATTGTTGATGATTGTCGATGTTTATATGAAATTCTATGTTTAGATGTATTTTAGTTTTATATAGAGGATGAACATGCTTACATAACTTTGATACGGATGAATTAAGATTTTTTTTTAAATTCTGTTTCCAGAAAAACGACAGACCTTAACTGTTGAAAAGAAAAAGAAAATGGTCGACCAATTCACAGATTATTTGACAGTTTTAGTCTGTTGTTTTTATTTGACAGACAATAACTGTCATTTTTTCAGCTAGGAAACGACAGTCCATAACCGTCGTTTATATTTTGGGACGCGCTATTAACGACGGATGCTATGACGGATTGAAACTGTCGTTTATCGTAATTTACGACAGTTTTGGTCTGTCGAAAATATATGTTTTGGCGTAGTATTTTCTGGCCACGTGTAAGTATTTATTTATTGGCTGTATGGCTCAATTACAGGGTTAGCCGTATATGCCCCCTCCAATTATTTGTGTGAGCCGCATGGCACATTAAATAATTTCCTGGCCGCATAGGCCAGTGGCTTTTGCCTGAGCCGCATGGCCTTTTTATTTTGCATGCATTTAGCAACTGTTATGGCCGCATGGCCAATTGCCTGAGCCGCATGGCTACTATTCAGGGTTGGCCGCATATAGTTGGCTACTATTCATTTAATTATTAGCTTTGGCGTTACCTTTGCATGCATTTGCATGCTCTGTCCGCATAAGAAATTTCATTTGCATGCCTTTGTTGCATTTGCATGAATATGTAAGCATTTAGCTAGCATACGTTAGCTTGCATGCATGGCTCCATAATATTAATGGCCTTTCCACTAGCTAGCATGCTTTAATTAAGCTTGCATGCTTTATGCAAGCAGTAGCCGCATGGGTATTAAATAGTTGGCCGCATGCTTATTAGTATATGCTGGCCGCATATGCTTCCATATGTTAAGCCGCATGCATCAGCATTAATTATTGGCTTGCATGGAAATTTCTTGTTAGCCGCATGCATTAGCATTAATTATTGGCTTGCATGAAAATTTCTTGTTAGCCGCATGCATTAGCTCTTAACTGCTTATGGTCGCATGAATAATTGTAGCCGCATATGGCTCACAACAGTAGTTGGCCGCATGGCCAAGTACATTATTGGCCGCATGGCCGTTTATTATATTGCCATGTATTTGCAAGCAAATGCCTGCATGCATGGCCTGGACACATGATTGGCCGCATACAATTGATGAGCCGCATGGGTTATTAGTTTTGGCCGTATAAAATTAATGAGGCCGCATGCATACTTAATATTTGCCTTTGCCATTTAAAACAGTACTTAGCCGCATATGCATGCCTTGGCCATTAATTTATTGCTTTTACCATTAAATTATTGCCATGGCATTAGCATTAAATGGTAGCCGCATGCATATGCTAATACATTTGTGAGCCGCATATGGTAGAATATGTTGGCCGCATATGGTAGAATAAGTTGGCCGCATGCATCAGCTTTGCATGCTTATATTTAATTGTTGCTGGCCGCATGGCTTTGCTAGAAACACTTACAGCCGCATATAGCCATTGCCAATTGCTCAGTCGCATATGGCCAAGTGAGCCGCATAGCCTTAGGCATTAGTATTAAATAATTACATGCAACCTGTTTTGAGCCGCATGGCCAGTTAAATTAATTGCTTGACAAATTTTTCCTGAGCCGCATGAGTCCTCCACGGCCTTTGCCCTTGCTAATTACCACATGTATGCTTGTGCCACTTTAATTTTAAGTGTGTTCCCTTACACGATGGTGACCCGTTGTGGTGCACTTTTGAAAAATGACATGACATGATAGTGGCCCGACGTGGCACACTCCTGATAAGTAAACTTGACATGATAAACTTGACATAATAAACCTGACATGATATATTTCTCGAATTGCCGTTGCGACGGCTAACATGACATGAACTGACAAGAATGAATGACCTGGACACCGTGGACGCTTGTGCTTGTACAAATGAACCCGTCTTGTCTTGCATCATGTCTAGGACAGGGACCCATGAGTACCACGGTCAGGGGTACCTACTGATACTGACTAAGGCTAATAACTAGAATAATCCAGTAGTCATGAGAGATTTCCCCAGTTACAGGCGATCCCATTATCTCGGTCACAATTGTTGGACTTGTAGCCTGCCGACGAGTAGGGCACAAGTCTAGACTAACTGATATGTGGAGTAGAACAAGGTATTGCTTAATGAATCCAAGTCGCCTGGATAACCTAGATTAGCTGCAGGGCTTGTGGCTAGAGGAACATCTCATTGCATCTTGCTAGTAACTAGGCCTGTAATAACCCTAGTTAGTTAAAGTATCAAGCCGTACTTATTGCTTGGCCGTAATTATTGGATGGGGAACAATCAGTCTAGTCTAGTCTTGATCCTGTACAAGATTGTTACGTGACCTGATTTTTTATTTTATCTTGCTGATAAATGATGGAAGAAACCAAGTTCTGTTCAGACGAAAGGTTACAACCCCGGTCCTTGTTTGGTTTACGGGTTGTAACCTGGTTATCTGAATAGTCCCATGGTTATCTTATCGTATATCACCTGTCATGTTTTTCCTTAATTACTGTCTTTTATTATGTAATTACTACTCTTGTGCTAATTACTGGTTTTAGTTCCTAAGTGAAGCCTCCTTTGTGGCACTTGCACTTTTTGGGGTCTGACCCAGCTGGTTTTCTATGGCCAGATTCCGGAGCAGCTCCAGAGGATCTACCGGTTTTCCAGCCAGATGGTGACCACTAGAAGGAATCCTGGCAACGAGTGGGTTTATTTTGGTTCTTCCACTCTATTGTAAAAATATTTTTTTGAGGCATTTAGCCGACGAGCAAGTGTTAGCTCGTGTATATTTTACTTACTGTCTGCCTACGGGCTGTAACATGATTGACAAATCCTAGGGTTGATCATGTATGACTGAAACTCTTGCTAGTCCTCATATTTTGTAACGACTAGCTTCATGATCAGCTGAATATGTAATGTTTGGGACGCCTTACTATTGTATATTTGGTGATCTTACATCTTGTAACATTTTCTTATTTGCTTGTGATTGAGACACTAGGCTTGTTCATGACCATAAGAGACTGATGGATTGTAGTTAAACCCTCATATATCTAGACAACCATGACCATATAGTTAGGTAGATTCCATTTCATTATACGTAGCTGGCTATGTACGCCCCCGCTCTCCAGTATTCTGGTTCTGGGGCGTGACATGGTTTAAGTGGTGGCCCATGCAGGTCTTGTAAATCAAGATATGTGAGGGTTTACCGAATAGATGTCCCAATCAGTACTCGCCCTTGATCTCTACCCGTATCCTCTGAATCCTTGAAATTCTTGTCCTGATCACATACTTGCATCTTTGATCTGTCCTGGTCCTTATTGTTCCCTATATCGTCTTCTTCAGCGGTATTGTACCTGGCCCTGCCGATCAGCAAGGCGGAGCACCTCCCGTGGACCAGCAGCAACCTGGGGATCAAGTCCAGCATTCAGGAGTAGCCTCTAGGGTCGTGCCTACTGGAGGAGAGCCACCAGTTCAGCCTGCAGAGTCTGATGATGGCTGTCACGACCTGCACCCGTTTTTCGGATACGAGACGTGTCCAAAGCCAGCCTACGCCGCAGAGTCGGCGGTAGAACGCTGTCAAGCCCACAAGAATAAATGCTCAAAATAAACATTATTGCTCATTCACATTTCTAAATTTACTACAACATTTATATTATTTAAAATTAAAGGAAATACAAGATTTTATAATTAATGAAATTGATACAATTGCTTTCTATTTCTAGGTCGACCTCAGCATACCCAAGTCTTCCCAGTGCTAAGAATGATCGCGGCTAAACCTGAAAAATGATGGTTTCCAGTCAGGAATGGAACAAGTACACAAACCGATGGCAATGCAAAACACAACAGAATTAACAAGACATAAAAATAGCATATGGAATATGAAAGCTAGTGAGAAAACTGATGACATAGCACGGTAGAGAAGTAAACAAGAAAAAACTAATAAAAGACATCTACCTAGGTGGTGTGAAATATCTGTTTCAACATGTGAACGGCTAGAGGGTAAAATACGGCTCACTGCACGTGTCGTGTGCAGCTGCTATCGTGCAAGATTAGACATATTAGGATATTTCTGGATAGTCCACATGTATACTAAGATATTTCCCCTCCCGACAACTCCGTATGACGAGCGTGTCAACAAGCAGCAAGATATATGTATAGACATGAAATGAAAAGACTACTATGAATCGAAAAGCAATCAGAAAGTGCACTTGCCTGAGGTCCTTAGCTGGAGAAACCAATAATATCATACCACTCAATGAGCCACAATCAGTCAACAAATGTAGAAATCTCTGAATGCTTGAAATAAATAGTATCAACATTCTCAGAATAGTCAAATTAGCTAGGATTGTCTATCCTTAAGTCCAATTCTGGACACAGGGGCAAAATGGTAATTTCGGACAAAAACGATGTCCGCCGTTGGACCCGCTTTGCACCGAAAAGCGTGCCAGAGTCAACGGTCTCTAAAGTCATCAAATTACATGTCTACGAATTCAGTTTTTCGATATGAACCCAACCGTACGTCCAGAGTTGGATTCCGGCGGGCCGTGCACAAAATCGCCCGTTAAGTGGGACCGTAGGGCCCGCAAAACGACGTCGGATTCAACTGTCTCAGAATTGGACCAAACTTGGCATATAGGACCAAAAAAATGATACGCTCCTGTTGGCGTAAGTTTCGTCTCGATCTGACGAACGTGTACAAAGTAATTGAGAAATTTGCAACGTACACGATACGGTGAATTTTGACGGATACGCATCAAACTCGTCGCGCACATGCGACCAATTTGAATTCCGTCAAAGCCCACACGACCACGAAACTGTTACGCACCTTTCGATGCCTTCGGTTTGCGACCACGTTGTCCGGAATGGCGGGACGCACGTCGTGTGGAACAATTTCTAGATTTTGAAAACAGTTTTTTCCAAAACTTTACAATCAAATTACTCATTAAATTGTGAACGAAAAATTAATCTATCTGAAGGGTCTTGTTGTCCTACATGCTGTCTAAATAACTGTTCAATTAGAATTTCTAAAACGACACTAGATCGATCGTAATCGATCTTCAAATATGGGCAGTTAGACTGTAATCGTCCTGTTTCTGGACAAGTTTTTCCATCGACTTCACATTGATTTCTTGGGTCGATCGCGCGTCTATGACGAATTCCCTTTAAAGGGTTTCGAAGAGGGTTATATCGTCTCTTCGGAATAGTTTACAAAACGCAAAACGATGAACTACAGGAGAAGGAATTTACTTACAAAGTTGGGCTTATCGCAGCATCTTGCTGCTGCTGTGGTTTCATGCGCGCACGCATCCGCGTGCTCAGTCGGCTCGGCGGCGCTCCAGCCGGCCGACGGCCACCCTTGGCGGCTCGCGCACGCGCGGGGCACGCCCAGGGAAGGGGTCGACGGTTGGAGGAGTTAGGGTTTCGAAAAAACCACTCGATCTCTCTTGCTCTGTTCGCGTGTAGGTATTCGCGGGGGTGGGGACGTTCTGTTCAGCCGAGAGCTTTATAAGTTCTGTTAGCTAAAAAAACTAGTAACCTAGGGGGGTCGGTTAGGCCTATGGGCCGGGCTACATTGTATTCTCTTAGAGGAGGGGGTTCTCAGCATGGTTGTATCCATGCGCTGGACTGTAGCCTATTGCCAACCGAGCTGGGCTCGGGAAATTTGGGCTCGGCTGAGCCGCTCTTCCCCAATCAAAACCAAAAGCTGCACCCTAGAACTCAAACCTATTAGACCATATGTTGACAACTCGTGCAGTTTTCTACTTGCAGTGTAGGATGAAACCAAACCCAGACAATCCTCAGAAACAACCAAGATAACACGCAATAAAAGTTATAATAGATATAATTGATTAAGTATATCAAAAGGATAAAGGCCCCTGTTTAACAAAATATTTATGGGCCATATTCAACTCATGCCAATACCAAGTCCCTAATCCATATCAGATTGACATCAGATATTAATGCAACAAAAATTAGAAGTGCCCATGATGAATTACTGGTGAAGAGCAACTACTATCCAATCCTTGTATGATACGGCTAACGCCAACTAGAACATTCCAGACAGATGTATAATAACTAAGCCTCGTCATGCTGAGAAACACATCAGTATAGGCTTTGGAGCTTTGATGAAGCACAAGTCAGCCAATTCTTGTACAATATATGGCTAAAGGACTAATTAGATTTGTGAACATGAACAATATGTCATAAGTCGCATGTAATGTCGAACTTCTAGATAAAAGATGCAATTAGTTGATTGATGTATGTTAACGGGAGTAAATGCTATGCACACATATAAATACACGTATTTTTTTATATATATATTTATATATTTTTATATATATATATATATATATATATATATATATATATATATATATATATATATTTATATAAATATACATACACATACATATATTAACATATTTATTTATTCATGTATAATATTTATTTGACAAAATAACATAGCCAATTAATAATAAAATAGTATTGTATACTAATCTCCTCGATAATATTGATAATAAATAATAATAAAAATATTTAAAATTTTCCGGAAAGGGGAGCTACAATGGCACTTTGGTGGATCTCATCAGGACATTATTAGATCGAGCTCAACGATTTCAGTAGGGGCTCCATCTCGAGATTTTGTCGACAGTGGAGCAGTTTGAGCATCAGACTTTTGATACGGTATTGAGAGCAGTTATGAGGCATGAGTATACCTCCCGAAGGATCGTGGATAGGACCGGAGGTCGAAAGCGATCCCACAGCCAAATGAATCAGTCTTCAACACCAACCCCGACAGCCAGGGCCTGGAATATTGGAGCTCCGAGACGGGTGGCCTCAGTAACGTCGGTTCAGTATTCAGCCCCGACGCACCTTCAGCAGCAGAAGCAGAAGTATTCTTTCGCAGTGGGATGTTCACACTACGGGAAGCAAGGGCATGTGGTATCGGAGTGTCACAGAGCACAGGGTTTGTGGCTGGTTTGTGGTGCCCCGGACCACAGGGTTAGGAACTGCCCGAACAGGGGGAGTTCATCATCAGCTTTCTCTAGTCCTTCAGTTAGAGGACCAGCACCAGTCCAGCAGTAGCAGCAGTACCCGTTCCCGAGGCCATTGTCGACGCAGGCCCAGGCATTCCAGCAGCAGAGACCGCAACAGTGTGCCCAGGTCCAAGCTCAGATTCAGAACCGGCAGAGAGATTTCTAGCAGGATGTCTTCCCTCTCCCTCGTACCTTCAAATTCCTTGCTTGCATGATTGATTGTTTGATTGATTGCTTAGTATAGCTTGTCCTTGCCACTCTAGCCTCTTGATTAAATTTCGATAGAATTCTTTTAAGGTGGGTAGATTTGTAATACCTGTGGTTCGTATTACGTATCTCGGTATACGTGTACGTATTTAGACTCGTATTTGCATGTTTCTCTGCTTGATTTATTGGGCATTTTTGCTTGGTTCATCTTGGTTCGGTTTGGCTTGTTGGCTTGGTTCGGTTTTGTTAGAGAACCAACCCACCTACCAACCACCACCACCCTCATTTATAACCCCCACTCTTTTCTCTCTCCTCATTTATTCTTCTTCTTCCCCACCATTACTTCTCCACCAACCTGAGAGAGAGAGAGAGAGCTTAGGCAAGTGCATCTTGCTTCATGGAGGAAGTTTATTTTTATTGTTCCTTTGTCTTCCTCATGTGTTTCTAACCCACTTTAGTACTTAGTATTTTTTAATTTCCATGGTTAAATTCTTGTAAATCTAGCTTTGCGATATTTTCGGGTTTTAGGAGTTTTGATCTATCAAACTTGTATATTTTTGCTAGTTGATGGTTCCATGTTGTAGAAAATTCTATTTTACCCAAATTTGACCTACGGAAGTTTGGATTTGGGTTCTTGTTGTTGTTTGGAGGAGCATGGAGGCCATGGTATTTTCTATGGACATGTTCTCTGTGGGAGCCATTAATTGCAGTTTTGGGCCGCATGAGTATTCTTGTAGCTCTGAGCCGCATGGCCGTTAAAATATTTGCTGGCCACGGGCAAGTGTTTATTTATTGGCCGCATGGCTCAATTGCAGGGTTAGCCGCATATGCCCCCTCCAATTATTTGTGTGAGCCGCATGGCCCATTAAATAATTTTCTGGCCGCATAGGCCAGTGGCTTTTGCCTGAGCCGCATGGCCTTTTTATTTTGCATGCATTTAGCAACTGTTATGGCCGCATGGCCAATTGCCTTAGCTGCATGGCTACTATTCAGGGTTGACCGTATATAGTTGGCTACTATTCATTTAATTATTAGCTTTGGCGTTACCTTTGCATGCATTTGCATGCTCTGGCCGCATAAGAAATTTTATTTGCATGCCTTTGTTGCATTTGCATGAATATGCAAGCATTTAGCTAGCATACGTTAGCTTGCATGCATGGATCCATAATATTAATGGCCTTTCCACTAGCTAGCATGCTTTAATTAAGCTTGCATGCTTTATGCAAGCAGTAGCCGCATGGGTATTAAATAGTTGGCTGTATGCTTATTAGTATATGCTGGCCGCATATGCTTCCATATGTTAAGCCGCATGCATTAACATTAATTATTGGCTTGCATGGAAATTTCTTGTTAGCCGCATACATTAGCATTAATTATTGGCTTGCATGGAAATTTCTTGTTAGCCGCATGCATTAGCTGTCACGCCCCAGAACCAGAATACTGGAGAGCGGGGGCGGACACAGCCAGCTACGTATATTGAAATAGAATACATCTCAACTATACGGTCACGGCTGTCTAGATATGAGGGTTTACTACAAGCCAGCAGTCTCTTAAGGTCAAGCCTATTGTCTCAATCTCAAGCAATTAACAGAGTTGCAAGATGTTAGAGCATCAAATATATATATATAAGGCGTCCCAAATATTACATATTGGATGATCATGAAGCTAGTCGTACAAAATAATAGGACTAGCAAGAGTTCAGTCGTACATGATCAACCCTAGGATTTGTTAATCATGTTTACAGCCCGTAGGCAGACAGTAAGTAAATGTGCATCGAGCTAACAGGTGCTCGTCGGCTAAACGCCTCAAAAGAATAAATTTACATATAAGTGGGTGAAACAAAAAAAAAAGGGAAAACCCACTCGTAGCCCGGGTTCCGTCTAGTGTTCACCATTGGGCTGGAAGCTTGGTAGATCCTCGGGAGCTGCTCCGAAATCTGGCCACACAAAACCAGCTGGGTCAAACCCCAGAAAGAGCAAGTGCCACAAGGAGGCCACAAATAAGAACAAAAGCCAGCATATCAGAACATAAAAAAAATAAAAGTACACAGGGCGATAAACGACTAGGGACGTGGAACCATTCCGGGAGCCAGGTTACAATCCTTAAACCCAAACAAGGACCGGGATTGTAACCCTTCGCCTGAATAGCTCATTGTCTCTATCCCTTTATCGTTAGAGATAAGTAAAACAATCATGATCAAGAGTTCCAGGTACTAGGGCTAGACAAGACTTAGACAGGGTTGGACACCATTCATTCACAATCGGCCAAGCAAGTACTACGGCTTACTACTTTAACTAACTAGGGTTATCACAAGCCTAGTTACTAACAAGATGCAAGTGAGAAACTCCCAGTCCCAAGCCCTGCAGACCATCCAGTTATCCTTCCGCGGGTTGAGAGTTATAGGTGGGTACATTGCCCGGGAGACAGATGTACCCTTAGGTGACTTAGAGGGTGCAACACATGACAGTGTGCTGGAAATGTGCTCTACTCGTCGGCAAGCTACAAGTCCATTAAAGCGCCCAGATAACGAGATTGC
The DNA here is from genome assembly GCA_029216955.1 of Iris pallida. Lineage (NCBI taxonomy): Eukaryota > Viridiplantae > Streptophyta > Magnoliopsida > Asparagales > Iridaceae > Iris > Iris pallida. The sequence continues at coordinate 432,582 of JANAVB010006000.1, read as the reverse complement.
CTGTGACTGGGAATTCTCCATGTTCTAGTTTGATCTAATCATTAGCCTATTCCAATTTAGCGCGAGTCCCTGGCCGTGGTACCCAGGAAGTCACGTCCTAGACATGATGCAAGACAAGACAAGTGGATTGTACAAGCAAGCAAGCAGGAACACCCACGGTGTCAAGGCAGGTCAAGTTAAGTTATCAAGTCAAGTCAAGTCAGGAGTGCGCCGCCACGGCCACTATCAAGTTATCAAGATAATTCATGTCAGGGTACTTGTCAGGAGTGCGCCACGACGGGCCACTATCATGTCAGGTCGGGTCATGTCAGGAGTGCACCACTACGGGTCGCTGTCCTGTTATGCTAGTTCATTGTCATACCAGGCCATATACAATAGTTATTCCAAATATACAAGTAAAATCAAGTTCATGACAAAAGGCGTAAGGATATAAAATGGGCGTAAAATACCTGATACAATACCAATATATATAGGATCATAAAAGAGCCAAGACCAAGAAATAACAAATTCATCATAAACAAGTAGGTAGCACAAGGGGGTCAAAGGTTGGGCTACGCAGGGTATAGACTGCGCATACAAGGCTGCGCAAGAGTTGTCTTGCGCAAGGGTTACATTGCGCAAGGTGAGCAGTACGCAAGCAATACGCAATGCACAGTACGCAAGCCACTACGCAATGCACAGTACGCAGGCCAGCATACGCAGGGTGCAATACGCAGGGTGCAATACGCCGGGTGCAATACGCAGGGTACAATACGCAGAAGACCCTAAGCAAGGGTTCTACGCAAGCAACACTACGCAGGAGCTCTACGCAGAGGCCGTACGCGGGAGCCGCGTGGCCAACAAGAGGGAAAGGCTATGTTCTTCTCCTACCTCTGTCCGAGAGGAAGAACACCCAACCCAAAAACTTCAATTCTTCATAACTTAGCCAAATCAAAACCAAATCGAGATTTTCAAAGCTCTAACTTGAGTAAAATTGAATTCTCTTCCATATGGAAGCATCAAAAACCCATAAAATCTAACTAAAATAGATCAAAACCATGTAAATCCGAAAATAGTTAAAACCTAGATCTAGAACAATGGAGACTCCAAATCACAAAATTCCAAGTTCTAATGTTGTTCTCCATGTCCAAATCTAGCTAATGAACAAATAAAAGTGGTGCTTATTTAATGGCAAGATGCACTTGCCTATGGGTGTTGGTGGAGGAAGAAGAAGAAATTAATGGAGAAATTATGGAGGAGAGAGAAAGTAGGTGGGTTATAATGAGGGTGTTGTGGTGTAATGGAGGTGGTGTGTAGGCTATGGTGTTCCATCATGACAAACCAAACCAAACCAATCTCCAAAATAAAACCAAGCCATGGTCTAAAACCCAATTACAAGAATTCAAAAATCCGCAAGTCGAGAATAATAAAATACGTGCCAAAATCCAAATACGAGCATAATACGAAATACGGAAAATGAGGGTGACAACTCTACCCACCTTCAAAGAATTCCGTCCTCGGAATTAAATCAAGGAGCTAGAGATTGCCACGACAAGCTATACTAAGCACAGACAAGCTACACTAAGCAGTCCAATCATACAATCATACAATGCAAGCAAGGAAGGGAAAGCGTAAGGTATAAGAAAGACATTATACCTCACGAGTCAAACAGGTAGGGATATCGCGATCGGATGTCGTCCTCACGCTCCCATGTTGACTCACCTAGAGAGTGATGACCCCAAGCAACACGGACTAAGTTAATAGTCTTGTTCTTGAGCGTCTTTTCTCTCCGGTCCAATATAGACACGGGCCTCTCCTCATACGAAAGGTTGGTACCAACAACTAATTCCGAATGATCTAGGATATGGCTCGGGTCCGGGATGTACCGTCTTAATTGGGATACATGGAATACATCATGTACCTCACTTAGCGACGGCGGAAGAGCGAGACGATAGGACACGTCACCTACTCGCTCTAGAATATCGAACGGTCCTATATACCTAGGACTAAGCCTTCCCCGTACGCCAAAACGAATGACGCCGCGGGTAGGCGAGATCCTAAGGAATACATGGTCGCCGACGGCAAATTCTAAGGGACGCCGATGAGCATCGGCCCAATGGCGCTGACGATCCTGAGCAACTCGGAGGTGATCTCTGACTTTCCTGACCACTTCAACCGTCTGAGAAATCAGTTCTGGACCGAGCATCTGCCTCTCTCCGACATCGTCCCATGCTAACGGAGATCTGCACTTCCTGCCATACAGAGCCTCGAAGGGTGCCATCTGGATACTGGCCTGGAAACTATTGTTGTACGAGAATTCCACCAGGTGCAGGTGATCCTCCCATGAACCACCGAAGTCAAGGGTACATGACCGCAACATATCTTCGAGAGTTTGTATAGTACGCTCTGATTGCCCATCTGTCTGCGGATGATACGCTGAGCTGAACTTGAGACGAGTCCCCAAACTTTGATGAAGACTGCGCCAGAAGTGCGATGTGAATCTCGTATCCCTGTCTGATACTATGCTGACTGGCACTCTGTGAAGTCTGACAATCTGCCTGAGATACATCTCTGCTAGCTGTGCCGTTGACTGTCCAACTCTAAATGGAAGAAAGTGTGCCCTCTTGGTAAGCCTGTCTACAATGACCCAAACAGCATCTCTGCCTGCCGGAGACTTGGGTAATCCAGTCACGAAATCCATGGTAATGTGCTCCCATTTCCATTCTGGGATCGGTAAAGGTTGGAGAAGTCCAGCTGGCCTCTGATGTTCAGCCTTGACCTGTTGGCAAACCAAACATCGAGAGACATACCGGGCTATCTCCCCCTTCATACCATTCCACCAAAAGTGCTGACGAATATCTCTGTACATCTTCGTGCCGCCTGGGTGAATGGAGTACTGCGAACTGTGAGCCTCTGCCATGACTTCCTGTCTGATATCTCCACTGGGTACACAAAGACGCGTGCCGTGTCGAAGTGTACCATCTTTATGAATACATAACTCTGGCCTTCTTCCTGCCTCGCACTCTGCTCTGAGCCGCTGAATCTTGGAATCTGTTAACTGTGCTGTCCGGATCCTCTCAACTATGGTGGACTGTATCTGTAGGCTGGCCATCAAGGCCACATTGGAAGGGAGAATCACTTCCACTCCCATCTTCTGAAGATCTGCCAATAGCTCTGGTTGCGCCGTCAAGAAATAAACTCCAGCTCTCCTGCTCAATGCATCTGCTACAACGTTGGCCTTCCCTGGATGATACTGCAAATCCACATCATAGTCCACAAGTAGCTCGAGCCATCTTCTCTGCCGCATATTAAGATCCTTCTGGGTGAAAACATACTTCAGGCTCTTGTGGTCAGTAAATATCTCCACTCTGTCCCCGTACAAGTAGTGCCTCCACAACTTAAGTGCAAACACTACTGCTGCTAGCTCCAAGTCGTGGGTCGGGTAATTCTTCTCATGATCACGGAGTTGACGTGACGCATAAGCAATTACCTTCCCATGCTGCATCAAAACACATCCCAATCCTCTGCCTGAAGCGTCGCAATAAACTGTGAATCCTCCGGTCCTATCTGGAAGTGTGAGAATGGGAGCCGTTATCAAACCTCGCTTCAACTTCTCAAATGATTCCTGACATTCTGCTGTCCAAACGAACGGCACATCCTTGCGGGTCAACTGGGTCATCGGCGCTGAAATCCTTACAAAATCTGAGACGAACCGCCGGTAGTAGCCGGCCAATCCAAGGAAGCTGCGAACCTCTGCCACTGAGCTGGGTACTGGCCATGCCTCGATAGCCACAATCTTCTGGGGATCAACTTCCACTCCTCCTCTAGTAATGATGTGACCCAAGTAAGAAATGCGATCGAGCCAGAACTCGCATTTACTGAACTTGGCGTACAACTGGTGCTCCCTAAGCGTCTGAAGGACGATCCTGAGATGCTGCTCGTGCTCTGCTTCACACTTGCTGTAGACCAGGATGTCATCAAGGAATACTATCACAAACTGATCTAAGTAAGGCATGAAAATACGGTTCATGAGGTCCATGAACACTGCCGGCACATTGGTCGCTCCAAAAGGCATAACTAGAAACTCCCAATGCCCGTACCTAGATCTGAACGCCGTCTTCGGGATGTCCTGCTCTCTGACTCTGATCTGGTGGTATCCTGACCGCAAGTCTATCTTCGAGAAAACTGAAGCCCCTCTGAGTTGATCAAACAAATCGTCTATCCTTGGAAGAGGGTATCTGTTCTTAATTGTCACTGAGTTTAAGGTACGATAATCTACACATAGCCTAGACGTACCATCCTTCTTTTTCACAAGAAGCATCGGGGCTCCCCAAGGCGATCCACTAGCACGAATGAATCCCTTGGTTCTAAGTTCTTCAATCATCTTGTACAAAATCTCCAACTCTGAAGGCGCCATTCTGTAGACTCGCTCTGATACTGGTGCTGTTCCGGGAATCAAGTCGATGGTGAACTCGATCTCCCGCTCTGGTGGCATCCCTGGAAGTTCCTCTGGGAAGACATCTGGAAACTCTTCAACTATCCGGGGCAACTGCACTGCTGCTACTGCCATCCGCAATACTGGAGGAGATGGCTCTACTGTGTCTCTGGAAAATGAAAACTCTGACTCTCCGGGAATACTAAAGACAACTCTGCCAACATGGCAGTCTATCCTAGCATAATGGTTCCTCAACCAATCCATGCCTAGGACTACATCATAGTCTGCCATAGGAAATTCTATAAATCTAGCGGGGAACTCTCTATCGCTAACTGCGATTCGACACGAGGAAAACACTCGATCTACTCCCACAAGACCATTACCAGTAAGTATATTGAGCCTCACTGATAATGACTCGGGCTCCAATCCTATCCGTGTCGCGAATCGTGCAGACATGAATGAATGCGATGTACCAGAATCAAATAATACAGATGCTGGAAAGGTGTTGACGAGGATAGTACCTGCCACTACCTCACCTGGTGCCACTTCTTCTTCCATGGTCATCATCATAGCCTGACCTCTAGCTGCGGGTCCCCTCTGCTGGAAACCCCTCTGTCGATTCTGTGCTGGAGCCTGGGTGAACTGCTGCTGGTTCTGCTGCTGAAAGGCCTGGGCCTGAGGCGATAATGGCCTCGGGTACTGCTGCTGCTGCTGCTGGATTGGAACTGGGGCTGGTCCCCTCACTGAAGAACTAGAAAGGTTGGATGATGATGGACCTCCCCTATTAGGGCAGGTCCCTATCTGGTGGTCTGCTCCTCCACAAACCAGGCACAATCCCTGTGCCCTACGACACTCTGCCACTACATGGCCCGGCTTCCCGCAATGAGAACATCCCACCGCGGAAGACTGCTTCTGCCTCTGCTGCTGCGGGTACGTCGGGGTCGAATGCTGAACCGACGTCACTGAGGCCGCCCGCCTCGGAGTTCCAATGGTTAGACCCCTAGCTGCCGGGGCTGGAGCTGAAGATTGGTGCATCTGGTTATGGGACCGCTTCCTGCCTCCGGTCCTGTCCACAATTCTCCGGGAGGTATACTCATGCCTCCTTGCTGCTTTCAATACTGCATCGAACGTCTGGTGCTCGAACTGTTCCACAGCTAATAATATCTCTAAGTGCAGCCCTTGCTGGAACCGCTGAGCCCTATCGAACTCGGTTGCCACCAAGGTGGGGGCGAACCTACTCAGCCTGGAAAACTCGGTCGCATAGCCATCGACCGTCCTGCCTCCTTGCTTCAAGTTGGTGAATCTGGTCTGCAGGTCGTACCGTGCCACCGCATCGAAGTACTTCGTCTGGAACCTCTCTCTGAACGTCGCCCAAGTGACTGGTACTGCTAATCCCATGGCCTGAGCTGCCCACCAATCGCGAGCCAAGTCTAACAACTGTAGGCGTACCACCGCCACCTTCTCATTTTCAGGTGTCCTAGCTGCTTCTAGAACCACCTCGGTATCCTGAAACCAAGCGTCCGCGGCAATCGCATCTTCACTGCCGTCGAAGAAGGGAGGGTTCAAGCGCTTGAAACTGTTGGCCGCTTGATTTCCTTGGGGACCTCCTCGGTTTAGTGCATCATGAACTTCCTGGTGCAAGGCGTCGCCTCGACGATCTTGGGATGCAAGCAGTTCCCTGATAAGCCCTACCAAAGGTCCCTCATCCTGTCTAGCTGGTTGAACGGGCGGAGCTTCCTGAACTAGAGGTTCTGAGCCTCCGGGAAGCATAACTCGGGAGGCTACTCCAGAGTTCTGAACTTGATCTTCCTGGCGCTGGGGTGCTTGTCGAGCTTCCTCTGGCTGGTTGGCAGGTCCGGGAGTAATGCCGCTGAAGAAGACGACATAAGGAACAATAAGGAAAGGACCAGGACAGATCAATGATACAAGCATGTGATCAGGTCAAGAATCTCAGGGATTTGAAAATACGGGTGGAGATCAAGGGCGAATATGATTGAGACATCTATGGGTAAACCCTCACATTTCTTGATTGACAGACCTGCATGGGCCACCACTTAAACCGTGTCACGCCCCAGAACCAGAATACTGGAGAGCGGGGGCGGACACAGCCAGCTACGTATATTGAAATAGAATACATCTCAACTATACGGTCACGGCTGTCTAGATATGAGGGTTTACTACAAGCCAGCAGTCTCTTAAGGTCAAGCCTATTGTCTCAATCTCAAGCAATTAACAGAGTTGCAAGATGTTAGAGCATCAAATATATATATATAAGGCGTCCCAAATATTACATATTGGATGATCATGAAGCTAGTCGTACAAAATAATAGGACTAGCAAGAGTTCAGTCGTACATGATCAACCCTAGGATTTGTTAATCATGTTTACAGCCCGTAGGCAGACAGTAAGTAAATGTGCATCGAGCTAACAGGTGCTCGTCGGCTAAACGCCTCAAAAGAATAAATTTACATATAAGTGGGTGAAACAAAAAAAAAGGGAAAACCCACTCGTAGCCCGGGTTCCGTCTAGTGTTCACCATTGGGCTGGAAGCTTGGTAGATCCTCGGGAGCTGCTCCGAAATCTGGCCACACAAAACCAGCTGGGTCAAACCCCAGAAAGAGCAAGTGCCACAAGGAGGCCACAAATAAGAACAAAAGCCAGCATATCAGAACATAAAAAAAATAAAAGTACACAGGGCGATAAACGACTAGGGACGTGGAACCATTCCGGGAGCCAGGTTACAATCCTTAAACCCAAACAAGGACCGGGATTGTAACCCTTCGCCTGAATAGCTCATTGTCTCTATCCCTTTATCGTTAGAGATAAGTAAAACAATCATGATCAAGAGTTCCAGGTACTAGGGCTAGACAAGACTTAGACAGGGTTGGACACCATTCATTCACAATCGGCCAAGCAAGTACTACGGCTTACTACTTTAACTAACTAGGGTTATCACAAGCCTAGTTACTAACAAGATGCAAGTGAGAAACTCCCAGTCCCAAGCCCTGCAGACCATCCAGTTATCCTTCCGCGGGTTGAGAGTTATAGGTGGGTACATTGCCCGGGAGACAGATGTACCCTTAGGTGACTTAGAGGGTGCAACACATGACAGTGTGCTGGAAATGTGCTCTACTCGTCGGCAAGCTACAAGTCCATTAAAGCGCCCAGATAACGAGATTGCCTGTGACTGGGAATTCTCCATGTTCTAGTTTGATCTAATCATTAGCCTATTCCAATTTAGCGCGAGTCCCTGGCCGTGGTACCCAGGAAGTCACGTCCTAGACATGATGCAAGACAAGACAAGTGGATTGTACAAGCAAGCAAGCAGGAACACCCACGGTGTCAAGGCAGGTCAAGTTAAGTTATCAAGTCAAGTCAAGTCAGGAGTGCGCCGCCACGGCCACTATCAAGTTATCAAGATAATTCATGTCAGGGTACTTGTCAGGAGTGCGCCACGACGGGCCACTATCATGTCAGGTCGGGTCATGTCAGGAGTGCACCACTACGGGTCGCTGTCCTGTTATGCTAGTTCATTGTCATACCAGGCCATATACAATAGTTATTCCAAATATACAAGTAAAATCAAGTTCATGACAAAAGGCGTAAGGATATAAAATGGGCGTAAAATACCTGATACAATACCAATATATATAGGATCATAAAAAAGCCAAGACCAAGAAATAACAAATTCATCATAAACAAGTAGGTAGCACAAGGGGGTCAAAGGTTGGGCTACGCAGGGTATAGACTGCGCATACAAGGCTGCGCAAGAGTTGTCTTGCGCAAGGGTTACATTGCGCAAGGTGAGCAGTACGCAAGCAATACGCAATGTACAGTACGCAAGCCACTACGCAATGCACAGTACGCAGGCCAGCATACGCAGGGTGCAATACGCAGGGTGCAATACGCCGGGTGCAATACGCAGGGTACAATACGCAGAAGACCTAAGCAAGGGTTCTACGCAAGCAACACTACGCAGGAGCTCTACGCAGAGGCCGTACGCGGGAGCCGCGTGGCCAACAAGAGGGAAAGGCTATGTTCTTCTCCTACCTCTGTCCGAGAGGAAGAACACCCAACCCAAAAACTTCAATTCTTCATAACTTAGCCAAATCAAAACCAAATCGAGATTTTCAAAGCTCTAACTTGAGTAAAATTGAATTCTCTTCCATATGGAAGCATCAAAAACCCATAAAATCCAACTAAAATAGATCAAAACCATGTAAATCCGAAAATAGTTAAAACCTAGATCTAGAACAATGGAGACTCCAAATCACAAAATTCCAAGTTCTAATGTTGTTCTCCATGTCCAAATCTAGCTAATGAACAAATAAAAGTGGTGCTTATTTAATGGCAAGATGCACTTGCCTATGGGTGTTGGTGGAGGAAGAAGAAAAAATTAATGGAGAAATTATGGAGGAGAGAGAAAGTAGGTGGGTTATAATGAGGGTGTTGTGGTGTAATGGAGGTGGTGTGTAGGCTATGGTGTTCCATCATGACAAACCAAACCAAACCAATCTCCAAAATAAAACCAAGCCATGGTCTAAAACCCAATTACAAGAATTCAAAATCCGCAAGTCGAGAATAATAAAATACGTGCCAAAATCCAAATACGAGCATAATACGAAATACGGAAAATGAGGGTGACAGCTGGTACTGGAGGTGGTGGTAGAGGTCTAGCCAATGATGCCATCATTGTCTGTCTTATCAGCTCAGTCTGCTGCCACTAGGCCTGCATCAAGGCGTACATAAACTGGGAAGTAGGGCTCCCATCAGTCGGTGGTAGAGGCATCTGAGGTGCCGACTGTGGTGGAAACTGTTGAGGGAATGGTGGTGGTGGAGGCAGTGGTACATTCCCTTCCGGTGGCATGATAATGGTCTGTCCAGCCTGGCTGACTGGGGTTCTACGATCTATGGGTGTACCGTCATCGGTGTCATAGTAGGCTGCGACTATCCTGGCTGGTATGGTGTCACTGGAGTCATTGGAGGATTCTGTCCCTCTGGAGTAGTCTCTTCACCAGATGTGAGGGCCAAGGGAGAAGTGCGTTCGCTTCTTAGATTTATACTATTGGCACGAGGAAGATAGGTTGATATTAGGAAAGATTAGATATGAGGTAAATCAAATAATCAAGGAAGTTTCGTAAAGGTTGGACGTCAAGGAGGTATTAGTTCTGGATGAGATACTATTCCTATTCCTATAGGAAGGCTTGTTGGGCACAGTCATATAACCCAACAATATTTATGTAGACCTGTATGGGCCACCAAAAAAATATGTAACGCCCCAGTCCCAAAATACATAGGACCAAGAACGTGAACATGCCAGCTGCACATGTACGAAAATACTCCAATATATGGAATCCTTATATATGCACATAAGCTGTAAATAAACAATCACAGGCCAGAATAATATAATCTAATCTCATCACAACTCAACACAGAAGATGATAGAGTCCAAATAATAAATAAGTGTATCAAAAGATAGTCGGGTGAACATGCTCACTCCAAACAGCTATGAAAATAGTCTCACAAGATCGGAGTCCAACCTCCACAAAATAGAAAGAGACATAAAAATAATGTCCATTAATGCCTCAAATAAAGAATAGACTAGAAATCAGTAGGAACTGTCTCGTCATCGAAATAAGCTGAATCCAATGCCACTCCATACTCCTACGGAAAGTCGTCTAATCCTGGAGAGATAACCAGGTCCTCAGAGGGACGTAGCAAGATACAAGAAAATACCATGCCATATAAACTGTGATAATATAATAGAAAGAGAGGCTGCATGCAATCGGAATTCCTGACCAATCTACTGTGAATATACAGTTTTGAGAAACAATACTTCGACGCATGAGCCCTGGCTGTAAATGGGATCGGCATAGTTCCCATAAAGGGCACTAGGGGCCTACGTCTATAACATCCAAAGATCGTCAGAGGGCATCATGTGCAAGGGGCTACGTCCATAACGCTCTGGAAAGCATCAGAGGGCACCTGGGGCCTGCGTCTCGGATGAGCGCACAGGTAATCAAGAAAGTGCAAAGAAGCCCATACGTCAGGTATTGTTCTCCCTACCCAATGCCTAGTATCATCATCTCTATGACTGATATGAACCTCTAGTAACCACCAAGCCTTCTAACATGTAATTCTATTGGCAGTTACTCATGTCCGTCGTACGCTCCATACGTATCGGTGGCCAGCCGACTACGGGGTACATGTCCTACATGTGACTCACAATACGTGGTAAAGAAGTGTCAAGGCCGTATGAGATATACCAATATCTTATCAATAATGGGTGGTACTAGACTAAGTCAATACAAGAGAAATAAATAAAAGCGAGAAAAACGACCGATAGAGTCGCTTGCACCCAAGTGTGACTTGGACGCACAGTTTGATAATAACCACAAATAAAATGCTAAAAATAATAACTGAAAAATAAGAATATGTAAGTCACAGAGTAAGGTGGCAAGGTATCTTCCTGATGGTGCAAAGTGGCAAGTCCAGGAAATCACAATATCGGCCAGAAACGATTCAATCTCCAAACAACTCTAGACGCTGAAACAAATATCAAAAACGTACTCGGTGTAGAAGATATACCTAGGAAATGTCTGTCAAAAAGTCAAATTCTGGAACAGGGCAAAATTGTAATTTTGGGTCAAAACGATGTTCGTCGTTGGACCCGCTTTGCACCGAAATGCGTGCCAAAGTCTATAGTCTCTAAAGTCGTCAAACTAAATGTTTACGAATTCAGTTTGAGGAGAGGAACCAACGGTATGTCCAGTTTGGATTTGATGAGCCGCGAACAAAATCGTGTTTGAGTGGGTCGCGGGCCCACAAAAAAGGGGTTCCGGTCGACCTTCTCAGAATCGAACCAAACTTGGCACACAGGACCAAAATTTTGATTCGAACCTATTGGCGCAAGTTTTGTCTCGATTTGATGACTGTACACGAAGTTAGGGCAAAGTTTGCAAATTGGCGATACGGGGGTATCTTGACAGATACAGACTGATTTCGTCACACACACACGATGAAACTGAGTTCCGTCAGTTCCCACACATCACAACATCCATACGCTCCTTTCGATGTATTGCGTGCGACCATGTCACCCAATTTGTCGGGATGCACGTCGTATCGAAAAAAATTTCAAATTTTATATAAGCTTAACACAGTTTTTCATTAAACTTCAACATCAATTTACTTTTTACAGTTAATCAAAATGACGAACCCAAATATGCGTTACGATCTCAGTTATGTTGTCTTTTACTGTTTTCAATTAGTTTCTACAAGTTTTTAATGTACAGCAAGAAAATTGGCTGACAAGTTGTCGTTTAGAATTGGTTTTAACAGTCCCGGAAATCTAAATTTTTTGCTAACTTCGGTTCGATTTTTCGAACCTTAGATGGTTATGTCGAAATCCATCTGGAGGATCTCGAAGAGGATCAAGTCTACTTTCCAGAAAATCTTACGTATCGAAAATTGGTGTTACGAGTAAAAAGTTACGTCATCGGGAAGTAGGGTACCTTGAGTAGAAAACTGCTCTGTGGTTGACGAGGCTGACTTTCGATGCTCCGTTCGTCGCGCACACAACTCCGTTGCTGGTGAAACAAAATCGTAGACGAAGAGGTTATGTTCTGCCGTAATTTTTGTTTTGGGAGTCTAGGGTTTTGAGGTCTGTCGGAGAAGTTATATATATAACAAGTTGGGTGCAAAACCTATTACTACTAGGCTTACTAATAACCCAAAATAGGCTTTGCCCACGAACCCGTCGGGTTGGGTGCTCACGTTAATGCTGCTATAGCAGCTAAGGGAGAGGGGGGGCCCACTTTAAGTGGTGGGTGAATTTGTTTTGTTTTTTTCCTTTTCTTTTCTTTTTCATTTATTTTTCTTTCTTATTTTTTTTATTTCTTTTTCTTTTCTTATTCTTTATTAAAAATTCTTTTTAAAAAATCTATTTCTTTATTCTATTTTAAAATCTATTATTACTCGATTTAAAAACTCTTTTCAATAATTCAACATTTTAGATATATTTATATACACATATATTCCAATATATGTATATATAAATATATACACCTTAATAAATCAACACATACACACATTCATATATCTATATATAACATATAAACTTACCCATACTATGTATTAACTTAAGTATTTTCTATTACTATTATTTCACACTCCTAATATTATGCATACATGTATTTTAGCACCAATTTTACACAAACTAAAATTAAATAATTTAATAAATTAGGGGGGTTTACACATCTGCTCGACCTCCAAGTTGAAACTAGCTGTCAATGCTAGCATCACACGACTAGACGACTGTTTGACGACTGGTGAAAAGATCTCATCATAATCTACGTTCTTCCGACCGTAGCCTTTAACTACCGGCCACGCTTTCTATTGAGGACGAGTAACATCATCTGTCTACTTTACTCTAAACACCATCGATTTTTCAAAGCCTTCTTACCATTTGGCAACCGACCAAATCATAGTGGAGTTGGCCTGTAAGGAACTCATCTCTTCCTGCATAGCCTCCATCCACTCCTGCCTATTGACTCTGTAAAACTTTCAGGCTCTCCCCGTCAGTCAATAGCATACTCATCTGTGAGTATCTCGTAGATGGTCGACGCTTTCTGTCGCTCCTCTTCAACGAAACCAATGGTGCTGGCTGTATATCAACAATCTCCTCCCCTTCAAGAATGCTCATCCTCCTGAGGGTTACCTTGACCACCATAGGAGGATGATGATCAAGGTTGGAAGAAACTCATGTACTAGCTCTCCCATAACTGGATCATCTGCGATGTCCTCTGAGAACTGCTCGAAGCGAAATGACTCTAACTCAGGTAATTCCTCAGCCTCATAAGGCATCTCAAAATCCTGAGTGTTGGTCATGGTCTGATCCTCGACGAATACCATGTACCTACTTCTGTAGAGCTTTCTTTCCACGAGATTAAATAGAGTCTTTAGCCAAACTTATCCTGACCGTAGCCGACAAAGACGTATCGCCTCGTCTTCGACTCAAGTTTGGATCTCTCGTCCTTTGGTACATGTATGAAGGCCTTACAACCAAACACTCGTAGGTGATTGTATAACGGCTCTTTCATATACATCACATCCTGCAAAGGATCACTAGGAGATAAATTAATAGTATAAGCAGCTTTATAAAGTGCCTCACCCCAATAGCTGCCCGCAAGTTTGCTTCTGATAGCAAATACCATACCCTCTCCATCAGTGTCATATTCATGCGCTCTGCTACACCGTTGAGCTACGGTATCTTTGGTGGAGTCTTCTGGTGTCGTATCCTTGCTCTACAATAAGCATCAAAAGGACCAATGTACTGATCGCCGCCATTGTCGGACCGAACACATAGCAGCTTCTTGCTCGTCTCCTTTCAACGAGGTGTGAACTCTTTAAAAGTGGACAACACCGAATCCTTAGTCTTTAAGACATAGACCCAAACCTTCCTAGAATAATCATCAATAAACGTCACAAAATAAGAAGCACTACCAATAGATTTTACCTTCATAGGATCGAGATATCCGAGTGAATCACTCGAGCAACGCCGGCTTCTTTGAACTTGGGTGACTTTGGAAAGACACCCAATTTTGCTTTTCTGCCAAACTGTGCGTGCATCTCTCCAATTTTGTAGACTTTAGCCCTGGAATCACCTTCATGTTCACCAAGTAGCTCATCCTATAAGGATCCTAATTTTTGGAGTTTTATTATTTATTTTATAGATGATTGTACATTTATTATTTATATATTTTTAATAATTATGACTATAGATGTACTTTTTCGTAGCTTTAATTTTTAAAGCACAACAAATATCAATCTTTCGAAACGTCCTTCATTATTTTTATAGTAGACAACTCCATCTTCAAATTGATATTATGTCATATCCAACTTATTCCCTAGTATTCTTTTGACTTCACAACTTGGGTCAAATTAGACAATTTGACCGTTTATCGTAATTCTAGATCGATCTTCCAACTTGAGCTCAGAACTCGACATCGATCAAAACTAGTTGACCCTATTTTTTTGATCCATTTTGAGCCTATGACATACATGCCAAGGGTGTGCCACTCAATCGGGTCTCCATGTGCTATTTATTTGCAAATGGCATAAGAGACTAATGGATTAACTTTTCGAGTTTGATTTAATTAGAAAATATTTGGACCCTAACCTAGCTAATCCCACTTAAAGCCATTTAGGTTGCCATGACTTCATAGAATTAATTAGAATTTATTTTAGGATTTTATACAGCCAAATAAATTTAAATACAATTTCATATATATGATTATATTAAAATAGCCTAATACTATATTTATATATGGCCTTAGTCATGGTTAAGTTAGAGATGCATATCGACTAGGAATTTTGGCAAGGAGAGTCTAGTCGTGTGCTTTGACTAGTATTTTAGGCATGGTAGGAAGGACGAGCCATAGGTGTGTTCTAACTAGGAAAACCAGTCAAAGTTGTGAATTAACCCCTATGGAAGATTTAATTAGTTATTATTAGATTATTGACTTTTTAGGAGACACGGTTGTACCAATTTGCCTGGCCTTGACCCAAACCCAACCTAATGTAGTCATGTGGTACGTCCAAAGACGTCCATGTAGATATATGTTGTGTACCTATATTGGTATTTTATTTTAATGATATAGTATGCGATTTTATAAATGATTGTTGTATATATATATATATATATATATATATATATATATATATATATATATATATATATATATAATATATATATATATATATATATATATATATATATATATATAATATTATTTGGTAAAATGATATTTCATTTGAAAAACTATTTTTCTTTAAATATCTTTGTAGATTTATGGATTTTTGGGCTAAATATATTGTATATGTGCTTGTTAAATAAATTTATATATAAGGTTATTATTATTATAAAGGTTGGTATATATAAATATAGCCCTATAAATAGAATTAGTTATATAAATTGTAAATATAAGCTATGACCAATGTTTACTATTTTAGAATATTTTTAATGGATTTTACTTTTAGTTTTTTATATGTCATTCTTAAATTTACACATATAAATTTATGTGTGTGTGTGTGCATATAATTATATATATATATATATATATATATATATATAATATATATATATATTATATATATATATATATAAGAAAAAATAGTGAATATCTTGCGAGATTTGCAAAATCTCGCGAGATACTAAAACCCAAATTTACCCGATCCAAAACCCAAAGCAGTCGGATGTTCGAAAGGAATTGGAAGACTTCAGGAATTCGAAAGTTTATCAAATCTTCACAGAATTTGAAACCAAATTCTAATATATCCCTATCCAAATCTCTACACGAATAGATCAAAATCCCACCTATATCCCATCAGTAATCATATTAAAATCAGAATACATATGCATATATATTCAACAAGAGGACCGAACCCGACCCCAATTTTGGAAGAGAAACCCCCCAATTCTCGATTCTTTGACGCAGAGCCCTTTCCTTCATCCGTACGACCTATCCGGCTACCTACGCATGCCGGAGCCACCTCGGTGGCCGTCGACCACCGGCCAGAACCCAACAAGCCACATCAGTCGCAGGGAGCAACAACACAGCATCAGTTAGCGACCAACTTGTAGCGTTTTCTCAAGGCTTGGTTGATCATTTATCGATCTACCTCTGGTACGTACACAACCTATACGTCTCTAAGTCCCTTCAAATAATTTTTTATTTCGTAACCTAGATTGACCGAAAAATCGACAGGAACATAGACAAAAACTGTTCTATGACAGTTCAGAGAACTGTCCTAACACCCTGTTTTGGAAGGCAGATTTCTGTCAATCCATAGAGAGATTTGGAAATCCATTAAAACATTAGCATAGACAACATAAACAAGATTAAAACCTTTTATTAGTTTTAATTCTAGTTAAGTATATTGACATAAATCAGTAGAAAAATCCAAAAAAACTTGGCAAATCTGTTTTAAAATTTTAGAAATTTTTGATACGTGGTCGTCCCATCAAATTGGGCGACTGGTCGCGAACCACTTGCATCGAAAGGTGCGTATGGACTTCGTGTACGTGTGAGCTTTGACGGAACTCGAATTGGTTGCGTATGCACAACGAATCGATGCGTATCCATCAAACATTCCCGTATCGGCCCCTTTTCAAAAACCTCAATTACTTTGTGTATGTTGTCAACTCGAGAAGAAACTTATGCCATTGGGACTGTCATTTTTCTGGTCCTGTGAGCCAAGTTTGGTCCGATTCTGAACAGGTCGACCGGAACGCTATTTTGGCGGGCCCGTGATCCGACTCAACGAGCGAATTTGTGCAGACCATCGGAATCCAACTTTGAATATATGGTTGGATTCATCTTATCAAATCGGATCCGTAGACATAGTTTGATGGCTTTAGAGACCGTGTTGGCACACTTTTCGGTACAAAGCGGATCCAACGACGGATATCGTTTTGACCCAAATTACCATTTTGCCCCTTTGCCCAGAATTGGACTTTTTGGCAGTCAAATTTACACTTTTTTATGACAAACATGTTGGTGATGTCTGTTTAAGCATCCGGAGACGTTTATAGGAGTTGGACTTTTTGTGGCTCATTGATTGATTAAGATATTGTTGGTTCTACGCGCTACACTAGGCAAGTACACATTGTCAAACTTTACAGTATTTATGCATATCTTATATTACTATTACTTTTCTATCTTCTTGATCACATACTCCTCTGATTCATGTTATTGCTACTTTCTAGTTATCACCTACTTTCTTGTTATACGTGCATGTAGCTTATTTCTATTTCCTGTCTTTACTGGTTACGATTATCTTTTGTACACACGCACTTTGATTTATCATTACATATTCCTAGGCCAGGTTCCCTTGACAATTGACCTAGACTTGACTTGTTGACTTGACTTCCATTGACTTGACTCATAGTTCTAGGCGAGGACCTTGTGATAGACGATGACTATACTTGACCACTTTCTATTGTGAGCCCCCACTGAGCTGTGATAGAGTCTTATAGGTTGTGAGCCCCACCGAGTTACGATCTATAGGCCGTGAGCCCCACCGAGCTGCAGTTTACTCCAATTTACTCATAGTCATGTTTATTAGCACGATTCTCGAGGCATGCTATTTTTTATGTTTTTATTCTTGTACTATACTTCTTTCAGTCTTTACTTCCTTGTACTATTTCATATCCTTCCTTGCATGTTATTTATTGTACAGTAAACATATAAATTATGTGTTTTACTAGTTTCCTGAGGACTGGTGATCTCTCCAGGTTATGGCCGAGCTGTAGAATCAATGAATGGTTATGATTTGCGTCTACGGGATTCAGGTATCCTTGGTGCATGGTTCTATTTATCGTTCTCACGTGCTGCGTATTCTTACCATGATATATTCTTCTTATTAGCCTAGTTTTTATACTCGTGTTTTCTTTGAGTCTATTCGAACATGTATGCTAGTGGGCTGCAGACCATGAACCATATTGTTCCTTCTTGATGTTTATTAGTTTACGTGGATTGAGATTTAGTTTTGACTTGTCATGACTGGACTTATTACCATAATCTAGACAGCTTATACGTGTTTGAGCGGGGCTGGAGTCCTCTGATACGTAGCTGGCATGTAAACGTCTCCTAGTCCTACGTATTTTGGGACTGGGGCGTTACATATTTTTTGGTGGCCCATGCAGGTTGAGTTAGCCGTTTCGGTTATATTACTATACCGAGCGGGCCTGCGAATATGATTGAACCCTTATAAATCTCAATCCACAACTGCCTTGATAATTTTTTAAAAAATTTCTATATCGTCCTTGAACTTCGTATTTGCTCTTGATTATTCTTCTTTGTTTTCCCGTGCCATTGCTTCTCGTCCTTCCTATTCGGAGTGGCAAATGATCGTGCTTTAAAAATTTATCAGAAATCCTTAATTTATAGTATAAATTAGTTTGCTTATTAATTTGGTTGTTGCTTATAGATAGGAGGGGATTAGAGATGCCATATGCCATAGGTATCTAGTGGTAGTCAATTTTGCAACTAGTGCAAGGTTATAAAATTTTAGGGTAGCACGTGTTTGATAGATTAGTGACCAAAGGTGGGTAGACGTCCTTAGTATAGAAATAAATATATAATCGTACTAGGTATGCTCTAATGGTAGTCACTTGATCAAGAATGGAGTGATAGTCTTATTGTAAGATTGCCCCTCTACATGAAGAACCTAAAGCTAATCAACCCATTTGCTATTATGCTCCATCAGTTGTATAGTTAGGATTAGATGGAACAAAATATATCACTTAGCTTGGTCAAGTTAAAAGGAGACTTGTATAATGTGATGATAATATGGTTAGGAGGACAAGCCTTCAACATGATCGTTACAAGCCCGCCAGTACCAGAAGAGAAACTAGATATAACCATCTATAGTTTTACGATAGAGATGTTCCAAACCAAATTGTTTAGGATTGGTTATTACTTGAGTTATTAGGAGACACCGTAGTGACCTAGCGTATCCTTCGAACTATTCCTAGTTACATTAGCGGTTCTTCGTTAGTGAGCCTTATTTTAATTTCGAGGACGAAATTCTTCTAAGGTGGGTAGATTGTAAGGACCCTAATTTTTGGAGATTATTTTTTTATTTATTTTATACGATTAGATGATGTATATATTAAATTATATTTTTTTAATTATGACTATAGATGTACTTTTTCGTAGCTTTAATTTTTAAAGCACAAGACATACCAATCTTTTGAACGTCCTTCATGAGTTTCGTAGTAGACAACTCCACCTTCAAATTGATATATAGTCCCATCCAAACATGTTCCCTAGCATTCTTTTGACTTCGCACAACTTTGGATCAAATTAGACAATTTGACCGTTTATCATAATTCTAGATCGATCTTTTAACTTGAGCTCAGAACTCGACATCGATCAAAACTAGTTGACCCAATCTATGGTTTTGACCCATTTTGAGCCTACGACATATATGCCAAAGGTGTGCCATTCAATCGAGTCTCCATGTGTTATTTATTTGCGAATGGCACAAGAAACTCATGGATTGACTTTTCGAGTTCGATTTAATTAGAAAATATATTTGGACCCTAACCTAGCTAATCCCACTTGGTAGAGCCATTTAGGTTGCCATGACTTCGTAGAATTAACTTGAATTTTTTTGGAATTTTATACAGCCAAATAGATTTAAATTCAATTTCATATAAATATGATTATATTTATAATAGCCTAATACTATATTTATATATGGCCTTAGTCATGGTTAAGTTAGAGATGTATATCGAATAAGAATTTGACAAGGAGAGCCTAGTCGTGTGCTTTGACTAGTATTTTAGCCATGGTAGGGAAGGGTGAGCCATAGGTGTGTTCTAACTAGGAAAACCAGTTAAAGTTGCGAGTTAACCCCTATGGAAGATTTAACTAGTTATTAATTAGGTTATTGACTTTTTAGGAGACTCGGTTGTACCAATTTAGCCTGGCCTTGACCCAAATTAACCTAAGCCCATGTAGTCATATGGTACATCCAAAGACGTCCATGTAGATATATGTTGTGTACCTATATTGATATTTTATTTTAATGATAGTATGCGATTTTATAATATATATATATATATATATAATATATATTATATATTATATATATATATATATATATATATTCAAAAAGAAAAAATATATATAATTTTATATTCAAATGATATTTCGTTTCAAAACTATTTCCTTCAAATATCTTTGTAGATTCTGTGGATTTTTGCGCTAAATTATTTGTATGCATGCTTGTTAAATAAATGTATATAAGGTTGGTATTAATTATAAAGGTTGGTATATAAAATATAACCCTATAAATAGAATTAGTTATATAAATTGTAAATATAAGTTATGACCACTTGTTTACTCTTTTAGAATATTTTTAATGGATTTTACTTATTTTTTATATGTCAATCTTAAATATACACGTATATATATATATATATATATATATATATATATATATATATATATATATATATATATATATATATATAATATATATAATATATATATATATATAATATATATATATATATATATATATATATATATATAACAAAAGAAAAAATAGTGAATATCTCGCAAGATTTGCAAAATCTCGCGAGATACTAAAATCCAAATTTACCCGAGCCAAAAACCCAAAGCAATCGGATGTTCGAAGGGAATTGGAAGATTTTAGGAATTCGAAAGTTCATCAAATCTTCACAAAATTTGATCAAACCAAATTTTAATCCATCCCTATCCAAATCTCTATACGAATAGATCAAAATCCCACCTACATCCCATTAGTAATCGTGTTAAAATCAGAATAGATATGCATATATATTCAACAAGAGGACCGAACCCGATCCCAGTTTTTGGAAGAGAAAAGCCTCCCCAACTCTCGATTCTTTGACGCAGAGCCCTTTCCGTCATCCGTGCGACCTACCCGGCCACCTGCGCACGCGAAGCACCGCTGCGGTGGCTGCCAGCCACCAGCTAGAACACAACAAGCCACATTAGTCACAGGAGCAAAAGCAGTAGCAGTTAGCGACTGACTTCAAAGCACGTTTTCTCGAGCTTGGTTGATCGTTTATCGATCTACCTCTTCTGGTACGTATACAACCTCCCTTCAAATAGTTTTTAATTTCATAACCTAGATTGTTTGAAAAATCGACGAGAACATGAACAAAAACTGTTCTCTAACAGTTCAGAGAACTGTCCTAACACCCTGTTTTGGAAGGCAGATTTCTGCCAATCCATAGAGAGATGTAGAAACCCATTAAACAGTAGCATAGACAACATAAACAGGATTAAAACCCTGTTATTAGTTTTAATTCTAGTCGAGTATATATTGACAAAAATAGTAGGAAAATAAAGAAAAAACTTGGTAAATCTATTTTAAAAATTTTAGAAATTTTTGATACAGGGTTCGTCCCGTCAAAACGAACAACTTGGTCGTAAATCACTTGCATCGAAAGGTGCATATGGACTTCGTGCACGTGTGAGCTTTGACATAACTTGAATTGGTTACGTGTGTGCGACAAATTCGATACGTATCCGTAAAAAATTCACGTATCAGCCCCTTTGCAAAAACCTTAATTAGTTTGTGCATTCGTCAACTCGAGGCAAAACTTGCGCCATTGGTACCGTATTTTTTTTGGTCCTGTGAGCCAAGTTTGGTCCGATTCTGAGAAGGACGACCGGAACGCATTTTGGCGGGTCCACGATGACTCGACGAACAAATTTGTGCACGGCCCATGAAATAAACTTTGGACATACGTTGGATTTGCCTTGTCAAATCAGATCCTTAGACATATAGTTTGATGGCTTTAGAGACCGTAGGTGTTGGCATACTTTTCGGTGCAAAACAGGTCCAACGACGGACATCATTTTGACCCAAAATTATTTTACCCCTTTGTCCAGAATTGGACTTTTTGGCAGTCAAACTTAGACTTTTTTTATGAAAAACATGTTGGTGATATCTGTTTCAGCATTCGGAGTCATTTGCAGGAGTTGGACTTTTTGTGGCTCATTGATTGATTAAGATATTGTTGGTTCTACGCTACACCAGGAAAGTACACCTTGCCAAACTTTACAGTATTTACATGCATATCTTACGTTTCTATTTTCTATCTTCTTGATCACATATTCCTCTGATTCATGTTATTGCTACTTTCTAGTTATCACTACTTTGTCGTTATACGTGCACGTAGCTTATTTCTATTTTCTGTCTTACTGATTACGATTATCTTTTGTACACACCACCTTGTGATTTAGCATTGCATATTCCTAGGACAGGTTCCCTTGACATGATTGACCTGGACTTGACTTCCATTGACTTGACTCGTAGTTCTAGGCGAGGACCTTGTGATAGACGATAACTATACTTGACCACTTTCTATTGTGAGCCCACCGAGCTGCGATAGAGACTTACTATAGGTTGTGAGCCCCCACCGAGTTGCGATCTATAGGATCGTAAGCCCCTACCGAGTTGTAGTTTACCGATTTACTCATAGTCATGTTTATTAGTACGATTTTTGAGGCATGCATTTTCTTTATGTTTTTATTCTTGTACATACTTTTTTCAGTCTTTACTTCCTTGCACTATTTCATATCCATCCTTGCATGTTATTTACTGTACAATAGGTATGTATTATGTGTCTTACTAGTCCCCTGAGGACCTGATAATCTCTTCATGTTATGGCCGAGATGGTAGAATCAATGGATGGTTATGATTTGCGTCTACAAGATTCAGGTATCGTTGGTGCATGGTTCTTCTATATTCTCTCATGCTGCGTATTCTTACCATGATATATTTTTCTTATTAGCATAGTTTTTATAGACTCGTTTTATTTATAGTCTATTCAGACATGTATGCTAGTGGGCTGCAGACCATAACCATATTGTTCCTTCTTGATGTTTATTAGTTTATGTGGATTGAGATTTAGTTTTGACTAATCATGATTAGACTTATTACCATAGTCTAGACTTATACATATTGACGGGTCTGGAGTCCTCTCGATACGTAGCTGGCATGTAAACGTCTCCTAGTCCTACGTATTTTGGGACTGGGTGTCACGCCCCGCTCTCGCAGGAGCGATCGTCTTCGCTAAGGCTGATGCCGCACAAGCCAAGATTGCGCTCGTGCAAGGCGGGTTCCATAACGGTCGATAGCAGCGGCTGCGATGGGGTCGTCGTACAGAAGTTCCAACAGAGACATTGAATAATAGCAGCAAAAAATTAGAACGAAACACAAGTTACTCAAAAGATGATCCTTATTGATATTGAAACAAAGGTTACAATGGGGCGCTAGGCCAAGATTACAATCCCTCAAGCTCACTCATCTCACATTTACAAGTCATTCAGCTCTCTAGCTCACTCATCTCACATTTACAAGTCACTCAGCTCTCTCTATCTCTTAATACATGTCTTGAACCAGCGGATGCTTCGGATAGGCAACTTCATACATTATGTCCCATATAAGTCTTGACTCCATGCGGCCGCACGCTTCGAATCGCCAAGGAACTCCGTGCCTCGACGCATCCAAGCGAGTTTCGCACTACGAGCTTCTACCTGTGCCTGCACATAAAAACTATGTGGGTGTCAGTACTCAACTGTACTGGTGGAATGAGCTCCTTGCCCACCCATACAAAACCAACACGTTTGATTTACTTTGTGCAACATAGTCCCTTCTTATCAATTGTATTTCTAGTCTTGTCTTATGATCATTTTATGACAGATGACTTGGCATATTTGTGTCTGAGGACCATCCCGTGCTTGCAACAGCAACGTCCACTCAACAACGTTAACCTATCAAGTCGTGCTTCCTTACGACCATAATCAGAGACGCAACTACTCGATAGACTCCATTTCCGTGTGACCATGCTACCGCATCGATAAGCTTTCTTATCTTTGCCTCAAGACCTTTCTCGTGCTTGTAATGTCAATGCACCGACTCATGCTTGTCTTTCGTGCCATACTCTGTGACGTAACGACTCGGTCGTGCCATGAACTCGATTCGTGCTTCAATATCTCTGAGGCAGTGCCTCCTCGCTTAGTCTTGCCTATACTTTGGTTGGGACAACACGGCCGTGCCTCACATGTCGAGGTCGTACCCAGCAACTCAAAGTAACTTCACCCAACTTGCCCTACGACCCTTTTGACTTAACTCGCAACAGCCCAAATCTAACTAATGCAACTCTATGCCAACGACTTAACACACGGTGCCACATCTCGGACCGAAGCATGTCACCTTCGTTGTAGCCAAATCTTAGGCCCATACATTGTGTTCTAACTGTGTACACCATCAACTCGACTCCATCCAAAGGCACACGCACGAATTGCCGCCCGTGTCGACCCATATATGAATGGTCACTGGCATTAACTAGCCATCGTGGACATAGCCTAGCAAACGGGATCCTTGCACCGCAAGTAGCGATCTCCGATGCAAGTCCCCGTACTACTAATTGCCTATTACCCAGCTCAGCTATAACCTATTTCTTCCTAGGCCGAGTCGGTCTCGTGGCCCGGATTGCCACTCGAAGAAACCATCGACCTTGTCGACAAGTTGTCCATGACCACGTGCCTACGCTAACTTCTAGACTTAACATAATTGCATGGTCTCATCATCATCACTTGGTTCTTTTGCTTTACTTCTTCTACTTTTCACACTTCTTTTGCAGAGCCCAAACCAGGGTTGCCTCGGCGACTGAACTACAGTCCGACATATTTTCTCTCGGCGACTAACCATCGCTTAGACTTGACATTCTTTGAACTCCGGAAACGGCTACTGCATAGCCTTCCAACTTAACTTAAACATAACGTGTTCCTTAATTATCGACAGACTGTGGCTAACTTCCACTGAACCAACTGTGGCTCGTGTCTTAAACCAACTCGTGTTCTACACAACGCTACCGTCCAAGTCATACCTCATATGACGGGCCTTGGAATCGTGGGACTATTTAACTTGACAACCGCAGAAAGAGCATGACAGCATTTGGAATGACTTAGGTCGACCGACATAACTTTGTCTAACTTACTCAAGCCTACAACTTAACCCGAGGGACGAGCAAAGGCTATGCCAAGCCTTGCGCAGTGGAAGCATGCTTTATCGAGCATTTACGCGGGTGATGCCTACGACTTAGGCAAGTTCATAGTTTTGTGTCGAAGACCAACTTTTCTTCTCCCAAGCCACGGGACGAAGGAAGTGTCATTTTCAAAGCACGCCGTGCACCAACTCTAAGCCGACCGTTGGACCTTTCCATATTCTATCTCAATTCGACCCGTCGGGATTACTCCCTTTAGCTATGTAGATTTGTCTTTTATTATTAAGCCTACTTGTGCAAGTTGAAGACATACGATTTATTATGTGAAGGCAAAGATGGGCGAGTTCACCGAAACTACCCCACTTGAGCGATGTCTTCGAGTCGCCGTTGCAAGGCTAAGTCCGAACGTCGTCCGCGTTTTGATTCCACCGATTGACTGAGCGGGACGGGGCACTAAATTATACACCACTCAGAAAAATTTTCGTCCTCAAAACTTATTGAGTACACTTATCGGCTTGTAACTTGATTCAACATCCTACGTTTCTCGCACACACTACTCATATGCGTTCCTTCAATCCGAACCACGCTCGTGCTTATCGCTAACTTAGTCGTAAGGCACACCAACCGATCAACCAACATTCAAACTCGTCTTAATTCAATGATCGCATTAATATCAATATTTCTTTGAAACTCACGATCTCAAATCCTCGACACTTTTCCGTTACTCAAGTCTCACTTGATTCAACGTATCACTTAGTTGGATCGTGCATATATTCTAGGCGTCCCCAAAATACATGTATTTCAGCCAAGCCTCGTGATAGAGAATCCGCCATCACCACTCGTCAGATCGTGCACATATTCGGGCGTCCCTGATATACGTGCATGTCAACCGAGCCTCATGAGTGGTGCCTCCACAATTCCTATCGCTTCGCACTCGAACGTCTGTCCAACCGCTAGTCTATGTCTTTCCGTCAGTATTGGAATCATAGTTCCCAAATAACGATATCAACACTGACCACATCCTAAGGTCAAACCAAATCGATAGTACAGGGTTTTCTATCCAAGCTCGCATCACTCCGATTTCTAAACATCGAGCATCAATTTCCTACACATTCCGACATTCGTCGTACGGGGTCTGAGTCATTCAGCAGAGCCATCCTATGATAAATCACGTTTCAACCAATTTCCTCGACATACCAATCTCACTCTTTATCAAGCCATTTTGTATAGTCCATCCCTTTGCACACGTTCGACATAATCCACCTATCAATCCTTCTCAAGTCAAGCACGCTACGACACGATTCATCGCTAAACCTAATTCACATTTCATACTCCCTAAGTCATTCATCCCAATACACGTAATCGATCACAAGGTTGTCACGACCCGCATCCGCTTTTCGGACGCGAGCTCGTGAGCAAGCCAGCTATGTATCGAGCGGACTCCAGCCCGACTAGAGTACGTATAAGCTGTCCAGAGTAGGGTATCATGTCTAATCTAACTATATCTCAATCCACATGAATCATATAAACAAGAATGAAAATTATGGGACATGGTCTGCAGTCCATTAGCATATTGTTCGATTAGACTCCAAGAATGATATGAGTCTATAAATAAGCAGAGTATATCATGGTACTGAATATAAAGCACGAGAGGATAATAAAGAAATATCACAAGCAAATACCTGTATCACGCGTCACAATCCTCTACCATCCCACTCTGCTAACTAACTCCGTACAATCGCTAAACCTGAAGAGATCATCAGGTCCTCAGAGGACTAGCAAGATACATAAAATAGCCTATCTAACAGTTTAATCATACAATAATATATACAGGGTATAAACCAAAACTAGCCAGAAAACTGATATGTGGCTACTGACAGGTAACTATGAACACGAATACGGGATCAAGTATGCATAAATGAACTGCTGGTAGATCAATGGATACCAACCCTCGCCCCGAATGTGGACTCGCGGGTCAGTTTCAAGACAAGTCACCCTCGCCCCGTATGTGGACTCGCAGGTGCAAAGGACAACCCTCGCCCCGTGTGTGGACTCGCAAGTTGTGGAAAGACAAAGGAATAGCAGTTCACTCGCACATACTTGCAGACACGACTCAGTCAAGATACAGGTATAGACATGGTACAACTCAGTCATGACACAGGTAAGGTCAACTCTAGCATGATCTATGACGTAAACAAGCCTGGTATACACTATCAAGTCATGAAACACTGATATACGAGCAAGACAATAAACTAGTAAACATGGTATCACATAAATCTATAGCAACTAAGGTAACTCAAGATAACATACTAAGACTAGTGTACTATAAGCATGAAAATAAACTGTAGAGGAAGGCAAGGTATACTTGCCTGGAGGTTATACGCAGATCCACAAATATATAGTCGACTGGTAAGCCATACAGTCTAAGTCATCACAACTGTCTCCGAAAGTTGAAACAAACATTACCAATGTTCTCAGAATAGTTAAATTAGCTAGGATTGCCTGTCCTTAAGTTAATTCTGGACACAGGGGCAAAACAATAATTTGGGCAAAACGATGTCCGTCGTTGGACCCGCTTCGCACCAAAAAGTGAGCCAGAGTCAATGGTCTCTAAAGTCAACTATATGTCAACAGGTCCGGTTTTTCGATATGAACCCAACCGTATGTCCAAAGTTGGTTTTCGCGGGCCGTGCACAAAATTGCCCGTTGAGTCGGACCGTGGGGCCCGCAAAATGGTGTACGATTCAACTGTCTCAGAATTGGACCAAACTTGGCATACATGACCAAAAAATGATACGGTATTGGCGTAAGTTTCATCTCGATCTGACGAGCGTACACAAGGTAATTGGGAAACTTGCACAGAGGCCGATACGGTGAATTTTGACGGATACGCATCAAATTCGTCGTGCATACGCGACCAATTTGAATTCTGTCAAAGTCCACACGACCACGAAGCCGTTACGCACCTTTCGTTGCTTTTGGTTCGTGACCACGTCGCCTGGTTTGGCGGGACACACGTCGTGTGGATGAATTTTCTAGTTTTTTTGAAAACTGTTTTTCGTATTTTTCTCGATTTTTGCGTTGATTTATCCTAGCATCTACTGATTAATAATAATCTAAAAATAGGGTTTAAAGCGGTTAGGTTGTAAAAATGTGTTCAAATAGAATTTTAATGTGGCATTAGATCGATCGAATCGATTGGCAAACATGTATGTTTGGACTGTACTATGTTCTGTTTTTGCAAGGTTTTCGATGGATTCGTGTCGATTTTATGTGCTGGTCGTGCGACTTAATCAAAACCTAATTACTGGGGATCCGAGATGGTTATATGGTTATATAGGACTTTACAGATCGGACTTTGGTTGAGAATTCGCGAAGAGATGATAGTTTGAAGTTACCTTCGTGGCTGCTGTTGTCGCTGCCCTGTTCACGGTCCCCCCGCGCACGAGTGCGGCCTGGCCGGCCTCCGGCGGTGCACGCGGTGGCGCGCGATGGTTGGGGGCTGTGCCAGGGAGAGGTGGTGGTGGCGTGGTGTTCGTTGGTTTTAGGATTTCGTTTGGCTGTGGAACGCAGGGTCGGGTCGGGGTTGCTTGTGCTCTGTTATATACATATGGGTATATGTTTTCACAGGGGGCTTTTGACTGAGAGAATTCAGTATTTAGGCTGAGTAATCAGGAGTTAGGCCCCCCTTGCTGGGAAATGGTGTTGCTCGGCTGAGCTCACCTTAGGCCGGGCTGGGCCTATTGCTTAGTCCATTTAATAAGACTAATGGTAATAATAATAATAATAATAATAATAATAATAATAATAATAATGATAATAATAATATTAATAATAATACTCTTGTTTCTTATATAAATTAAGACCCTATAAAACAAGGTAAATGTACACATAAATATATTATACACACTGTAGATAAATACTAGAAATATTATATAAATAATCTAAAGCTTAAACCATGTTTATACCATAAATTCTTTTGCTACGTAAATACATTCTATGATACATAAATGAACAAATAATTAATAAAAATTAAATAAATAAATATGGATGGATAAAATGAAATAAAGTACTAAGGGTTTGGAAGATAATTTATATACTATTAGTCATCTATATATTTAACTTATAGATCATTTAATAACAAATAATATTATATTATACTTATAACAACTATATATAAAATAAATATTACTCCATTTAAATAAATTATAAATAGGTGCATGTACATACCACATGCCAACCCGGACGTCTTGGCACACCTAATACCTATACATGGGCTTGGGCTCAGTTCGGGTCCAGTTTGGGCCAACTTGGTACAACTGGATCACTCAAATCAACAAGATTAAAATAATATCTAATTACATTATTTATGGAAGTCATGCCACAACTTGGCCTGGTTTTCTAGTTCGGACACCGCTATGGCTCGGCCTTCCCTACCATGGCTAATACACTAGTCAAGGTACGCCCCTGCACTATCCGTGCCACGATTTCTGGTCATCTTGTACTCCAATCCTCAACCATGCTTAAAATCATCTACCATAATAATTAACTAAATTGATTTATAAAAATATAAAATCACCATTTAAATAAATAAATAAAAAAAATTTAAAATTTCGGGAAGGGGAGCTACAAAGGTCGTCCGACTTAACAATATGTTGCGCTCCGATCTCACGCGAGTCAGATTATCCACGGTGGGCACGAATCACCATGCACGCTCCCGCGAGATAATCATTCTCATCGGGACGTAACTCTTGTTTTGTGTCTAGACTAATTATTTTTGATGCACGGATTGGACCTACTCAATCCTTAAGTTTTATTCATTCGTCAATCACAAGTGCTACAAATCCTCGAGTTCACCTTCGCATCAAGCCAACAAGTCGAGACAATCAAAGTTGCCGCGTCCTAATTTTCTGAGTTCGATCATTCCCACGACATGAATCACCATGTCCGCGCTCACGCAGAATGATCACCCCAAATCCGACACGACGCATGTACAAGATTGGAGTTGCGCTCGTACAAGACAAGAATGTCGACGCTGTGGTTATCTGTGTAACCATCAAAACCAATCATTTTCATCCAACATTCATCTCAATCAAAATTCTAAGTATAACATCCAACCGAACAATAACACTTGCACGATCGTCATCCGTCGAGTCAGAGCACCCCCGAGTTATCGCATATCGATCTTTGATACGCCTCAATACCATTGACGATATGCGTAACCTAACGATCTTCCTTTACAACCAATTCGAGTCGTGCGAATGATGCTATCGTCTGACTGGATAATCTTCGACATTCAAATTTAAGTTCAACCATTATCCCTCAAATAATTCACAACATCAATTTCCTCAAACCCAAATTCGTGTGTCGTTTACCCGTCTATTTTAAGTCATCGACCAACGTATTTCCTCAATTCGCATCATTTCTTGCTAAATCAAACCATCGAGCAACATCGATTTCAATCCTCAGTCATTTTGTAACTTCAACTCAAAAATTTTCATGCACGCTATCTTCCGATCGTGCTAACTTTTCGTATTGATCCGCATCGATTTTTCGATCAAGTCATACATTCGTACACCTTAATTTCCTCAATTTGATTTATCTACTCAATCATCTTCGCATTTCGTACTTGCGCAATCCTTAATCCTGTGCACGTCCCGTGCACGTCAATTTTAAGTTGTTCGAATCAACTCGTCAAATCTTAAGACTATAACTTGTTGAATGATACTCACTACGGCTTTGTATACGTGTGACGCTTGCTGATAGACTCATCGACACCCCACATCCTCAATCGATCGATCAACATCCCTGAGCTATCGCATACACCACTCAGGGATGAAGTCATTTGACAAATCCTCAAAACTATCATTCGAATCAAAATCGACTTCTTCGAATCCCGTTCGAACCATTCCTCTAATTCCAAGCATGCTCATCTATATCGCACCGATGTTATCGTCGCTCGATAGCGCCCTATCGATAATCATCTCACTTTAATCAATCGAGTCTAACTCATGCTTGTTCGAAATATTATGAATCTCGCGTTCGACTTTGCTAAGGTCGACAAATTCTTGGTGTATATGTCCAGCCCGACTTAGCCAACCGTGCTTACGCAAACCATCCTTTTTGTTTTGTCAAAAACTATTCTCCTATGTTTTGAAAAATAGATAGACGTATTGTATGGACATCCGTGGGACATTTGAGAGTGAGCGCACCAACGATATCAACTTTTACAGAAGCATAATTCAGAGTTTGCGAAAACAACGAAGTTAAAAAATTCAATCGATAGTCCAAAGACGTAAAGCCGTGCTCTGATACCATTATGTCACGCCCCGCTCCGCAGGAGCGATCGTCCACGCTAAGGCGTGATGCCGCACGAGCCTAGATTGCGCTCGTACAAGGCGGGTTCCATAACGGCCGATATAGCGGCTGCGACGGGGTCGTCGTACAGAAGTCCCAAGCAGAGACATTGAATAATAGCAGCAGAAAATTAGAACGAAACACAAGTTACTCAAAAGATGATCCTTATTGATATTGAAACAAAGGTTACAATGGGGCGCCAGGCCAAGATTACAATCACTTAAGCTCACTCATCTCACATTTACAAGTCACTCAGCTCTCTAGCTCACTCATCTCACATTTACAAGTCACTCAGCTCTCTCTCATCTCTCAATACATGTCTTGAACCAGCGGATGCTTCGGATATGCGACGTCCATACATAATGTCCCGTATAAGTCTTGACTCCATACGGCCGCACGCTTCAAATCGCCAGAAACTCTGTGCCTCGACGCATCCAAGCGAGCTCCGCACCACGAGCTTCTACCTGTGCCTGTACATGAAAACTATGTGGGTGTCAGTACTCAACTGTACTGGTGGAATGAGCTTCTCGCCCTCCCATACAAAACTAACACGTTTGATTTACTTTGTGCAACATAGTCCCTTCTTATCAATTATCTTTCTAGTCTTGTCTTAGGATCAGTTTTATGACAGACGACTTGGCATATTTGTGTCTGAGGACCATCCCGTGCTTGTAACAGCAACGTCCAATCAACAACGTTAACCTATCAAGTCGTGTTTGCCTTACGACCATAATCAGAGATGCAACTACACGATAGACTCCATTTCTGTGTGACCGTGCTACCGTATCGATAAGCTTTCTTATCCTTGCCTTAAGACCTTTCTCATGCTTGTAATGTCAATGCACCGACTCATGCTTGTCTTTCGTGCCATACTCTGTGACGTAATGACTCGGTCGTGCCATGAATTCGATTCGTGCTTCAATATCTCTGAGGCAGTGCCTCCTCGCTTAGTCTTGCCTATACTTTGGTTGTGACAACACGGCTGTGCCTCACATTTCGAGGTCGTGCCCAGCAACTAAACGTAACTTCACCCAACTTGCCCTACGGCCCTTCTCGACTTAACTCGCAATAGCCCAAATCTAACTAATGCAACTCCATGCCAACGACTTAACACACGGTGCCACATCTCGTGCCAAAGTATGTCGCCTTCGTTGTAGCCAAATCTTAGGCCCAGACATTATGTTCTAACTGTGTACACCATCAACTCGACTCCATCCAAAGGCACACACGTGGATTGCCGCCCGTGCTGACCCATCTATATGAATGGTCACTGGCATTAACTAGCCATCGTGGACATATCCTAGCAAACGGGATCCTTGCACCGCAAGTAGCAATCTCCGATGCAAGCCCCCGTACTACCAATTGTCTATTACTCAGCTCGGCTATAACCTGTTTCTTTCTAGGTCGAGTCGGTCCAGTGGTCCCGGGTTGCCGCTCAAAGAAACTATCGCCCTTGTCGACAAGTTGTCCATGACCACGCACCTACGCTAACTTCTAAACTTAACATAATTGCATGGTCTCATCATCATCACTTAGTTCCTTTGCTTTATTTCTTTCACTTTTCACACTTCTTTTGCAGAGCCCAAACCAGGGTTGCCTCGGCGACTGAACTACAGCCCCGACATATTTCCTCTTGGTGACTAACTATCGCTTAGACTTAACATTCTTTGAACTCCGGAAATGGCTACTGCATAGCCTTCCAACTTAACTTGAACATAACGTGTTCCTTAAGTATCGACGGACTGTGGCTAACTTTCTACTGAATTAACTGTGGCTTGTGCCTTAAACCAACTCGTGTTCTACACAACGCTATCGCCCAAGTTATACCTCATATGACGGGCCTTGGAATCGTGGGACTATTTAACTTGACAACAGCAGAAAGAGCGGGACAGCACTTGAAATGACTTAGGTCGAACGACATAACTTTGCCTAACTTAGTCAAGCCTACAACTTAACCCAAGGGACGAGCAAAGGCTATGCCAAGCCTTGCGCAGTGGAAGCGTGCATGCTTTATCGAGCATTTACGCGGGCGACGCCAACGACTTAGGCAAGTTCATAGTTTTATGTCGAAGACCAACTTTCCTTCTCCCAAGCCATGAGACGAAGGACCGAGTGTCATTTTCAAAGCACGCCATACACCAAATCTAAGCCGACCATTGGACATTTTCATATTCTATCTCAATTCGACCCGTCGGGATTACTCCCTTTAGCTATGTGGATTCGTCTCTTTTATTATTAAGCCTACATGTGCAAGTTGAAAACATGTAATTTATTATGTGAAGGCAAAGATGAGGCGAGTTCACCGAAACTACCCCACCTGAGCGATGTCTTCGAGTCGCCGTTGTAAGGCTAAGTCAGAACGCCGTCGGCGTTTCGATTCCACCGATTGACTGAGCAGGACGAGGCACTAAACTGGGGCATTACACATCCCCTTCTTGCTGATATGTCTGAGCCGTCTGTGCCGTAACTCGGTAGCCGTATTACTGACTGCGTTCACCTCCTCTGTGCTTCCCTCCATATAGTAGAGTCCAGACTTCTTGCTACCTCTGGCAATCACCATCGTACCTCTAGAAAGCTTCCATTGACCGCTCCAGAAGAGATTAAGAAGCCCTCGTCATCTAACCTTCAAACTGATATCAGGTTGTAACGTATATCAGGGACATGACGAACATCTTTGAGAATAAGAACTGCATCCATCTTTGTCCTCAAATGCACATCTCCAGTGGCAACCTCCTTCGACACATCTCCATTGCCCATCTTCAACACTCCACAGTCGCTTGTCGTGTAAGTAGCAAATAGTATCATGATGTAAGATACGTGAGCTGAAGCACCTGAGTCCACCAGCCAAAACTTATTATCGTAGACGAGGTTCAGGACAATCTCATCACCTATGACGATCATATTGCCTGCATGTGTCGAGACCGTCGCAGTAGTGTTCTCACTTTGCTTTTTTTTGTCGTCCTTCTTCTATTTCTTCCAAGTGAAACAATTTTGCTTAATGTGGCCCTTATTGCTACAATGGTAACACTCTGAGTCCTAGTACCGACCCTTAGACTTGCCCTCGCTCTTGTCTCTGCCACCACCTGAACCCTTGTTTTTGCCCCTCTCGTGGCTCTCTGAAACTAGCATCTCTGAGTGGTGGGATGTGGATGAAGTGCCCTGAGAATGTTTCTGCATCTCTTCATTCAGCACCCTGCTCTTGGCAAACTCCCGCTCTTGGCAAATTCCAGACTGACTACGCCTTTCGAGCAGAAGCGATCATAGATACTCGTGCGGTCTCCCACGAGTCTGGCAAAGTACATAGCAACCAAAGTTCCTGAACCTCATCGTCGAACTTGACTTCCATCGAGGATAGCTGGTCACCATGTGCTAGAACTCACTAAACTGATCCGTAATGGATGCACCATCTTTGTACCGCAGACCCGTCATCATCCGGATAAGGAATAATTTGTTTACCCCGGTCTTTTTCACGTACAGAGATTCCAGCTTCTCCCATAGTGTCTTCATATGCTCAATATTGGCAAAGTGGTTGTACATGTTCTCGTCAATGAATTGTCGTATGTACCCACACACTTGTATATGCTCGAAGTTTCAGTCTTCATCGGATTTGTCACTGGGCTTCTTGGACACAAATCTGGAAGATACAGCTTTTGATGAACAACAAATCCTTCATCTTGTCCCGTCAATAATGATAGTTGGTACCGTTCAGGTTTACCATGTGCACCGTCTTCGCGTCCATCTCTACTTTCTGATTTGACTGTCAACTTCTGACACCTCTTTGGAACCTAGCTCTGATACCACTCTGTTGGGAACGAAGCACCGAAACCGTTCCCCCAAATTATAGAGTCCTGTGAGAGAATCGAGCAAAAGCACACAAACCATAAACGTCAAACACAATCGCAAACACAAAAAATTTTGACGTAGAAAACCCTTGTAGGAAAAACCACGGGACGATCAGAGTCCAACCCTGAAGAACCTCCATTAATGGAATAAAGAGAATACACCCTCCACAAGCACCTCCCGATCCAACACGGATCACCACAACTCACTTGAAAGAAAATAAAAATGGATTGCGGACTCCGAAGAACAAGAGATGTCGAAAAATTATTCGAAACGATCTCTCCTTCACAATAGCCTCAATCCTCTCTCTCTTTCTCTCTCAAATATTGTAAAGTACTCTTGTTTTCTTTTTAGATATTTTTCAACTTGTATGTGTCAACCTTTTATAAGCCCTTGATAATCTATACATGGAAGGTCAATATATATGGAAACTTCAAATATGCATCAATCATATATTTAATGGAAATCCAATCATAATTGGCTTGCCATAATTGAAAGTCCAATAATATGGAAAACCACTATATGTAAGATCCAATTATAAATATATGATCAAAGTAAATATGAAAATCCAATCATATATTTGCTTACCATATATGTTCCAAAATAGGCGATCGATACACTCCCCGAGCTTCTCCGACACAGGGATGACGTTCGTTGCAGTATTCTCCACATAGGTTGAAAACTCCACCCACTCCAACATAGGGGTCATTGACTACACACACACACACACTCTCTCTCTCTCTCTCTCTCTCTCTCTCTCTCTCTCTCTCTCTCTTGCGTCAATCTGTTACCTGAAGACAGATGTTGATCATCCATAAAGGTTTTAACGAGGCACCCACTAGAATTTTGGCACCCTAAGAAGGTTCTAACAAGGCACGCACATTGGCGTTGGTCATACCTCTAGATATTTCTATGACCTAAAGATGTATCGATTTCGACTCACTTTTATTCTTAGATTATAATTTTTCCAGTAGCTTTTGTGAATCAAGATTTTGGTGAAGTCTATTTACATATGTATATACCCATAACTCGCGTCAATCTGTAACCTACAAGCTGAGATCACATTGGTTATCCATTGAAAACATTTTGGCTATTGTATAAATACAGAAAGAGAATTTCAGTGAAGGTTTCCTTCTCACGTAGAAATACAAACAAAGTTTCTCTTTTTCTCTTCCTCTTCTTCTATAGAGATACAAAAAAACTCATTAGTCTTTTAGACTACAACATACATTAATATTAATAGAATATTTGTTGGGACATGAAAAAATTATTTAGAAAATAAAATTTTAATACTTAAAAATTATAATTTGTATTAATCTAGTGTTTACTATGAATAAGAATACACTGAAGGGAAGTATTTTCACTTAATCCTACTTAATATATGATAAGATAGGATTAAAAAAAACTAAATAAAATATATTCAAGTTCGAAGTAGGTTTTGTTTTTTGGGAGAAGATTTTATTGTTTTAAAAGGAGCATATAGGTTTTCAATTCTCCAATATTTGCAATTTCAATATTTGCATTATTAGTACAAATTGCACTTTATATCAATGTCCTAAACCCAGTTCAAACTAGTGGGGTATGGCCGGTGTGCAACCAGCTAAAGTCTATCCAATGCAATTGTGAAAGATTTGTTGTGCTAGCTAGCTAGGATTTCTTTGAACCAAAACAAACAAAATGAAGTTTACTTCGCTGATAGGAACAGCTTAGCGACATTGTGGGAAAGGCTACTTTCACCTTCTAGGAAACGAGCAAAATTTGTGTGATTCTATTTTGTAAGGATTATTTAGTAACAGGGTCTCATATATGATATTCGATAGCATGATTTGGATTTTCATACTGTTTAACATTAAGGTTTGGATGTCATATTCACTATGACATCCAAATCTGTTGCCAATTTAGCGACATATGGAGATCCAAATTTTAATATTGGACATTATGTAGACTCAAATCCTAATATCAAATATTATTTAGACTCTACTACTAAATAATTTATTTTTGTTAGGTTAAATTATCCTAATGACATTCTAACTATATTATTCGGACGTTTTTGACATCTTAACTTTCTATTATTCAATTTTGGCATCATAATTTCATAAATTGCTCTTTTTTGAAACACCTTTTATTAATTTCGAAGCACATCGAGACCATTTCAAAAACATATCTTGTAGTATAAAAGTTCAATCTAAATACTTATATTTTCATATATTATTTTGAAGTGGTCCGAATGTTCTTTAAAATTGATAAAAACTATTTCAAAAGAGCAATTTATAAAAATAAAATCTAAAAATTAAAGTACCAAAAACTTCCGACTCATTAGTTAAAATACGGTTAGAATAATTTAAACTTTTTTTTAATATACCAAACTTCCCACCGCCTAATAATGAATGTTCGATTCCTCTCTGAATCTGAATGAAGTGAAATGCATCACTTACTACAGCCCATAGAATTGACATTTATCGAAACAACAACTATGAGATTTGTATATGAAAAAACTGTGCAACAAATTTATGTATTGTTACAAATGATACTGGATATATTTTTGTTACACATAAATTATGTTATAGGTTTATAAATTTATTGTTTGAATTGATGTAAATGAAATACATCTTCCATTCCATAATATATTGCGGCTTAGAAACGACTCAAAAATGAGTCCCCTAAGCCATATGTATATCATCAATTATTAAATTAAAAAAATTAAATACTATATTTTCTTACGTAGTTGATAAAAAG
This sequence comes from Iris pallida, assembly GCA_029216955.1. Taxonomy (NCBI): domain Eukaryota; kingdom Viridiplantae; phylum Streptophyta; class Magnoliopsida; order Asparagales; family Iridaceae; genus Iris; species Iris pallida. Next base: position 394,661 of record JANAVB010006000.1, on the reverse strand, counting down.
AAGAAGTTAAGAATTACCTAAACATATAATCAGGGCCGGCCCTGAGTTAATGGAGGCCCTAGGCAAAATTTTAAAATGGGGCCCATATATAATATAAAAAAATTGAACTAAAAAATGATACAGCCAAGGCTAGAACCTAGGACCTCTTGTGTACAAGTATAACAAACTACCACTACACTACAAATGTTTTATGATAAAAGAGGATCATATTATATATTAGTTCTATTTTCAATATAAGATTACTAATATATATATACATTTAAATTAATTTTTTTGGGCCCCCAAATTTCATGGGGTCCTGGGCGGTCGCCCTGGCCGCCCTGGGCCAGGGCCGACCCTGCATATAATTGATCCTTTAATATTATATTTAAAATTTAAATTATTTTTAAACTAACTACAAACTATTATCTAATTAAAGACAAATTCAAAATTCAAAAAATATATTGATATCAAATAATAAAGAAATATATTTAAAAATATTTTAATATAATTAAATTTATATCTATTTTTTAATAATATTGTAGATTTATTTAGATAAGTACGTGCAACAACGCACATAAATTTACTAGTGGATATAATATCTAGTGTTGTAAATAAAAATCAATTATTTCTTGCAACTTTAACAATAAATAAATAAAAATGATATAGTAAATATCATTGCAGTGTAACAACGAACATCTTTGAAATGAGTAATTCTACACACCCAGAGGGGAGGACCGCAAAACAAACCAACCGCCATGTGTCCCCCTCCCATTGATCGGAATTCTGAGCTGACGTTAGTAGGGGATTTGAGGTTTGCTGGAGGGGTTCCGGCCAATCAGGAGGGAACATGTGGCATCGACTTGTTTTGCGGTCCCTCATTTCGGTTCACCAAGAATTTTTCTTTTGAAATATATATAATTATATTTCTATTTATGTATTTTAGACAACCTCGTGGGAAAACTCTACATTACATCACTATAGATAAAGCAACCAACTTTCACAGTTTGACATGCTACTATCGAAGACAGGGACGGCTCCGACTCAGGGCCCACGGATCATGAAGGTCTAAAAAATTTAGATCCCGTTTGGTTCACTATAATATAATCGTAATCGCAATGTAATCAAATAATTTTTTTATTTGATTACATTGCGACTATAATTACATTACAGTGTACCAAACGAGGTCTTAGTTTAAACATAAATATATTAATTGTCTTGTATCTACAATAAAACTAGTATGTGTCATGGACTCCAATTAACATAAAATATTTGTAGTGTAGTGATTACTAAGTTAGACTTGCACACTAGATATTTAGGTTCAATTCTTTGTGAAAATATTTTTTTATTTACTTTTATTTCAATTTTTTTAATATTATATATGGAACAATTTAAAAAATCAGTCTATGGCCCCCCATGGGTTCAGTCCTTGATCAAAGCGATTGGCAATGCACTGTCACAATATGCTAATGCATATTGAATCAATTTGACTGGTGATGTCATACCTTTTAAGTTGATGGAGATGTATAAACATCCCTAGTTGTCTAGTGATCCTTCCATTAAAATGTGCCTTTGTCTCGACCAATTAAAAGGAGGTTCGACTTTGTCACCTAATCAAAATCTCTGAAAATACATGCAACTCATTTGCAGTAGAATGGCCTGGAAGGATTTTAGAATTCGGAAATTTTCATACAGAATTACGATTTTTTTAAATGTACAGAACATAAAATTTGGTAAAATTCTTAAACATAAAAACTGAAACGCGAAAGCCTATGGTATTTTTCTTGAGTTACAAAAAAACCATAGGAAACGACAATTTTTCTTGAGGGCCTGAGACCAACAGACATTAAACGCTAAAAGCAATGATGTTTTTTATTTTAAAAAACACCAAAAGCAATGACGTTTATTAGGCAATTGACTTAATTTTTTTAAATTTTGTATAAGTCTTTATATTTTTATGATTTGCATATAAGTGTATTTTTAATTTTATTGTATTGATGCGGACACATCTTTTCGTATGAACCTTGGATCGCAAGAACTACATCATTGGTTCAACATCGTCAAATTATCTATGTGAGTATATTTTTAGAGAATTTTGTGGCACTTATTCGGAGCGTTATCCATGGACCCCAATGGCGACGCTCCATAAAATTGTCACCTAAAAAATACTCTCACATGTATATTCAGCGCTGCGGATCCAACGACATAGGTGTCATTACAATCCATGATCCGCACCTAAATATGTAAGCTTGTATCTGTGTAGTCAAATTAAAAATAAATTTATATAAAAATTATGACAATATAAATACTTATGTGCTAAATTTTCAAACAAAAGAATATAATTTTTTTTTAATTTTGCATTTAGGTCTTTTATATTTTCATGATTTACACATAAATCTATATTCGATTCTCCACGAGTGATGCTCTGTAAAAATGTCACAAAATTGAAACAAGTCACGTGGGACTTGGACTTCTGTTGCTTGAATGAAGGACCCTTCACTTTTAGATTAGTGAAGTCCTTCTTCTTATGATGAGAAGCCGCATGCTTCCCCTTGGGATCTCTCGTCTGCACTAGATTGGCCTTAGCCAACTGTTTGGACAGAGTGTCCATCTTCTGTTGGAAACACATCTCGTCCTCAACATGGATCTCTTGACGTAGATCTCCCAAGCTAATGTCTAGCTTCTTTCTGAGCATCCTTGCATAGAAGGTACTCCATCTAGCAGAAAGTTTTGAGACGATCCCTCCAACGACAAACTTGTCGGGAAGGGGCATCTCTTCGTCTTCCAGTTTCTGACGCAGCTTCAGAAATTTCTTCACCTGTGGCAACATGGACTTCTCGTCCTCAAAGAACAATTTGTGATATTTTTCAATCACAAACATCTTGCTCCTGTTCCTGTCTTCTTCATACAGTTTTTCCACAGACTCCCATATGTCTCTGGCAAATTTCTTCTTCGAGTAGGATTCTGCCAGAGAATCCTCCATAGCATTCAGGATGAGAAGCCTGCAGATGCTATTTTTCCTTCTCTATTTGGCCTGAAGTTTGGTAGCCGCATTGATTGCGACAGTAGACCCAGTGTCTGGAACAGAAGGTTCTTCCTCCAACAGTACATGATCAACGTCTTTGAGTTGAAGAGTTAGATAAACCTTCCTATTCCAGACTTGATAATGCTCTCCATCGAACTTTTCCAACTTGCAGTAGTCCGATTGGACGAGCGAAGCATTAATGTTTTTCATCTACAAGGATCTTGCTTTGAGAATGTTATTCCCGGGGCTTGACCAAAGATGGAAAAACTGATGCAATCGAGATCTGAGAGTCACACAAAAACTTTGCATTGATCAAACTCAAGATCTACGATGATACAAAAAGCCAAATAGCCAGATTACAATATTAAGGAGGGAAATAGAGAAGAGAAGATCTCTCGTTCTTCCTTGCAAACGTGTTGCAATTGGGACAGAACGAGTTACAATAATCTAGAGAAAGATGAGATGAAGAAAAGTTGCTGGGGTGTCAAAACACCGTTGCTCAAAGCAAGATTTGCCCCACACGAATTGCTTCCAGGAACCAGCAAGTTGAAGAACTTGTGGAACGCTCGAAGTCACCTCTGTTCTGACTCAGCTCCCCCCCTCTCTCTCTCTCTCTCTCTTTCTCTCTCTCTCTCTTTTCTGACTTATAAAATTCGTAGTAATTCACAAAGGAGGCCAGAGGAGAGTATATATAGAGAGAGGGTGGAAACCCTAGCCGCCTCTTCAGTTATGGAAAGATTGAATCAAATCCCACAAAGATAGCAACGAAATTAATTCAAATCACACAAAGATAGCAACGAAATTAATTCAAATCCCACAAAGATAGCAACAAAAAAGTGGATCTGAATTAATCGCATTGAATCAGTCTTTCCATAACTGACTTGTAGCCTGCAAAGTGCGCCAACAAAACATCTCATGAGCCCGAGTCGCTTAGCTCCAAATGGAATTAATCCAAGAGGATGACAAAAGCATTAATGCTTAATCCTTGGAGCCTTATTCTTACCTCCTAGTAAAATCACCCACATGGTTTCCTCCTTAGGGTCACCACCCCATGTGCATCTCTCAACAACACAACCAAGTATATATGTTGAGATAACTCATGGTACATTTCCGATGTGGGACTAAAATTTTACAAGGCATGTTGAGAGCAAGCTCTCTCCATGTAAAGAAAGCACCAACACAATAAAACTAGTATGTGTTATGGACTCCAATTAACATAAAATATTTGTAGTGTAGTGATTACTAAGTTAGACTTGCACACTAGAGATTTAGGTTCAATTCTTTGTGAAAATATTTTTTTATTTACTTTTATTTCAATTTTTTTAATATTATATATGGAACAATTTAAAAAATCAGTCTATGGCCCCCATGGGTTCAGTCCTTGATCAAAGCGATTGGCAATGCACTGTCACAATATGCTAATGCATATTGAATCAATTTGACTGGTGATGTCATACCTTTTAAGTTGATGGAGATGTATAAACATCCCTAGTTGTCTAGTGATCCTTCCATTAAAATGTGCCTTTGTCTCGACCAATTAAAAGGAGGTTCGACTTTGTCACCTAATCAAAATCTCTGAAAATACATGCAACTCATTTGCAGTAGAATGGCCTGGAAGGATTTTAGAATTCGGAAATTTTCACACAGAGTTACGATTTTTTTAAATGTACAGAACATAAAATTTGGTAAAATTCTTAAACATAAAAACTGAAACGCAAAAGCCTATGGTATTTTTCTTGAGTTACAAAAAAACCATAGGAAACGACAATTTTTCTTGAGGGCCTGAGACCAACAGACATTAAACGCTAAAAGCAATGATGTTTTTTATTTTAAAAAACACCAAAAGCAATGACGTTTATTAGGCAATTGACTTAATTTTTTAAATTTTGTATAAGTCTTTATATTTTTATGATTTGCATATAAGTGTATTTTTAATTTTATTGTATTGATGCGGACACATCTTTTCGTATGAACCTTGGATCGCAAGAACTACATCATTGGTTCAACATCGTCAAATTATCTATGTGAGGATATTTTTAGAGAATTTTGTGGCACTTATTCGGAGCGTTATCCAAGGACTCCAATGGCGACGCTCCATAAAATTGTCACTTGCTAGATTGGGCTACTCTAGTCCAGTCACTTGCTAAATCAAGAACCCTTCATTTCTTAGAGGGGCTGGAAATCCGTGCAATACAGAAGTTTCGTTCTCGAAATTAATCTAAACAAGGTTCCATAATAGAACGGAATTTGAAAAATTAAGATTGTGATCTTTCCGTGGTTATTTAAACACACGAGCAAGGGATATAAATGCAATACAAGATCGTGTCACGACTTCCAAGTAGATGGAATAAGGGTTACGAATGACTTCACATTCTAAGAGGTGGAGACTACATAACAGATATAGAGACCTATTTCAAATAGTTCGGTTTTATAGTCCAAATATGGTGGTATGCATGAATGGGTTTTACTGGGTCTTAATGGGTTTCCTATTTGGACATCACTCGTTGGTTGGATGAACTTAGGATTTCAATCTATATTGACTGAACAAGATCCCAATGATAAAACTAGCTCTACTAGATTAGGGTAACCTAGAATAGGATTCCACTCTAGTGATTGAGCTACTTGCCAGTCAGGTTGATTAGCTAGGTTCCTAAAGCCCAAAATGCGTCTTCAGTGACTTTTGTGTTTAAGTAGTACATGAGGCCTCAATTGGGTGGCACACTAGTGGTATGTGCGTAGTGGACTTCGAGTAAATCATAATCATATGTTGGGTCGAAGGAATTGATTCGAGGTTGGGGCTCTAATGAAAGTCGAGAAATATACCGATATTATGGTAAGGGTTACAGCTAGTCCTTTTGACCTGAAAGTCGTACTACAAAAATAGAGTACAAGGGGACGAGTTTGAGTGGGACATGATATACCTAGATAAAGGTGGACTCGTCTGGATCTTGCATGTAAAATTTGTTGGAAGGTAACAGTTGGTTTCGTGCTCCGAATATTAATGGTACGGCCGGGGACACAAAACGATCTAAACAGAAAGTGGGAGTCCATGGGGCAATAATTATCATACTAATAAAAATTATTCTAATCAATCGGTAATCCTCGTATATCCCAAAATCTTAGAAGGCTTACAGTCTACTCACCTTAGAAGCTAGGACATGGTTTTAGGAATAATGAGGTTAGAAGAATTCTAAGTCCAGATATTGTACCTCGACTCTTGTTAATAAAGAATAAGGCACGGCATAACAGGATACAGTAGATATAAGTCAAGTCAAGGGTCATTCCTTAATAAATGGAAAACGAGTGTGTACCATGACACATGGTCGATAAAATAAAATAATCTTCTCGTCCAGAGTATACAAGAGTTATCGACGGGATAACCAACTCTAAGGCACATCATATGAAGAGATATCTGACAACTGAGTCATAAATTTCTATTTGTGTCAAGCCTGCCAGACTATTGGTCACAAGGGTTCTAGTGGTATGGGCTGTAGTGATCATGTATTACTGTTGATAACTGGTAGATCATAATATGACAGGGTATTTAAGCTATGGTATTGGCTAAGCTAGTGACTGCGATATTCTAATGCTAAGTCACGCCTTAAAATAAAATTGTATAACTAGAATAATACCTGTTGGATCTCTAATATCGGAATGGGTGTTTATTATAGTCATGGTAAATGATTGTCCTTACCTTTGTCTATTCATCTTATATCTAAACTGCGGGCTTTGGTCGAGGAAAGGTTGGGTTAAGGCTTAAGGATTGTTAGTTAAAGCAAGCTTCAAACAAATTAGAGACGCACAACATTTGGTTTCTTGAGAATAGATAGTCTCATAGGTTGGCATTTTGACTAAGGGTAAAATCCTAATCATTCTCAAATTCAGATGGTTAGAAGGTCCCAATAGTAGTTTGAGAGTCAAGAGGAGGATGAGTAACTCAAGGCAAGGTTCTAGTCACATGGCTGGCTGATGGCAGCTACACTTGTGTATACAACTATCATAGCCATGGGGGATACTCTGTATCTATCTACCAATTACGAGCTTTCGTCTTTCCAAATCAGTGAAAGACAAAAATAATACAGAGTTCAAGAAAGATGTCACTGAATACAATTACGTGATTCAAAGGCGAATGTATAATTCAAGAGAAATTGTCAATGCAGTCGCGGATGAGATCCAGAGCCATCTACATCTCAATCCACGTAGGTTAATCAGAGGGAGAGCGAACCGAGTGCACTAAGGTTGATCAGACTGTAATACATCGATTATGATTAGACAATATGTTAGTAGGCATCCCTAATAAACATATATCTTGAATCAAGCTCGATAAAAGAGTAAGCTTGCAAAACTAGACTGTAATAGCAGCATTGGTCAAGATAGTCAAAATACAAGTATGTGAGATTTTTGAAAAGGAGGCACAAGTAGTTCAAGTTTTGTGAGAATCAAAACCTTACCTGGTGTTCTTGCTTATAAAGTCTTCCTACTATCTTCTTATCTATAAAGCCTTGGTCGACTAATGGGTTATGGACCTTTGAATTCTATATTCTGGGTAAACCTATTAGCGTCAGTCAATTATCTCGTCAATAGATCACAAGGACCACGGAATGCTAGGTTGGAAGACATGCTATCCAACTTACAGAACTTTTACTAGTTTTGGCTTTGGATCTTAGGGGACATATAGGACATTTTCCTATCCTTATATAGTATCCTAAACTTATAATCACGTCTGAAGTCATTTTACCGAGAATTATGCCTCGCCCATATACTCTGACTGTGACAAACCCTTGGTTCCGTGATTCAGATATGACATGCTATCAGATACTCTACCTTATATTGACACAAGGTCTAAAGAGATCAACAAAGATATAGTTTTAGCAATGATCCATAACCTACGATTCTTTGAAACAATTTCAACTCTATGGATCGTGCCTCGCCAGTGCGCTGCTAGCTGCAGTGAACCCACACTCTCCACTCTCAAGTAATTGGCGATAGTGCGCTACTGTCTAGCCATCGCAGTCGTTAAATTACTCTAACTATATTCCTAAGGACTTCAAGGAGCTGCTAGAGTTTCAAGCTAGTTGACTATGATAGAAGCGTAAACATCTGCCCATAAGTCTCAATCCTTAAAGTAAAAGATTGACCAAGGAGAAAATAATTGAAGACAAGAGAAGTAAGAACATCATAATCTTTATTTCATATGTATTTCAATGGTTGAGGGAAAACTTTGAATCAAGTCTACCTCGAGGTTTGTATACGAATAACAGAATCAGAAATTATAAACTAATTCCTTACAGCAAAATAGGATTTAAAATAGGCAATTCTAGCTTATGATATAAGGTTTATATCTAACAGAGCAAAAAAAAATTGAACAATTTATCCAGATTAGAGCCTTAATTCTAGGAAAGCCTAACTTACCAAGTGATTAGTACATCCACATTGGATCATATCGTCATATCAAAAGTAATAATGCATCCATAGAGATCTGGCAAGCTATCTAAATTTAATAATTCTTTATCTAAATTGTATGGCCTATCTGACAACCTTAACTATCCAACGGTCAATTTGAGTAAGGGACTCCTAGTCCTAGTCAATCTCTTAAATCAATTTAACCTAAGTTGTGAATGAGCATTTTCTAGTCGCAGGCTCGCAATGGTACGACTAACTTAAGTACCATCACGAGTTCGCAATCTTTTGCGAAATCTGACCTGCATGGGCCACCACAAAAACTTGTCACGATCCATACCCGCTTTTTTGGATACGAGATGTGTCCAAGCCAGCCTACACCGCAGAGTCGACGGTAGAACGCTGTCATGACCAAGATGCTCAAAATCACAAAAAGAATAACATTTATTGCTCATTCACTTTTCTAAATTTGTTACAACATTTACAACCTTTATATTTAAAGAAAATACAAAGTTCTCATAATTAATGAAAATGATACAACTCCTATCTATTTCTAGGTTTCTGTCTGCAAGTACACTCGTATCTCCCAATGCTAAGTGAAGCCATAGCTAACCTGAAAAATATTGGTTTCCAGTCAGGAATGGAACAAGCACATAAACCGACGGCAATACGAAAACACAATAGAATTCACAAGACATGAAAATAACATATGTGAGATAAAAACTAGAAAGTAATTCTGACTAACTGCTAGCTAAATATTTAACTAACTTATTAATTATGACACCTAAGCAATTAGTTACTTTCCAAACAAGCACATGCCAATCAAACCAAGTTTAATCTTAGTAGGTTTCAAAGATAAATTATACCAAAATGAATCAAGTAAATAGTAAAATCAAAATGATAAAAAAATGATCAATATTGTTTTCCATATATATAACTTTGAAATTCAGAAAATTGATTTATAACTAAAAATTGAATAACAACTTTCAAAGTAGAAATTTAGGATAGTGGTAGTTACAAATCTACTCTCCTTACAAAAATTTCGTCCTCGAAATTTCAATGGCATGACACGTACGATTAAGGACAACTAAGTACGAAAATTTTGAAAATGATTGAAATTGGTTAATCATAAAAATCAAAAGTTAAATACGGCTAGTAGAGTTAAGATATTCCAGAAATGATCAAAATTATGATTTAGGCACGGTAAGAAAATGATCTGTCATGATTATATTCTAAACATGATCAGGAATAAAATGATGACCTATGTCAAAAGAAAACAAAAGAAACGTTTACATAATTATCATGGCTTTGAAAATATTCAAGTCATTTAAATTATATTAGTAAAATATGATCAAATAATTGGTTTTGATGTGGTCACAACTAATATAGTCATAAATGTTGTACTAATCTAAACAATTTTTTTTTATAATCTTGGTTTTCCTAAAAAATCAGATTTAAGTATAATCGAAAGTCAAATTCTATAACTGAATTGAACATTATCAAAGGATTAAATCGTTTAGGCACGATTTGATCAAAATATTTCGGGAATGAAATTGAAATCACATGCGTGATGAAAATATCCAAAAATTAGACATGTATGAACAAAACATAATCAAAATTATCTTGGTATAATCAAAGATCTAGTCATATGACCAAAAGAACCAAAAATCCGTTAGGCATGACCAAGTCAAAATTTAGAGCATTTAGGCATTACTAACATGACTAGAAAATTACAAAACATCCTTAACCAAAAATATGATTTAAATGCCATAATCACTTACAGAAATCAATTTGAAAATGAGCAAAATCAATTCCTTTGAAACACGATAAAAAAATCGTTTAAAAATGATTATGATTAAGATCAAAATCGTTCAGATATAAAGGGCCAACTCTATTTGTATGATCATAATATAGTCCAAATTATTTAGGTATACTCAAGATATAAACATAACCAAGGTCAAAAAATCGTCATGATATGATTAATCCAATGTCAAGGATTGTCAAGACACGATCAATATTTGAAATAAAATTTGGCCATGAAAAAATCCTATAAATATGCTTTAAAGAATCATCTAGATATGACATAATTATCAGTGAAATCTGGTATATAATTTTATTGAAAACAAGATAGTAAATTTAGGGACAGGAGAAAATCAAATCATGATTTAGAAAAATTACACGTCAAATTTAGGGAAATCAAACATTGGTTATAAGATAGGATATGCACGAAAATAATAACTTTATAACCTAATCACCTTCAAATCAATCAAAAACTTCTATAATCTATAACTTCTTCAAAACTTATTTCCCATTTGCCTACCAACGACTCTCTTAACTATCCCCATCAAAATGACCTATGTAACCTATCTAGGTTTCCTCCCTTATTTCTATATAGCTACCAACCCTATACATATATACACACATATACACATTTATCCATAATTATATATCTACTATCAATAATATACATAGCTATCAAATTATGCAACCATCAACAAAAGTTATGTATATCGCTAGAGTTGAACCATGAAGGAGATTTGGTCAATGGGGGTTGAAAGGATAGTCCTAATGAGTTCCAGAAGATGAGGTAGACATTTCTATATGGAACACATGGTACTAGAAATGAGTTCTGAAACTTGGAGCAGACATTAAAACTTGAATAGGACCAAAGTTTAAATAATTCAAGAAATTTCTGGTAAAGTTGTCAATAACGATAAAAGGCCAAATAGGGAATCATGAATATAGTCTCAGTAGTATCCGAAAACCATACATATCCGAAGTCACCCCACCTAGAGTTCATGTCCCGCCAGTGTAGTATACATCTAGCTACAATGAACCTTTAGTGTCCATGACTTCTATAGTGATAGATTACCGAATATTCTATCAACTTCATCCAGGATTGCCGGAACAACTCAAGAGGTCAAAAATTATGAATTTAGGACATAGCCTCAATAATATCTGAAAACCTATGAATACCTAAAATTATTTTGACTTAGAATCCATGCCTCACCAGTGCGCAACTGGCTGTAGTGAACTTGCGATCTTTATAATTCAGATAAATGACTGTAGTGCGCATCTGCCATGCCATAGTAGGTTGTCGGATATTCTTTCAACTTTATCCATAGGAATTTTAAAAAGGATTTACAACAATTCAAATGTTCTAAAAGTCCTAATCATGATGAAAGTGACGTAAGTATCTGTTCTTTAGTCAACAAGGTGACTGATCCAGTGCAAGTATTTGTTCTATGGGTCTTTAGAAATCAAGGGTCAATTACTAGTAAAAGAAAAGGACTGAAGTTAAGTGGGATACCTGTTCTCTGGCCTTTCCATGTTCAATGGATAAACCTAACTCTGACTGATAAAAATAGTACGACTTCAGATTTGAGTGAAAGAACTAGTGAAAAATATCTCTGTCTCTACAGAATTTTCTAGGGGAAATTGACCTATACCAGAATTATTTGGAGAAAAATAATCCATTATGGTCAATAAAAGTTTGGATAAATAGATAGACAAGTTGGGATAACAGTTAGTCTAGGGCTCTATGACAGAATTTTGGAATTGATCAAGAAAGTCAGGTTGTAACAAACTATCAAAGGTTTGGAGGGCTTGAGAATATAAGTCATTGGTAAGAGGTTTGCTAAATGAGAAATCAAAATTTTTAAAATAGTAATTATTCAAATCCCTATAGAACTTTAGAAACTAATAGAGAAATAAAAAATATTACTTAGGGAAACACTTTTAGTAAATATGTAAAACAATACAATCGGCCTAAGCTGTGATTGAACATTCTTATATCGCAGGTTCCCAATGGTAGTCTAACCTAGGCACCATTGGACTGAACTGTATGGGCCACTACTAAAAACATGTCACGACCCGCTCCCGAATAATCGGACACGAGTCGGACATGCCCAGCCTATGTTGGGAGATACAATGTAGTAAGCTGTACTAAGTATCTAATATCTCAAGTCACATCATAAAATCACATCACAGCATCTAAGCACGTGCTAAATAATATTATAAATCACCATGTCTTTATAATACAAAGTTATCCAATTTAGAGGTAAACCTGTACAACAAAGTCCCAACCCATCACTGATCTCCTCATAGCCTCCAGGCTAGCTAAAATATCAACCCGTCCTGCCATCCATAATGCTAAGGTAGAAAGTCTCGACACCTGCAACGTATCCAATCAGGAAAGGAGCAAAGTACAACCCCATAAGAAGCACTAAACAAAGTAAACTGAAATGCATGAATAAGGAACTACAATATGAACTATTGTACAAGAACCGAAACATGAAACTGTAGTACATAAATAACGATGAAACTATAGTACCAGATCCAGAACAATGAACTATACTATCAGTATAACATTCATTTGAAATAACTATCAGAGTATGTGACCGGCCAGGGTAGTACAGGATACAAGAGTACATGAATAATGGTACAACTTAGAGTCCCACGTGCACGATGTGAGACCTAAGCTATTAGTCAATGCCTAGCTAATATAGGATTGGTCACATATCTGTAATATTTCCCCACCCTAATGTACAAGTAAAGAACACTGCACAATGAACGATGAACAATAAACGATGAACAATGAACAATAAACAATCGTGTGTACAACGTGTCAATATGAGAACATGAAGTAAGACAGAAATACAGAGTAAAGGATTCGAGTCGGTGTACTTGTCTTTGTCCTTGTAATTCTAATTTGTCTTAAAGTCCACCTAGAATAGGGCAGTAGGTTAGAATTTAATCACACGACATTATCCTAGCTAAATAGCCATTATAAGTATACTAGCTAACTATTTTATATATACTAGCTATAATAGAGTCTAAACGTAAGGTCATATATACCAGCAAGTAAATAATTCTAACACTAGGTCTTGAAAATAATTTTAGCAAGATATTTGATGTAGCAAAATAACATTTAGTAACTTATCAATCAAAACATTTAACAAAATATTTATAAGCATATTGGTATAAGCCCTTTCTATCAACTATATTAATCCAAATGTTACAAAGAACTATTAACCAAAATTTGTTTAATAAATGATATCCATGCTAATAATATTAACAATCAATTACAACCCAGCCCAATATAATCTAAGGGTTCTATTAAGAAGTATAAAGCCTTAAGCCCAACCCACATTCATTAATTAAAATATACGCACTCTTATTCTAAAATATTATTTTGCCTACAACTATACAAAATCAAAATAAAACAAATCAATAGACTCCCAACCCATCCGCCCTAAGGAAAAAGGCCGAAGCCCAACCTAACTTCCATTAAAGTTTAAATCCCTAGGCTAAAAAGAAAGAGGCAGCCTCTGCTCTCTCCAATTGAAGAGAGAAAAACAACAATCCACAAAAAATCTACAGCAAATCACATAACAGGAAGAGGAAGAAGAAGAACAAACGAGAGGGAAGGGGAGGTGCATACCGGAACTCCGGTCGGTACGACCGCTCAGATGCAGCGCCAGCCTGGAGGAGAGGTGCGACAGTGGAACAGATCCGGAGAAGATGTTTGGCCGGATGAGAGGAAACAAAAAATTGGCGGCTCCACGGAGTAGGGGTCCCGGACATAGGCGAGTGGTATGTACAGGGAGGCGTGGTGCACACCGGAGACCGCCCGCCCGGTCGAGATGGCGCAGAGAGGCTCGGATCTGACGGAATCCCTTGGATCGAAGTCGTTGCTGGTCCAGTGCCCCACGACGCTGAGCGAAGAAGGGAAAAACACCTCTGTCTTGGCCAAACTGTACCGGAGACAATCGAGGTCGGTGGTCGCAGTCGTGGACCCAGACGGCGTCGAAAAATGGTCTTGGGTGACCAGATCTGGTGGGGTGATGACAGAGCTGGACTGATAGCGATGAGATCACGGCGTTGTAGGGGTGGTCTTCCTAGCGTCGGCCTCCAGATTGGTGTACAATTTGGATACTGAGTTGACAGATGGCGATAGCTCGACAGGGTGCAGGAGACTCATCGTCGGAACCAGATGGAGCGCACGAGAGGTACGACTAAGCTGTCGCCCAGCCTTAGGTGAGTGGATCGGTTGGGTTTATTGGTGGTTGTGTTGATCTCATGGTTGTGGATTGGGAGGGCGGTGGAGAGCTCTGTTTGACCGAAAAGATGGCCGGAGTTGGCCGAGATAGAGAGGAGGTTAGTAGGTGAGGACGAGACGATGAGGAGCTTAAGGTTGATGCTGCGGTAGAAGAAAGGAACAGGAAAATGCAAGATGGCGTTCGCCGGAGCGACGAGCAGTAGTTCGGCAGGCGGAGCAGTCGAACATGAGTGATCGAACAGAGAATAGAGAGAATATATATTCTTGTAATAAAATATTGGGAGTCCCAATAGTTTAAAGGAGGGAATGGAGTGTTCTCCAAGACTTGAGTGGCAAAAATTATAAATAGGAGTAGATCTAGGGACATAGTGGAAGCTAGTAACAACCATAACCAATTCTGACTAATTTCTAGCTAAATATTTAACTAACTTATTAATTATGACACCTAAGCAATTAGTTACTTTCCAAACAAGCACATGCCAATCAAACCAAGTTTAATCTTAGTAGGTTTCAAAGATAAATTATACCAAAATGAAACAAGTAAATAGTAAAATCAAAATGATAATAAAAAATGATCAATATTGTTTTCCATATATATAACTTTGAAATTCAGAAAATTGATTTATAACTAAAAATTGAATAACAACTTTCAAAGTAAAATTGATTTAGGATAGCAGTAGTTACACTTAGTCTCCTTGTGTCTTAGTTGATTCTTTTACGACTATTTCTTATTTCTCCTACATTTTATACTATTACATTCGATATATTTTTATGTATCTTACTAGTCCCCTGAGGACCTGGTGATCTCTCCAGGTATTTACTGAGACTGCTAGAATATAAGGGTAGATTGGTGGACGATTACATCTTTAGAATTCAGGTATCGCTAGTGATATTTTTATCATTCTTTTATTTTTTATATTTTATGATGATATCTTCAGCTGTATAGCCTTGTTTTACAAGCTTCACCTTTTTTATGAGCTTGTTCAGATGATTGTATTAAGGTCTGGCCAACTTTGTTACAAATTGTCTATTCTTGTATTTTTATATTCAAGTGGCATCAGTGTATTATTGTTTGATCAACATTAATACACTTGGTTCTCACTTAAAATTATTATTTGTGGATTGAAATATAATAGGCTTGCCATTTTAGACCCTATCGATCTTCGATAGCTTACGTGCATTACTTGAGGGTTCCATAGAATGAATTCACCTGTATATTCAATTGGCCCATTGGTCATGGTCAAACCTAATTTTAATAATTGATCAAACTCTATCTCGATATAATGGCAAGTCAACTCAGATGTTTACCTACGATGTTTTGGACACTGCTCAACAATGGATATTTACTATGTTCAAGACCGAAGCTGTTTCGAAGCTGTTTGCCATTCAGAATGTACTTCCTGTTACGCTATGTAATTTTTTATTTTATTGAGTCTAGAAATACATTGTACACCGAGTCATACTGGCAAATAGGCTATCCTAAAACATTTTTCATAACCATCCTGTTCTTTACAAATGACCTACGTTTTTAAAAAATATTCGTTTTACAAAAAGCTTCTGAAGGATTTTTCAAAAACCCAAAATTTATTTTCTCAAATGAACTGGTAGAACCCCAGCAGAACTCGGCCAGAGTTTGGCCATTTGGAACGTTAGTGAACGTTGGGTTTTTGAACTTGGTCATCCTTCAGTTGCGGTTTGTTACAAAGAGTTCTGTCCGAATTCTGCCCGAATTCTGTCAGAGTTCTGTCTTTGGAAAAACTATAAATAGAGAAGTATTTCGATCATTTTAAATCACCAATTCACTTTCAATCTCTTCTCTTCCTGAGCTTACATTTTTCCAAAGAGTTCTTAAAAGCTTTCATTTTCAAATCCCTAGCCAGTTACAATCCTCTAGTCGATTTGCCAGTGCGGTACGGTCTAGAAGTTTCAGAGCGATTGTAATCAGAGGCTTGATAGAAGATTCAACTCTTCACAATTGAAGTTGGTCGAGTTCTTCGTATCAAAGATCGCGTCAGTAGAAGTTGCAAGGACTTCGTATAAAAACTTACGGGATTTTCCAATAGTGGATTCAACTGAAAGCTAGAGTTCTTCCGAATGGACTAGTCCTCACAAAAGAAAAACCAGTATAAATCTCGGTGTTTGCGTTTGACTTCTGATTACTTTTAATTTCTGTCATTTACTTTTGTGATTATTATTATATTTGTGATCTAACTGCTAACAAGTTTTTAATTAGTAATATTTCGCTGCTTACTCCATTCACCCCCCTCTAGAGTATTCTGTTTTACGATTTCGTTCCTACAATTGGTATCAGAGCGGGTTATACAGGTAAAGAAAGGTAAAATTTCAGTTATGTACGCCAACACAAGCATATGGCATGAAAGTGAAGCCAGCGACTCAGAAGATGAACAATCAGATGACGCTGCAAATGTGTGCTTGATGGCTTGCGATCAGGTAATCACTAATCCTCTATTTGACCCTTATGATGATTTCACCTTTGAGCAACTAGGAGAGGCTTTCAGTGAACTGTTAGATGATTACAGGAAACTGCGTAGCAAATATGAAACCTCTAAGAAGGTACTCAAAGAGTACAAAGATGAAATAGGAAGACTTACCCTACTAGTTCATGTTAGAGATAGTGACTCTTCAAATGATTGCTGTAGCCTTTGGAATCCAGTTCTTTGTAAGGGCTCGTAGAAGTTTGTGAATCTTCTCATAGTTACTGTAATATTTGCCTAGTGAGGACAAAGGATTTACAATATCCAAGAATCTTGTAAACATCTGAGTGACTGATTCACTTGACTTCATTTTGAACGCCTCATACTCCTGAGTAAGTCTGCTGATCTTTGACTCCTTGACTTGTGTTGTTCCTTCGTGGATTATTTCGAGAAGTTTTCACACTTCGTTTGATGTTGTACAAGTAGACACCCTGTTGAATTCAGTTCTGTCTAAAGCACAAAATAAAGCGTTAATAGCACGTACGTCAAGACTGGCCTTTTCTTTTCTTCCTCTGTATATTTGTCATGGGGTTTTTCAGCTAAAACACCATTAACATAAATACGAGGTGGCTTTTTATAGCCATCAATAACTACAGACCATAAGTCAAAATCAAAAGATTTCAGAAAGAAACTCATACGTGTTTTCCAATAAGTGTAGTTTGTGCCGTCAAACAGTGGAGGTCTGTTTGTGGCTTGGCCTTCACTTGTGAATTTCACAGTTGCCATGTGTAATGCTGTGATCTATATAACAATTGAATATAACAGCAATTTTACCTTGCTTTACCTGTATACCCCGCTTTGATACCAATTGTAGGAACGAAATCGTAAAGCAGAATACTCTAGAGGAGGGGTGAATAGAGTAGGCAGTGGAATATTACTAATTAAAAACTTGTTACCAGTTAGATCACAGATATAATAATAATCACAAAAGTAAATGACAGAAATTAAAAGTGATCAGAAAGAAAATGCAAACACCGAGATTTATACTGGTTTTTCTCTTGTGAGGACTAGTCCAGTCGGAAGAACTCTAGCTTCCAGTTGAATCTACTATTGGAAAATCCTGCAAGTTTTCATACGAAGTCCTTGCAACTTCTACAGACGCGAGCTTTGATACGAAGAACTCGACCAACTTCAATTATGAAGAGTTGAATCTTCTATCAAGCCTCTGATTACAATCTCTCTGAAACTTCTAGACTGTACCGTACTGGCAAATTGACTAGAGGATTATAACTGGCTTGGGATTTGAAAATGAAATCTTTTAAGAACTCTTTGGAAGAATGTAAGCTCAGGAAAAGAAGAGATTGAAAGTGAATTGGTGATTTGA
Organism: Iris pallida; assembly: GCA_029216955.1. Classification (NCBI taxonomy): domain Eukaryota; kingdom Viridiplantae; phylum Streptophyta; class Magnoliopsida; order Asparagales; family Iridaceae; genus Iris; species Iris pallida. The sequence goes on along the minus strand of JANAVB010006000.1, from coordinate 376,377 downwards.
AATGATCGAAATACTTCTCTATTTATAGTTATTCCAAAGACAGAACTCTGACAGAATTCGGGCAGAATTCGGACAGAACTCTTTGTAACAAACCGCAACTGAAGGATGACCAAGTTCAAAAATCCAACGTTCACTAACGTTCCAAATGGCCGAACTCTGGCCGAACTCTGGCCGAGTTCTGCTGGGGTTCTGCCAGTTCATTTGAAAAAATAATACAAATCCTTCAGAAGCTTTTTGTAAAACGAATGTTTTTCAAAAAACGTAGGTCATTTATAAAGAATAGGATGGTTTTGAAAAACATTTTAGGATAGCCTATTTGCCAGTACGACTCGGTGTACAATGTATTTCTAGACTCAATAAAATGAAAAATTACATAGCGTAACAGGAAGTATATTCTGATTGGCAAACAGCTTCGAAACAGCTTCGGTCTTGAACATAGTAAATATCTATTGTTGAGCAGTGTCCAAAACGTCGTAGGTAAACATATGAGTTGACTTGCCATTATATCGAGACATAGTTTGATCAATTATTAAAATCAGGTTTGACCATGACCAATGGGCCAACAGAATTCACCCTTGAGTATGTACCAGCTGGCCGAGTCACGTGAGTCCCATGAGTTTTGGGACTAGAGCGTGACAACTTCGTGGTGGATAGCTCTATATAAACCCCAATCTTATAGGATACTAACTCTAAAAGCCTCAAAAAGGCTTACAGATATCAAATCTTATAGGATATGCACTCTATACACTCTAGATACTTCTATATAAATTTCAAACTTACCTTGGCAATTATCCTATTCCCAAAATATATTAGTTATTAATAGGGTAATTTATGGAAAAATTTCTACTAATACAAGAAATCTAGACTTAATATGGTACCTAGGATTTACTTTGGTTTAAATTTATTTGAAAACCAAATCCATATATTCATCCATTTCCAAATTCAAAATGGAGACAAGGGGAGGGCTTACTATGATTTTTCCTATAACTTTCCTTTTGAATAAAAAATTTTCAATCCACATAACAAGGTTTTTCTTACTATGAATTTCCTTTTGAATAAGTTTTACTACTCCATTCTGATTTTCGAGTTTCTTCATTCTGAATCAGTTTGAAAATAATTCTATTTTTTTCAATATCCCTAACTTTAAATTTGTCCAACATTTGCACAATGGTTTCATCCAATTTCAGAAAGGTTATAAACACACAACCACATGACTCCCCCAAACCTACTGGCTATTTTCATCACAATCGCACAGCTTTCTGTGATATTTTTTATAATTATGATATACAACTCATAGTTATTTTATACTGAAAGATTGAAATCACAAAAAATCACATAAATCATACTTTATTTAACATATTGCACAATGTGTTCATGTTAATGTTTATATGTCTATGCCAGTGCTAGTGTCAGTGTGTCTGTGTCTGTGTCAGTGTTCATGTCTGTGTCATGTCAGTAAGAGGGAGATATGTGAGACTCGTCTCACAGTATTGGTATTTATATACGGATACGTATTTTGCAGTATATTTCGTATTTTCTTGGTTTCCGGAATGCTTTAAATTTTTTCCAAAACTATAGGTTTTCTCCTTGATCGGCATACCGCCGGTATACCGGTGTATACCGACGGCATACCGCCCGGACATATTTTCTACACTTTAGATATTTTTGGTTTCTGATATTTTCGTGAATAGTGTTTCGGATATTTTTTGAATAATGTTTAGATATTTTCATGAATAGTATTTAAATATTTTCGTAAATAGTATTTAGATATTTTTGTGAATAGTATAGATGCACCCTATTATCCAATGGATATTTGGTTTTGTTTGGATGGCCACGATTGACTTAGATTTTGATATGGATCATGATTCAACGGCTAAGATTAATTCCTCCTTCTAAATATACCATTTCAGTTTCTCTCTCCTCTCTCTTTTTATTCTCTTCACTCTCTTTTCATTTCTTCTTCCCTTATCTTCCCTTGGAGCTTGCCAAGAGCTTGGACTTGAGGTCTAGAGTGTGGTTTCGTACCCCTCTTGGTGGTGGAGTAGAAGATTAGGCTTGGAGCTTAACCTAGGCAAGTACATCTTGCCAAATTCTTGAACAATAGTACTTTATTGTCATTTTATTTTTCTTGGTATTAAATGCTTAGAATTTTCCTAAACTCATTTTGTTAAATATGTTTTCCTTATGATTCTCGTATATATGCATGTTTTCAAATTTTGTTTAAGCAAGGTTTTGATTTTCTGTTAAAACCCAATATTGACTTAGTAGAAAACTTGGTATCAAGAGTGATACTAGTGTTACCATCATGGATCTTGGTCACATATACATATATGAGGTCCTTACCTTGTTTGTATACATGGATTTTAAGTTTGGTGGCAATCGGAACCCGTTTCGGTGTCACGAGAACCTCTGTTTGGAGTATTTTGAGGTACTAATCCATTAAACCTCTAAATTTATGAAATCTAATAGTTCCATGTTGTAGGAAATTCAATTCTATGCAATTTTAACTTTTGAAAATTCGAATTTTGATTTAAAATGAAGTTTTTATGGCCGAAACAAGTTTTGGCAAAAATTTGAATTTTGTTGCTGTTTGGAAAATCGGTATACCGACAGTATGCTGTAGTATACCGATGGTATGCCAATTTTTGCACCAGAAAATTTATGTCTTTAGGCCGAAATACCGCCGGTATGCCGCCGTATACCGTCGGTATGCCGTTTTAGTCTGTTTTTGCCCATTTCTGTCCATTTTTGTCCGTTTTTGATATTTTCTTCGGCTATAATGATTTCTTAACATAATAAGATGATCTTGCATAGTTAGAAAATGATTGTACATCCTATATACACTTGACACTAGCACATGTTCAATCATTTTTCTATAAAATGTACTTAGCTTTAATTATTCTTTTCCACATGCCATGATATGTCTTTTGATAGATTCTTTCTTACAAGCTATGATAATTATTGCCATGTCCTTCTTTGCTTACATGATAGTGGCCTGTCATGGCACACTCTTGATTCTAGTACATGTCTAGCTCCTTGATAGTGGCTCGTCGTAGCGCACTCTTGTCTTGAGATTGTCATGTCTTGTTGTAGTGCACAATCATGCTTGTCTTGTCCAGTCTTGCATGTCTCATGTCTAGGATGGATTCTGTGGAATGCCACACCCAGAATCCAACAAAAAATGTTAAGGACTAAACAACTCGCTTGATTACCTAGATCATTGGAGACTTTTTCGGTTACCTGTTGTCCCTTTGGTCTTGGTCTTATATATATATATATATATATATATATATATATATATATATGGGATTTGGAGCTATCTGTCATGATGAGCACTCTTCCAGCACACCGTCAAGTGGGACACTTCTCTAGGACACATGTATCTTACTACAGTGTGTCTGCTATACTTGTTTTTCTTTTGACATGGATCATTCAGGTAGCAGCAAGCAGGTAACTGAAATCGAATTTCTCAAACTTGCTTGTGTTAGTAATTAGGATTGTGCCAACCCTAGTTAGCTAAAGTATCAAGCCGTACAAATTGCTTGGCCGTGATTGATGGATGGAGTCCATTCCTGCCTAGTCTAGTCTTGCTCCAGTTTATCTTATTACAGTACTTAGCTTCCTGTCATTCCTTACATGCTATTCTTTCTACTATATGCTCGGCTTCACCATATGCTCACATGTCCAGTTCATTCTATACATTAACTTGCTATCTTTCTTGCATGTCCCAATTTTCTTTCGTAAATACTATGGTACCAATTTACTATTCTAGTCTCGTTTACTGCTTTATCTTAGAGATGTTATAAATTGCATACTGGTTTTAGTTCATAGTTTGGCTTTCTTTGTGGTACTTGCTATTGGGGTTCTGACCCCACTGGTTTTGTATTGACCAGATTTATTTGAGGAGCCCGAGGATCTTCCGGACCTTCCACTCGATGGTGACCACCCGGAGCACCAGGGGACTTGAGTGGGTGTTCTTTCTCTTATCCACTCTTTTCTGTACATATTCTTTTGAGGCGTTTAGCCACCGAGCACGTGTTTTGCTCATGTTTTGGACTTGACCTTTGGCCTAGGGCTTAGACATGATGTTATATTTCTAGACTGCAGCTAGAGCTGATCATGTATTACTTAGTCTTGCTAGTTCTTCATTTTGTATTACTAGCTTCATGATCATTTATATATTATAGTTTGGGACGCTTTACTGTCTTATATGCATGATGATCATATTCTTGTACCTTACTTCTGGTCTGAGACTGAGATATCTAGGATTATGTAACCTAGGATTGACTGTTGGTTTATAGTAGTGACCCCCATCTATATAGCTTATACGTTATTTCGGAGTACTGGAGTACTTTGGTATACATAGCTGGCCTGGTCCGTCCCTACTTGCCAGTATTCTGGTTCTGGGGCGTGACATTGGTTTTAGTGGTGGCCCATGCAGGTCTGATTTATCAGATATGTGGGGGTTGCTGGTAGTTATCTCAGTCATAAATTCTTCTCCATTGATATCCTCATTATTACTCTTTACCTCTGATCTTTGACCTGATATCTGATTTGATCGTTGATCTTTTCTGTTCCCTCGACCTAATCCTTGTGTCCTTAAACTTTTAGGGGCATCGTTCCTGGTCCTTCTGATTGGCCTGTGCAGGCTTTGCCGATGGCATATCAGCGTCCCTTAGTTTTGTCGGTTCAGGAGGAGCATCCTCAGCATTCGGTAGCAGAGTCTAGAGTGGACCGAAGGACAGAGTCGCCAGTTCCTCCTGTTCAGCCAGCAGAACCAGTTCAGACCAGAGCAACCAGAGGGTATTGTTCGAGCACTGGTGGATGTTTTGAGAGATTTTATGGCATCGCAGCAGCGTCAGAGTGATGTTCTTACCTATTTTGTCCAGACGACTTTGGACAGGGGTGGTGCTCAGGTCTACAATTCTGCGAGCAGCTTCTGGCGTCTCCATCCCCTGTACTTCTGTGGTACAGAGGATGCTATTGCGTCTGATGCGTGGCTTCAGGATACTGAGGCCATTTTGGAGGCGGCAGGGTTTTCGGCTAGGGAGCATTTGACAGTTGTCAGGTTGCAGCTCTTGGATTTGGCCCACAACTAGTGGTGGTTCATAAGGTGTCTCTTGTGATACAGATAGCTTGGGCTGATTTTAGTGAGAGGTTTCAGACTCGCTATTTTGATGCGGTGTCGTGTTATGACCTGCATCAGATGTTCATTGGCTTGCGGCAGATGAGCAGGACCGTCGACGGCTATACGACAGAGTTTAGCAGGCTCAGTCGGTTTGCCCCTTCCTTAGTGGCGACCGAGTTGGACCGGGCGAGGAGGTTCCAGCAGGGACTTCATCTGGAGATCATATTGGCAGTTGAGCAACATGAGTTCCAGACTTTTGATGCAGTGATGAGGGCGGCGAGGAGGCATGAGCACACCTTGCAGAGGATCGTTGATAGAATCGGAGGTCAGAAGAGGCCTAACATTCAGAGGGGATCTTCTTCCCAATCGTCAGCACCAGCTCTAGCAGTCCGAGCTTTGACGATTGGATCTCTGAGGGGACCGATTCCGGCAGCTTCCTTTCAGCAGTCGTCTCAGCCGCGTCCTCAGCAGCAGAGGCAGTCTTCCTTAGTTGGTTGTACCCATTGCAGGAAGGGAGGGCATGTCTTATCAGAATGTCTTAGGGCACATGGCTTCTGCCTAGCTTGTGGAGCACCGGACCACAAGATAGGGGCTTATCCCAAGAGAAGTTTGGCTGGATCAGCACCGTTCCAGCCAGCAGTTCAGCAGTTTAGGGCACCAGTACCGGTTCAGCAGCAGCAGGCCCAGAGGCCATTACCGATGCAGTCTCATCAGTTCCAACAGCAGAGGCCTCAGCAGTATGCTCAGGCTCAGGCTCAGAGACAGAGGGGTCCAGCAACCAAAGTTCAGGGTCAGGTTTTTACGCTTTCTATGGAGGAGGTGCTAGCAGCAGGGGAGGTGGTCGCAGGTACCATTCTTGTTCACTCTCATTCAGCTTCAGCTTTATTTGATTCTGGTGCTTCGCATTCGTTTATATCTATACGATTTGCGACACATGTTGGTTTATGTAGTGCCCCGTCCCGCTCAGTCAATCGGAGGAATCGAAACGTCGACAGCGTTCGGACTTAGCCTTGCAACGGCTACTCGAAGACATCGTTCGGTCGAGGCGACCGCTCGCTCAGGTGGGATAGTTTCGGTAAACTTGCCTCATCTTAGCCTTCACACAATAAATCGCATGTTTTCAACTTGCACAAGTAGGCTTGATAATAAAAAGGGACGAACTCACATAGCTAAAGGGAATAATCCTGACAGGTCGAATTGAGTTAGAATATGGAATGGTCCAACGGTCGGCTTATAATTGGTGCACGACGTGCTTTGAAAATGACACTCGATCCTTCGTCCCGTGGCTTGGGAGAAGGAAAGTTGGTATTCACCGCAAAGCCAAGAGTTAGCCTAAGTCATAGGCGTCGCCCGCATGAATGCTCATAAAGCATACACGGTCCCATCGTCCAAGGCTTGGCATAGCCTTGGCTTGCCCATGAGTTAAGTTGCGTTGAGCGGCTTGTGACCTAAGTCTAGGCACCCAAGTGACTTGGTCGATCAAGTCGAATGCGTGCACGACACGATCCATTAAGGAAAAGCTTGACGCAGCCCTTGCTCGTTAAGTTGTTGCGAACTTAAGTCAGGCAATGTTATGCCGGTCGACCGAAGATGTTGCAAGTACCGTCCCGCTCTTTCGTGGTTTGTCAAAGTTAAGTAGCTCCACGATATCAAGGCCCATCGACTTGGGAAGGAGTGTTGCGTAGAACACGGTTGCCTTAAGACACAATGCACGGACTTAGTATTTAAGGCACGAGCTACGGTGGGTTTCAAGTCGAGTTTAGAAAAAGGGCTATCAAATGGGCATTCCTAAGTTGAGTAAAAAGGATATGGCATCAAGGGAAAAAGGCTCGCGACCGTGGGTCGTCGAGGGATCTCAAGGATAGAAGTCTTGAACATGGTTTTGAAAGAGAGGGTAACATTGAAAGAAGGATGACTGTGTGAGACGCCAGTTTGTGTCAAGTCTTGTATGGTCATGGACAACTTGTCGACAAGGGCAAAGTTTTTTCGAGCGGCAACCCTGGGCCATGGGACCGACTCGGCCTAGGAGAAAAACAGGGTATAGTCGTGCATATGGTTTAAGCACGGGTTAAAGCGGGGGCTTGCAACGGAGCTAGCTACTTGCGTTGAAAGGTCCCCGATTTAACCACACTATACGTCTTAGGATAGCTTGTGATGCTAGTGGCCAAGTTCATATAGATGTCGGCAAAATAGCGGCCATCCGCGTGTATGCCTTTGGATTGAGTCGAGTTGAATGTGTGTACAGTTGGAACACAAATAATGGTTGGGCCTAAGATTTGGCATCAACATAGGCGTCTTGCTTCGACACGAGTTATGGCGTCGAGTCTCAAGTGTTGACATGTGAGTTGCAAAAGTTGGGTTTGAGTTGTTCGAGTTAAAGTCAAGAATCGTCACAAGGCAAGTTGGTCAAGTGACACTAAGTTCACAAGTCTCGATTGGGTCGATGATGATCAAAGTAGCAAGGGCCGCAAGGGGGCGATATGGTTAAGTCTCACTGAGTTGCGAGACACGGCCTCAGCAAGGGTTTGTAGCGCGGTCACACGGAATGGAGTCTCATCGCGTAGTTGCGTCTCTGATTTTAAGCCGTAAGGCAAACACGACTCGATAGGTTAACGTTGTTGGTACGAGAAGGGTCTTGAGGCAAGGTATGAGTTAACATTCTTATTGCAAGCACGAGATGGTCTAGAGACACAGAATAGGCCAAGGCGTCGGTCCTAAAACTGATCCTAAGGAAAGAGTATAAAGACAATACAAAGGGGACTAAGCTGCACGAAGTAAATTAATGTGTTGGTTTTGTATGGGTGGGCGAGGAGCTCATTCCACCAGTATAGTTAAGTACTGACACCCAATAGTTTACATGTGCAGGCACAGGTAGAAGCTCGTGGTGCGGAGCTCGCTCGGATGCATCGAGGCATGGAGTTCCTTAGCGATTCGAAGCGTGCGGCCGCATGGAGTCAAAGACTTATACAGGACATAATGTATGGACATCGCCTTCCGAAGCATCCGCTGGCTCAAGACTTGTAACTGAGAGATAAGAGAGACCTGAGTGACTTGTAATGTGAGATGAGTGAGCTTGAGAGACTTGTAATCTTGGCCTTGCGCCCTAATGTAACCGTTGATTCAATATCAATAAAGAGCTTCTTTGAATAACTTGCGTCTGTTCTAAATTTTTGCTGCTATGATTTAATGTCTCTACATGGGACTTCTGTGCGACGACCCCGCCGCAGCCGCTGAAATCCGTTATGGAACCCGCCTTGCACGAGCGCAATCTAGGCTCGTGCGGCATCACGTCTTAGCAAGGACGATCGCTCCTACGGGAGCAAGACGTGACATAATGTTATCAGAGCACGGCTTTTCGTCCTTGGACTATCGATTAAATTCTTTAACTCCGTTATCTCCGCAAACACTGAATTATGCTTCCGCAAGTTGATATCGTTGGTGCGCTCTCTCTCAAATTTCCCACGGGATGTCCATACAATAAGTCTATTTATTTTACAAAACATAGGAGAACAGTTTTCGATAAAACAAAAAGATAGTTCGCGTAAGCACGGTTGGCTAAGTCGGGTTGGGCATATACACCAAAGTTGTGTCGACCTTAGAAAAGTCGAGTGCGGGAATTGAATAGTGTCGAACAAGAATGAGTTGAACTCGATTGAGTAAATTGAGATGACTATTGATAGGGGAGCTATCAAACGACAATGTTATCGTCGGTACGATATAGGTGAGCGTGCTTGGAAATTCGAGAAATAGTTCGAACAGAAAATTTGAAGAAGTCAATTTTGATTCAAATGATAAGTTGAGGATTTGTCGAATGACTTCATCCCTGAGTGGTGTATGCGATAGCCTTAGGAATGTCGATGATCGATTGAGGATTCGGGGTGTCGATGAGTCTAGCAGCAAGCGTCGCACATCTGTAAAGCCTTAGATTGTATACGAATGGATGACTTGATCGAGAACATTGATACGGATCGCACAAGAAAAGTTAGCATGACAGGTAGTCAGCGTGCATGAAGTGTTTGATTTTGAAGTTACGCGAATGACTCTAAGGATTGGATTGAATGTTGCTCGATGATTTGAGTTAGTAAAAGAGACGATACAAATTGAGGAAATACGTTGGTCGATGACTTAAGATAAAGGGATAAACGAATACGCGAATTTGGGTTTGAGGAATTTGATATTGTGAATGACTCGAGGGATAATGATCGAACTTGAATTGAATATCGAGGAGATTATCCAGTCGAACGATGGCATCATTCGTACGACTCGAAATTGGTTGCAAAGAAAGATCGTCAGGTTACGCATATCGTCGATGGTATTGAGGCGTATGAAAGATCGATATGCGATAACTCGGGGGTACTCTGACTCGGCAAATGATGATCGTGCAAGTGTTATTGTTCGGTTGGATGCTATACTAAGGATTTTGATCGAGATGAATGTTGGATGAAAATGATCGTGTCTTGATGGTTACGTTGATAGCCACAACGTCGATGATCTTGTCTTGCGCGAGTGCAACTCTAGTCTCGCACATGCGTTGCATCGGATTAGGGGCGATCATTCCGCGTGAGCGCTGACATGGTGATTCATGTCGCAGGAATGATCGAACTCGAAAAATCAGGATGCAACAACTTTGATTGTCTCGACTTGTCGGTTTGATGCGAAGGAAAAACAATTTGAGGATGTTAGGACTTGCGATTGATGAATGAAATAAACTTGAGGATTGAGAAGGTTCAATCCACGCATCGAAAATGAATTAGTCTAGACGCAAGACAAGCGTTACGTCCCGATGAGGATAATTATCCCGCGGGACCGTGCATGGTGATTCATGCCCACCGTGGATAATCTGACTCGTGTGAGATCGGGGCGCAACATATTGTTAAGCTAGACGACCTTATGATCGATTACGTGAATTGGAATAAATGACTTAGGAAACGTGGAATATGAAATTTTTGTTAGCGACTAAATTGTGTCATAGCGTGCTTGAATTGAGAAGGATTGATAGGCGAACTATATCGAACGTGTTTGAAGGGATGACTATGCAAGATGGTTTGTTGAATGAGCGATATATTGAGATGTCGTAGAATTGGTTGAACGTAAGTTGTCGTAGGATGGCTTTGCTGAATGACTCGGACCCCGTGCGACGAAAGTTGGAATGTGAGTAGGAAATCGATGCTCGATGTTTAGAAATCGGAGTGATGCGAGCTTGGGTAGAAAACCCTGTACTATCAACTTGGTTTGACCTTAGGATGGGGTCAGTATTGATATTGTTGTTTGGGAACTATGATTCCAATACTGACAGGAAGACATAGCCTAGCGGTTAGACAGACGTTCCGGTGCGGATCGATAGGAATTATGGAGGCACCACACATGAGGCTTGGTTGACATACACGTATATCAGGTACGCCCGAATATGTGTACGATCCGACTCGAGTGGTGATGGTGGAATTTGCTATCACAAGGCTTGGCTGAAATACATGTATTTTGGGGACGCCAGGAATATATGCACGATCCAACCAAGTGATACGTTGAATTCAAAGTGAGATTTGAGGAACGGGAAGGTGTCGAAGATTTTTAAGATTGTAAGGTTTGAAGAAAAGATTGAGGGTAGCACGAGCGTGGCTCAAATTTGAGAAATGCCAAGGAGAAATGTGCGCGAGAGTCATTGAATGTCGAGTGATAAGTCAATGAGTAAGTACTCAGTTAGTTTCGAGGACGAAACTTTTTCTGAGTGGTGTGTAATGTAGTACCCCGTCCCGCTCAGCCAATCGGAAGAATCGAAACGCCGACGGCATTCGAACTTAGCCTTGCAATGGCTACTCGAAGACATCGCTCGGTCGAGGCGACCGCTCGCTCAGGTGGGGTAGTTTCGGTAAACTTGCCTCATCTTAGCCTATACATAATAAATCGCATGTTTTCAACTTGCACAAGTAGGCTTAATAATAAAAAGGGACGAACTCACATAGCTAAAGGGAATAATCCCGACAGGTTGAATTGAGTTAGAATATGGAAAGGTCCAACGGTCGACTTAGAATTGGTGCACGACGTGATTTGAAAATGACACTCGATCCTTCATCCCGTGGCTTGGGAGAAGAAAAGTTGGTATTCACCGTAAAGCCAAGAGTTAGCCTAAGTCATAGGCGTCGCCCGTATGAATGCTCATAAAGCATGCACGGTCCCATCGTCCAAGGCTTGGCATAGCCTTGGCTTGCCCATGAGTTAAGTTGCGTTGAGCGGCTTGTGACCTAAGACTAGGCACCCAAGTGACTTGGTCATTCAAGTCGAATGCGTGCACGGCACGATCAATTAAGGCAAAGCTTGACGCAGCCCTTTCTCGTTAAGTTGTTGCGAAGTTAAGTTAGGCAATGTTATGCCGGTCGACCAAAGACGTTGCAAGTACCGTCCCGCTCTTTCGCGGTTTGTCAAAGTTAAGTAGCTCCACGATCTCATGGCCCGTCGACTTGGGCAGGAGTGTTGCGTAGAACATGGTTGGCTTAAGGCATAATGCACGAACTTAGTATTTAAGGCACGAGCTACGGTGGGTTTCAAGTCGAGTTTACAAAAAGGGCTATCAAATGGGCATTCCAAAGTTGAGTAAAAAGGATATGGCATCAAGGGAAAAAGGCTCGCGATCGTGGGTCGTCGAGGGATCTCAAGGATAGAAGTCTTGAACATGGTTTTGAAAGAGAGGGTAACATTAAAAGAAGGATGACTGTGTGAGACGTCAGTTTGTGTCGAGTCTTGCATGGTAATGGACAACTTGTCGACAAGGGCAAAGTTTTCTCGAGAGGCAACCCTGGGCCATGGGACCGACTCGGTCTAGGAGGAAAACAGGGTATAGTCGTGCATAAGGTTTTAGCACGGGTTAAAGCTAGGGCTTGCAACGGAGCTAGCGACTTGCGTTGAAAGGTCCCCGATTTAACCACACTATACATCTCAGGATAGCTTGTGATGCTAGTGGCCAAGTTCATATAGATGTCGACAAAATAGCGGCCATCCGCGTGTATGCCTTTGGATTGAGTCGAGTTGAATGTGTGTACAGTTGGAACACAAATAATGTTTGGGCCTATGATTTGGCATCAACATAGGCGTCGTCCTTCGATACGAGTTATGGCGTCGAGTCTCAAGTGTTGACATGTGAGTTACAAAAGTTGGGTTTGAGTTGTTCGAGTTTAAGTCAGGAATCGTCGCAAGGCAAGTTGGTCAAGTGACACTAAGTTCACAAGTCTCGATTGGGTCGGTGATGATCAAAGTAGCAAGGGCCGCAAGGCGGCAATATGGTTAAGTCTTTCTGAGTTGCGAGGCACGGCCTCAGCAAGGGTTTGTAGCACGGTCACACGGAATGGAGTCTCATCGCATAGTTGCGTCTCTGATTTTAAGCCGTAAGGCAAACACGACTCGATAGGTTAAAGTTGTTAGCACGAGAAGGGTCTTGAGGCAAGGTATGAGTTAACATACTTGTTGCAAGCACGAGATAGTCTAGAGACACAGAATAGGCCAAGGCGTCGGTCCTAAAACTGATCCTAAGGAAAGATTAGAAAGACAATACAAAGGGGACTAAGCTGCACGAAGTAAATTAATGTGTTGGTTTTGTATAGGTGGGCGAGGAGCTCATTCCATCAGTACAGTTGAGTACTGACACCCACATAGTTTATATGTGCAGGCACAGGTAGAAGCTCGTGGCGCGGAGCTCGCTCGGATGCGTCGAGGCATGGAGTTCCTTGGCGATTCGAAGCGTGCGGCCGCATGGAGTAAAAGACATATATAGGACATAATGTATAGACGTCACCTTCCGAAGCATCCGCTGGCTTAAGACTTGTAACTGAGAGATGAGAGAGAGCTGAGTGACTTGTAATGTGAGATGAGTGAGCTTGAGAGACTTGTAATCTTGGCCTTGCGCCCCAATGTAACCGTTGTTTCAATATCAATAAAGAGCTTCTTCGAATAACTTGCGTCTGTTCTAAATTTTCGCTGCTATGATTCAATGTCTCTACATGGGACTTTTGTGCGTCGACCCCGCCGTAGCCGCTGAAATCGGCCGTTAGGGAACCTCCCTTGCACGAGCGCAATCTAGGCTCATGCGGCATCACGCCTTAGTGAGGACGATCGCTCCTACGGGAGCCGGGCATGACATAATGGTATCAGAGCACGGCTTTACGTCCTTGGACTATCGATTGAATTCTTTAACTCCGTTATCTCTGCAAACTCTGAATTATGCTTCCGCAGGTTGATATCGTTGGTGCGCTCTCTCTTAAATGTCCTACGGCATGTCCATACAATAAGTCTATCTATTTTGCAAAATATAGGAGAACAGTTACGCGAATGACTCTAAGGATTGGATTGAATTTGCTCGATGATTTGAGTTAGTAAAAGGGACGATACGAATTGAGAAAATACGTTGGTCGATGACTTAAGATAAAGGGATGAACGAATACACGAATTTGGGTTTGAGGAATTTGATGTTGTGAATGATTCGAGGGATAATGATCGAACTTGAATTGAATGTCGAGGAGATTATCCAGTCGAACGATGGCATCATTTGCACGACTCAAAATTGGTTACAAAGGAAGATCGTCAGGTTACGCATATCGTCGATGGTATTGAGACGTATCAAAGATCGATATGCGACAACTCGGGGGTACTCTGACTCGACGAATGACGATCGTGCAAGTGTTATTGTTTAGTTGGATGCTATACTAAGGATTTTGATCGAGATGAATGTTGGATGAAAATGATCGTGTCTTGATGGTTACGTTGATAGCCACAACGTCGACGATCTTGTCTTGCGCGAGTGCAACTCTAGCCTCGCACATGCGTTGCATCGGATTAGGGGCGATCGTTCCGCGTGAGCGCTAACATGGTGATTCATATCGCGGGAATGATCGAACTCGAAAAATAAGGATGCGACAACTTTGATTGTCTTGACTTGTCGGTTTGATGCGAAGGAAAAAAAATTTGAGGATGTTAGGACTTGCGATTGATGAATGAAATAAACTTAGGATTGATTAGGTCCAATCCGTGCATCAAAAATGAATTAGTCTAGACGCATGACAAGCGTTACGTCCCAATGAGGATGATTATCCCGCGGGAGCATGCATGGTGATTCATGCCCACCGTGGATAATCTGACTCACGAGAGATCGGGACGCAACATATTGTTAAGCTAGACGACCTTATGATCGATTACGTGAATTGGAATAGATGACTTAGGAAATATGGAATGTGAAATTTTGGTTAGCGACTAAATTGTGTCATAGCATGCTTGAATTGAGAAGGATTGATAGGCGAACTATATCGAACGTGTTTGAAGGGATGACTATGCAAGATGGTTTGTTGAATGAGCGATATACTGAGATGTCGTAGAATTGGTTGAACGTAAGTTGTCGTAGGATGGCTTTGCTGAATGACTCGGACCCCGTGCGACGAAAGTTGGAATGTGAGTAGGAAATCGATGCTCGATGTTTAGAAATCGGAGTGATGCGAGCTTGGGTAGAAAACCCCGTACTATCAACTTCGTTTGACCTTAGGATGGGGTCAGTGTTGATATTGTTGTTTGGGAACTATGATTCCAACACTGACAGGAAGACATAGCCTAGCGGTTAGGCAGACGTTTCGGTACGGAGCGATAGGAATTATGGAGGCACCACTCACGAGGTTCGGTTGACATGCACGTATATCAGGGACGCACGAATATGTGTACGATCCGACTCGAGTGGTGATAGTAGAATTTGCTATCACAAGGCTTGGCTGAAATACATGTATTTTGGGGACGCCTGGAATATATGCACGATCCAACGAAGTGATACGTTGAATTCAAAATGAGATTTGAGGAACGGGAAGGTGTCGAGGATTTTTGAGATTGTAAGCTTTGAAGAAAAGATTGAGGGTAGCACGAGCGTGGGTCGGATTTACGAAATGCCTAAGAAAATTGTGCGCGAGAGTCGTTGAATGTCGAGTGATAAGTCAATGAGTAAGTACTCAGTTAGTTTCGAGGACAAAACTTTTTCTGAGTGGTGTATGATGTAGTGCCCCGTCCTGCTCAGTCAATCGGAGGAATCGAAACACCGATGGCGTTCGGACTTAGCCTTGCAACGGCTACTCGAAGACATCGCTCGGTCGAGGCGACCGCTTGCTCAGGTGGGGTAGTTTCGGTGAACTTGCCTCATCTTAGCCTTCACATAATAAATCGCATGTTTTCAACTTGCACAAGTAGGCTTTATAATAAAAAGGGACGAACTCACATAGCTAAAGGGAATAATCCCGACAGGTCGAATTGATTAGAATATGGAAAGGTAAAACCGTCGGCTTAGAATTGGTGTACGGCGTGCTTTGAAAATGACACTCGATCCTTCGTCCCGTGGCTTGGGAAAAGGAAAGTTGGTATTCACCGCAAAGCCAAGAGTTAGCCTAAGTCATAGGCGTCGCCCGCATGAATGCTCATAAAGCATGCACGGTCCCATCGTCCAAGGCTTGGCATAGCCTTGGCTTGCCTATGAGTTAAGTTGCGTTGAGCGGCTTGTGACCTAAGTCTAGGCACCCGAGTGACTTGGTCGTTCAAGTCGTATGCGTGCACGATACGATCCATTAAGGCAAAGCTTGACGCAGCCCTTGCTCGTTAAGTTGTTACGAAGTTAAGTTAGGCAATATTATGCCGGTCGCCCAAAGACGTTGCAAGTACCGTCCCGCTCTTTCTCGGTTTGTCAAAGTTAAGTAGCTCTACGATCTCAAGGCCCGTTGGCTTGGGCAGGAGTGTTGCGTAGAACACGGTTGGCTTAAGGCACAATGCACGGACTTAGTATTTAAGGCACGAGCTACGGTGGATTTCAAGTCGAGTTTAGAAAAAGGGCTATCAAATGGGCATTCATAAGTTGAGTAAAAAGGATATGGCATCAAGGGAAAAAGGCTCGCAACCGTGGGTCGTCGAGGGATCTCAAGGATAGAAGTCTTGAACATGGTTTTGAAAGAGAGGGTAACATTGAAAGAAGGATGACTGTATGAGATGTCAGTTTGTGTCGAGTCTTGCATGGTCATGGACAACTTGTCGACAAGGGCAAAGTTTTCTCGAGAGGCAACCCTGGGCCATGGGACCGACTCTGTCTAGGAGAAAAATAGGGTATAGTCGTGCATAAGATTTTAGCACGGGTTAAAGCGGGGGCTTACAACAGAGCTAGCTACTTGCGTTGAAAGGTCCCCGATTTAACCATACTATACGTTTCAGGATAGCTTGTGATGCTAGTGGCCAAGTTCATATAGATGTCGGCAAAATAGCGGCCATCCGCGTGTATGCCTTTGGATTGAGTCGAGTTGAATGTGTGTACAGTTAGAACACAAATAATGTTTGGGCCTAAGATTTGGCATCAACATAGGCGTCGTGCTTCGACACGAGTTATGGCATCGAGTCTCAAGTGTTGACATGTGAGCTGCAAAAGTTGGGTTTGAGTTGTTCGAGTTTAAGTCAGGAATCGCCGCAAGGCAAGTTGGTCAAGTGACACTAAGTTCACAAGTCTCGATTGGGTCGGTGATGATCAAAGTAGCAAGGGCCGCAAGGCGGCAATATGGTTAAGTCTTTCTGAGTTGCGAGACACGGCCTCAGCAAGGGTTTGTAGCACGGTCACACGGAATGGAGTCTCTTCGCATAGTTGCGTCTCTGATTTTAAGCCGTAAGGCAAACACGACTCGATAGGTTAAAGTTGTTAGCACGAGAAGGGTCTTGAGGCAAGGTATGAGTTAACATACTTGTTGCAAGCACGAGATGGTCTAGAGACACAGAATAGGCCAAGGCGTCGGTCCTAAAACTGATCCTAAGAAAAGAGTGGAAAGACAATACAAAGGGGACTAAGCTGCACGAAGTAAATTAATGTGTTGGTTTTGTATGGGTGGGCGAGGAGCTCATTCCATCAGTACAGTTGAGTACTGACACCCACATAGTTTATATGTGCAGGCACAGGTAGAAGCTCGTGGCGCGGAGCTCGCTCGGATGCGTCGAGGCATGGAGTTCCTTGGTGATTCGAAGCGTGCGGCCGCATGGAGTCAAAGACTTATACAGGACATAATGTATGGACGTCGCCTTTCGAAGCATCCGCTGGCTCAAGACTTGTAACTGAGAGATGAGAGAGAGCTGAGTGACTTGTAATGTGAGATGAGTGAGCTTGAGAGACTTGTAATCTTGGCCTTGCGCCCCAATGTAACCGTTGTTTCAATATTAATAAAGAGCTTATTTGAATAACTTGCGTCTGTTCTAAATTTTTGCTGCTATGATTTAATGTCTCTACATGGGACTTCTGTGCGACGACCCCGACGCAGCCGCTGAAATCGGCCGTTATAGAATCCGCCTTGCACGAGCGCAATCTAGGCTAGTACGGCATCATACCTTAGCGAGGACGATCGCTCATACGGGAGCGGGGCATAACATAATGGTATCAGAGCACGGCTTTACGTCCTTGGACTATCAATTGAATTCTTTAACTCCGTTATCTCCGCAAACTCTGAATTATGCTTCCGCAAGTTGATATCATTGGTGCACTCTCTCTCAAATGTCCCATGGGATGTCCATACAATAAGTCTATCTATTTTGCAAAACATAGGAGAACAGTTTTTGATAAAACAAAAAGATAGTTTGTGTAAGCACGGTTGGCTAAGTCGGGTTGGGCATATACACCAAAGTTGCGTCGATCTTAGAAAAGTCGAGTGCGAGAATTGAATAGTGTCGAACTAGAATGAGTTGAACTCTATTGAGTAAATTGAGATGACTATTGATAGGGGTGCTATCAAACAACGATGTTATCGTCGGTGCGATATAGGTGAGCGTGCTTGGAAATTCGAGAAATGCTTCGAACAGAAATTTTGAAGAAGTCGATTTTGATTCAAATGATAAGTTAAGGATTTGTCGAATGACTTCATCCCTGAGTGGTATATGCGATAGCCTCAGGGATGTCGATCGACCGATTGAAGATTCGGGGTGTCGATGAGTCTAGCAGCAAGCGTTGCTCATATGCAAAGCCTTAGATCGTTTACGAATGGATGACTTGATCGAGGAAATTGATACGGATCGTACACGAAAAGTTAGCACGACAGGTAGTCAGCTTGCATGAAGGGTTTGATTTTGAAGTTACGCGAATGACTCTAAGGATTGGATTGAATGTTGTTCGATGATTTGTGTTAGTAAAAGGGACGATGCGAATTGAGGAAATACGTTGGTCGATGACTTAAGATAAAGGGATGAACGAATACGCGAATTTGGGTTTGAGAAATTTGATGTTGTGAATGATTCGAGGGATAATAATCGAACTTGAATTGAATGTCGAGGAGATTATCCAGTCGAACGATGCAGTAAATAAATCCTTTATTATTAATTTAAATTAGTGTATCTACATATATACATATTCCTATAAAAGGCCCTATACTAGTAATATATAGCATTAAGATGCTAATTAGATATTATGGAGAATATTATATGTTTGTGCATATATATATATATATATATATATATATATATATATATATATATATATATATATATATATATATATATATATATATATATATATTATATAAAAAGATATAAATGAAAAGAAAACAAAAGAAAAGGGAAAAGGAATAAGAATAATTGATGGCCAAGCCCAGCCCGGCCTGCCACAAACCACACCCCCACAGGCTGAGCCCAGGCTCACAGGCCGAGCCTTCCCCCAAGCTTTCCCAGCCCACGCAAACTCCCCCCCACGCATATAACCCGGCTGAACCCGAGCCTTCCACGTTCCCCTGTAATACACACACGCACATACGACAGTCATCGAAACGCTAACTCCCTAATGCAAACCCCCATCGTCGATCTCCAGGCGGCCGTCGCCACCACAACGCCGTACTGGGACACCACTGGCTGGCCGAACACGTCGGAGCGCGCGGGCACAGCAACAGTAGCGGCAGACAGCAGTGGCCGGAGGCCCAACTTCGCGGTAAGAATTCCCCCTCGTCACTCTATCATTGCACGATCCATAAATTGGTTTTGAAAGACAATATAACCGCCTCGAAACCTCAGTAATTAGATTTTGTGTAGGTTACAGATTAGTCCACGGGATCGACCCAAAGTCGGTCAAAAATCTGTTAAAACAGAACGTAATGACGGTCCATGAACCCACATTGGAAGAGAGATTCCAATCGATTTAGTACCGGTTTAGAAAATCCATCTAAACAATATTGTAGACAACCTATCAGAGTTTGAAAACCTTCTTTTACTTTCTATTTTTATTAAATATAGTTTAAGTTATTCATATTTGAAAATCAGGAAAATACATGTTAAACAGTTTTGAAAAACTATAAAAAAAACCTTCGATACGACGTGCATCCCGCCAATCCTGGCGACGTGGTCGCAAACTGAAAGCTTAGAAAGGTGCGTAATGGCTTCATGGATGTGTGGACTTTGACGGAATTCAAATTGGTCGCGTGTGCGCGACGAATTTGATACGTATCCGTCAAAATTCACCGTATTGGCCTCTGTGCAAATTTTCCAATTACTTTATGCACGCTCGTCAGATCGAGATAAAACTTACGCCAACAGGACCGTATCATTTTTTTGGTCATGTATGCTAAGTTTGGTCCGATTCTGAGACAGTTGATAGGATCGCCGTTTTACGAGCCCCACGATCCGATTCAACGGACGATTTTGTGCATGTCCTACCGGAATCCAAAACTGGACATACAGTTGGGTTTGTATCATCAAAATGAATCCGTAGACATGTAGTTTGACGACTTTAGAGACCATTGACTCTGGCATATTTTTTCGGTGTAAAGCGGGTCCAACGGCGGACACCGATTTAGCCCAAAATTACCGTTTTGCCCCTGTGTCCAGAATTGGACTTAAGGACAGGCAATACTAGCTAATTTGACTATTCTGAGAATGTTGACATTGTCTGTTTCAGCTTTCGGAGACAGTTGTGAGATTTGGACTCATTGGCTTGCCAGTTGACAGTATATTGTCAGTTCTTCGTGCAACCTCCAGGCAAGTATACCTTGCCTCCCTCTACAGTTTATTTACATGCATATTTCTATTATTATATAGCTTTATTGGTTGATTATTGACATGATTACTTACATCGTGCATGCTAGTATATATATAGTCTTTGTTTATAGTTAATTTTGTAGTTCATATTGGATTGATTCTCTCGTGTATCTGATTGGGTCGTGTCGTGTCATCACCTATACTTGGACTAAGTTGCCTCATGTCATAGGATGATTAAGTCATAACGGAATTGCTGTACCTTGAATTTTTGAAGCTAACCTGCGAGTCCACAATCGGGGCGAGGGTTAGTAGCTATTTGTACTTTGATTTCGTAAAGCTAACCTGCAAGTCCACAATAGGGGCGAGGGTTAGTAGTCATCTGTATCTTGATTCCTGAAGCTAACCTGCGAGTCCACAATAGGGGCAAGGGTTAGTAGATATCTGTCTGCACCTGCGAGTCCACACTAGGGATGAGGGTGATTTCTTGAAGCTAACATGCGAATCCACACTAGGGGCGAGGGTTAGTAGTTATTTGTATCTTGATTTCGTGAAGCTAACCTGCGAGTCCACACTAGGGGCGAGGGTTAGTAGTTATTTGTTCTGCACGTGCGAGTCCACACTAGGGGCGAGGGTGATTCTTGATGCTAGCCTGCGAGTCCACACTAGGGGCGAGGGTTAGTAGTTGTTTCAAACCTGCGAGTCCACTCGGGACGAGGGTTTGAGTATCCATTGATCTCGTGACATATTTTTGCTTGTTCTTCTCCAGCAGTTCGTTTATGCGTAGTGGTTCTTCCAGTCGTGTATAGTCGTATTTTCGTGTTGATTGGAGTTTTTTGGTTTATTTCTTGTATTTTCTTTATTGCATGGTAAACTGCTAGATAGGCATGTTTTTATGTATCTTGCTATGTCCCCTGAGGACCTGCTGATCTCTTCACGTTTAGTGATTGCATGGAGTTAGCTAGTAGCTCTGGATGGCGGGAGTGATGATACGCTTGCGGGATTCAGGTATTTGTCAGTGATATTACATTGTTATCCTCTCGTGCTTTTCTTTCATTATCATGAGATATCCTATTTATTGATTCAGTTTATAGACTTTTGTTATATTCTTTGGAGTCTTATCGGACATTTATACTAGTGGGCTGCAGACCACGACCTATAGTGTTCATTCATGTTTATTATTCTCATTGTGGATTGAGATAAAGATTTGTTTGCCATAATTTGGCAGCTTACCCTACCCGTGACAGCGTTTACGTATTCGAGTCGGGCTGGAGTCCGCTTGATGCGTAGCTGTCTTGCTCACGAGCTCGCATTCGAAAAGCGGGTGCAGGTCGTGACAACATTTTTTGGTGGCCCATGCAGGTCAGAGCATATCGTATCGGTTACAAAACTGTACTGATACGAGCCTGCGACTATGACTATACCTTAGAAATCTCAATCTACTCTGCCTTGAAAATTCTCCTAGAAACTTCTCTACGTCCTTGAAATTTCATACTTGTTCTAGATTATTCTCCATTACCTTTCTGTACCATTGGTTCTCGTCCCATCCTATTTCGGGGTGACGAACGATCGTGCTGTCTCGAATCTATCAGAAATTCTTAAATTATAAGTATAATATTGCTTGACTATTGAATATTGGTTGTTTATAGATATGAAGGAATATTGATGCCATACGCCCTAGATATCTGTTGGTAGAATCGTTAGCAACTAGTTAGAAGGTTATAAGATTTTAGTGACCGTGTTTTGAGGAATAGTGTGACCAAAGGTGGGTAGAAGTCCTCAAGTATTCATAGTTATAAAATGATTAGAGAAGGTCATAAGATAATTTTTGAGAAATTAAATTTGAGAAGATTAAGGTAATAGTAGACTTTGACTTTTAAGGAATAGTTATGAATTAGAATTTCGAGGACGAAATTATTTTTAAGGTGGAAAGATTTGTAGCCTCCCTTTCCAGAAAATTTTTAAAATATTTTTATTATTTATTTGATTTAAATGGTGATTTTTAGATTTTTATAAATAATTATTTAGTTAATTATTACGGTAGATGATTTTAGTCATGGTTAGGAATTGGAGTACATGGTGACTAGAAATCGTGACACGGATAGTGCAGTGGCGTGCTTTGACTAGTGTATTGGCCATACCAGGGAAGGCTGAGCCACAGTGATGCCCTAACTAGGAAAACTAGACTAAGTTGTGACATGACCCTATAAATAATCTAATTATTTGATTATTATTGATTAGTGATTTGTAGGAGACCTGGTTGTACCAATTTAGTCCAGAATGGACCCAAGCCAAGCACAAGCCCTTGTAGTGATACAGTGCATCCAAAGACAGACCATGTAGGAATATTTTATGTGTCTACATATAGTTCTTAATTAAATTAGGAATTGACGTATATTTTCTAGATATTTGATTATTTGTACAAAATTGGTATTATTATTATTATTAAGTAGTGTTTTATAATAATTATATGATTTTCTGAGCCAGATAAAGAGTATGCTGGTTAGGTTCACCAAAACCACTCTTGGTTTATATTTTGTTGATTTCATGATTATAATTAATGTGAAGGTTATTATTTATGTAGTAAATAAATCCTTTATTATTAATTTAAATTAGTGTATCTACATATATACATATTCCTATAAAAGGCCTTGTACTAGTAATATATAGCATTAAGATGCTAATTAGATATTATGGAGAATATTATATGTTTGTGCATATACATATATATATATATATATATATATATATATATATATATATATATATAAAGATATAAATGAAAAGAAAACAAAAGAAAAGGGAAAAGGAATAAGAATAATTGGAGGCCAAGCCCAGCCCGGCCTGCCACAAACCACACCCTCACAGGCTGAGCCCAGGCTCACAGGCCGAGCCTTCCCCCAAGCTTTCCCAGACCACGCAAACTCCCCCCCCCCCCCCCCCACGCATATAACCCTGCTGAACCCGAGCCTTCCTCGTTCCCCTGTAATACACACACGCACATACGAAAGTCATTGAAACCCTAACTCCCTAATGCAAACCCCCACCCCCGATCTCCAGGAGGCCGTGCGCCACCGCAGCGCCGCCCTGTGCCACCACTGGCCGGCCGAACATGCCAGAGCACGCGGGCACAGCAACAGTAGCGACAGACAGCAGTGGCCGGAGGCCCAACTTCGCGGTAAGAATTCCCTCTCGTCACTCTATCATTGCACGATCCGTAAATTGGTTTTGAAAGCCAATATAACTTCCTCGAAACCTCAATAATTAGATTTTGTGTAGGTTACACGATCAGTCCACGGGATCGACCCAAAGTCGGTCAAAAATCTGTTAAAACATAACGTAATGACGGTCAATGAACCCACATTAGAAGAGAGATTCCAATCTATTTAGTACCGGTTTAGAAAATCCAACTAAACAATATTGTAGACAACCTATCAGAGTTTGAAAACCTTCTTTTAGTTTCTGTTTTCATTAAATATAGTTTAAGTTATTTGTATTTGAAAATCAGGAAAATACATGTTAAACAGTTTTGAAAAACTATAAAAAAACCTTCGATACGACGTGCGTCCCGTCAATTCGGGCGACGTGGTCGCGAACCGAAAGCATCGAAAGGTACGTAATGGCTTCGTGGATGTGTAGGCTTTGACGGAATTCAAATTGGTCGCGTGTGTATGACGAATTTGATACGTATCCGTCAAAATTTACCGTATCGGCCTCTGTGCAAATTTTCTAATTACTTTATGCACGTTTGTCAGATCGAGATGAAACTTGCGCCAACAGGACCGAATCATTTTTTTGATCCTGTATTCCAAGTTTGGTCTGATTCTGAGACATTTGATAGGATCGTCGTTTTGCGGGCCCTGCGATCTGATTCAACGGACAATTTTGTGCACGGCCCACCAGAATCCAAAACTGGACATGTTGTTGGGTTTGTATCATCAAAACAAATTCATAGACATATAGCTTGACGACTTTAGAGACCATTGACTCTGGCATATTTTTTGGTGCAAAGCGGGTCCAACGGCGGACACCGTTTTGGCCCAAAATTACCGTTTTGCTCCTGTGTCCAGAATTAGACTTAAGGACAGTTCCCACTAATTTGACTATTCTAAGAATATTGGCATTGTCTGTTTCAGCTTTCGGAGACAGTTGTGAGATTTGGACTCATTGGCTTGCCAGTTGACAGTATATTGTCAGTTCTTCGTGCAACCTCCAGGCAAGTATACCTTGCCTCCCTCTATAGTTTATTTACATACATATTTCTATTATTACATAGTTTTATTGGTTGATTATTGACATGTGATTTGTATATCGTGCACGCTAGTATATATATAGTCCTTATTTATAGTTAATTTTGTAGTTCATATTGGATTGATTCTCTCGTGTATCTGATTGGGTCGTGTCGTGTCATCACCTGTACTTAGACTGAGTCGCCTCGTGTCATAGGATGATTAAGTCATAACGGAACTGCTGTACCTTGAATTCTTGAAGCTAACCTGTGAGTCCATAATAGGGATGAGGGTTAGTAGCTATTTTTACTTTGATTTCGTGAAGCTAACCTACGAGTCCACAATATGGGCGAGGGTTAGTAGTCATCGGTATCTTGATTCCTGAAGCTAACCTGCGAGTCCACACTAGGGGCGAGGGTGATTTCTTGAAGCTAGCATACGAGTCCACACTAGGGGCGAGGGTTAGTAGTTATTCTATTTTGATTTCGTGAAGCTAACCTGCGAGTCCATACTAGGGACGAGAGTTAGTAGTTATCTGTTCCACACCTGCGAGTCCACACTAGGGGCGATGGTGATTCTTGATGCTAGCCTGCGAGTCCACACTAGGGGCGAGGGTTCGTAGTTGTTTCAAACCTGCGAGTCCACTCGGGGCGAGGGTTTGAGTATCCATTGATCTCGTGACATGTTTTCGCTTGTTCTTCTCCAGCAGTTCGTTTATGCGTAGTGGTTCTTCCAGTCGTGTATAGTCGTATTTTCATGTTAATTGGACTTTTCTCGTTTATTTCTTATATTTTCTTTATTGCATGATAAACTGCTAGATAGACATATTTTTATGTATCTTGCTATGTCCCCTGAGGACCTGATGATCTCTTCAGTTTTAGTGATTGCATGGAGTTAGCTAGTAGCTCTGGATGGCGGGAGTGATGATACGCTTACGGGATTCAGGTATTTGTCAGTGATATTACATTGTTATCCTCTCGTGCTTTCCTTTCATTATCATGAGATATCCTATTTATTGATTCAGTTTATAAACTCTTGTTATATTCCTTGGAGTCTTATCGGATATTTATGCTAGTGGGCTGCAGACCACGACCCATAGTGTTCAATCATGTTTATTATTCTTATTGTGGATTGAGATATAGATTTATTTACCATGATTTGGCAGCTTACCCTAGCCGTGACAGCATTTACGTATTCGAGTCGGGCTGAAGTCCGCTTGATGCGTAGCTGGCTTGCTCACGTGCTCGTGTCCAAAAAGCGGGTGTGGGTCATGACAGTCAGAGAGCAGGATATACCCAAGATGGCGTTTAGATCTCGATATGGCCATTGGGTGTTCCTTGTTATGCCTTTCGGAACGACCAATGCGCCAGCGATCTTCATAGATCTCATGAATCGCATCTTCATGCCCTACTTAAACCAGTTTGTGATAGTGTTTATTGATGATATCTTGGTCTGTAGTCGGACTGAGGCAGAGCAAGAGCAGGATCTTCGCGTAGTTCTTCAGATTCTTCGGGACCATCAACTTTATGCGAAGTTCAGCAAGTGCAATTTCTGGCTCGATCGAGTCTCTTTCTTGGGTCATATTATTGCCGAAGGTGGTGTTGAGGTGGACCCCAAGAAGGTTGAGGCTATCGAGGGTTGGCCAGTACCTCGTACAGCTTCAGATGTACGCAGCTTTCTAGGATTAGTAGGCTACTGCAGACGGTTTGTGGCAGACTTTGCTAGGATCTCTGCACCCTTGACACGGCTGACGTGTAAGGATGTGTGCTTTTAGTAGTCAGATGCTTGTCAGGTTTCTTTTGAGAAACTCAAGCAGAGTTTGATTTCAGCTCATATTCTGACATTACCCGTCGGACCATGTGGGTTCACGGTATATTGTGATGCGTCAGGACGGGGACTTGGTTGTGTCCTTATGCAGCATGGTCGAGTAATAGCTTATGCGTCTCAGCAGCTTCGGGACCATAAGAAGATCTATCCGACGCACGATCTTGAGTTGGCCGTAGTTGTGTTTGCCCCCAAGCTCTGGAGGCATTATCTATATGATGATCGAGTGGAGATTTTTACTGACCATAAGAGCTTGAAGTATGTGTTCACCCAGAGGAATCTGAACATGCGGCAGAGGAGGTGGCTTGAGTTACTGAAAGATTATGATGTTGATCTTTATTATCATCTCGGGAAGGCAAACGTCATTACAGATATTTTGAGCAGAAGACCCGGAGTCTATTTCTTGACGAAGCAGCGTCACCTTCAGGAGGATCTTCAGGAGATGGGCATTGAGGTAGTGCTACCTGGTGAGGCAGCTATGATGGAAGGCTTACAGGTTCAATCTACTATTATGGATAGGATCATAGCAGCTCAGTCAGGGGATGCCAGGCTTCAGCAGCTCAGAGCAGAGTGTGTGGCAGGGCGCAGAGCAGAGTTGTGTATATATGAGGATGGGACACTCCGATTTGGGGGTCGTCTTTGTGTGTCGAGTGGAGATATTCGACAGGAGATTATGTCGGAGGCCCACAGTTCTCAGTATTCTGTTCATCAAGGAGGAACAAAGATGTACCAAGATATTCGTCAGCATTTTTGGTGGAATGTTATAAAGAGGAAGATAGTTCAGTTTGTCTCTCGATGCTTAGTTTGCCAGTAGGTCAAGGCTGAGCACCAGAGACCAGTCGAACTTCTTCAGCCTTTACCGATTCTGGAGTAGAAATGGGATCATATTACTTTGGACTTCGTGACTGGTCTTCCAAGAACCCCGACTGGTAGAGATGCCATTTGGGTTATAGTGGATCGACTCACGAAGGTTGTCCACTTTCTACCTTTCAGAGTTGGTCAGTCTACAGAGCAGTTGGCCGACTTGTACATGAGGTAGATTATCAGATTGTATGGGGTGCCAGTTAGCATAGTCTCAGATCGGGATTCCAGATTCACTTCTCATTTCTGGCAGAGTCTTCAGCAGAGTCTGGGTACCCGTTTGAGTTTCAGTTCAGCATACCATCCTCAGACAGATGGTCAGTCGGAGCGTACGATTCAGACCTTGGAGTACATGCTTTGATCATGCACTCTTGACTTCAGTAGTTCTTAGGAGGATCACTTGTATTTGGTGGAGTTCTCTTACAATAACAGCTTCCAAGGGAGCATTCAGATGGCACCTTTCGAGGCTTTGTATGGTAGAAGATGTAGGTCACCCCTAGCTTGGGATGACATTGGAAAGAGGCAGATGCTTGGTCCAGAGATGATTGCTCAGTCTGTTGGAGTAATCAGGCAGGTCAGAGAGCATCTCAGAGTAGCTCAAGATCGACAGCGTCATTGGGAAGATCATCATCGATGCCATCTTGAATTATCTGTCGACGACTACGTATTTCTTCGAATTTTGCCTACCCGTGGTGTCATCAGGTTTGGCATACGGGGAAAGCTTAGTCCAAGATTTTTTTGGCCGTTCGATATTCTCGAACGAGTAGGGTGTCACGACCCGCACCCGCTATAAGGGCACGTGCACGTGACAACGCCTAGCCCTCACAGTAAAAACGGCGTAGAACGTTGTAGGTTTTTCTACTCTAAACAGTTTATATATATAACAAAAACCTGTCGAGAATATGGTCAACTCCGAACGGAGGACAAGCAATGAATATATATGAGTGCTCAATCACAACTCTAAGAAGATAAAATAAAGACTGAAAGATAAAGACAACAAGACGATAAAATAATAACATGTCAAGTCCAAACACCAAATAATATACAAGTCCAAGTCTCTAATACAATCCATAGTAATAACAGTCTCAAAAGTAGCTGGAGACAAAGTCCAGTATAAAAGACCTACTCTAACTAAGCAATAGGTAAGGTCTCGCCAGGCGGAGCTAAGCCCTGCTGGACCAAAGTCTCCAAGTCTAGGCCCACTACATCATCCGGACCGTAGTAGGTACAGTAATCTCCCTCGTCAGCATCTGTAATATTTTTAACATATTCTGTCAGGATGGAACGAGTACAATCTACTAACAACAGTTCACAAGATATGACAAAAGCTATAAGATAGTAAATAGAGAGTATATACAAGAAAATCATGGAATGTACATGTGAGTATCATGGCAAGGTAAGCTGTAAAACTAGAGCAAGAACAAGCAAGTAAACTGATCATGGCATGTACAAGAATCAAGAATCATATATCTAGATGTGTGAATACTAGCTACAACATGTGGCCGGATTAGGTCTGCACAAGGTTATGATCTAACCAATTATACGTGTGGTATAGGATTGACATTCACAAGGTTCACAATATATACAAGACGGGTATGACAACACATCTACACTAGTACTCCCCATCCCCGACTGGTAGAGTGGATCCAAGCAAGACACGTTACGACACGGGATTCTACGAGAAGGGAGCAAGTCTCCTCGAGAATCGGTGTCCATATACTGCACAAGAACTACAAGGGAGCTTGCACAAGATATACCAAGATAACGAGAAATAACATCTCATGTCGGGATCCATGAATACCAATCCGTGTGACCAATGTGTCGAGAACAAGCATATCCACACTAATTACATGAATCATAACAATCATTATAAATTAGAAAAGTGTCAAAGAATGTACTCGCCTGTAATATGGTATGATATGTCTACCGGAGCAAATACAGCGTCTCGAGGACCTATAGAGAACAAGACGTATCAATACTCTGCTTAGGAAATAAAGTCAAGACAATTTAAATCTTATTAAGTCATTCTAGGTCAAGACTCGTCAAACTAGACTGTACGAGGTCAATCTAAGTCATATTAGATCTAGCTAGGTCATACTGGGTCAATGCAAGTCAAACGGAATTAATCTAGGTCGATTTGAGTCAACGGTTGACTTACAGTTGACTCTTGGTCAACTGGTCAACTCTGGTCAACTCCGGTCAACTCCGGTCAACTCTAGGTCAATCCTAGGTCAATGGTGACTAATAGTTAACTTTTGGTCAACTTTCCAAGTTTAATGGAATTTGGGACTAAATTGGGCAAAGTGTTGACCCATAGTTGACTTTTGGTCTAAAAAGTCAACCATGGTCAACCGGGGTCAAGACTAGGTGTAGATGGCTATTTCTACCCATTACCAATCTCTACAACCCATATCCAAGTCCATCTTGGACTTCGAAACCCAAATCTTGGCCGTAGGCCAATTTTCTATTTTACTTTTTCTAAGGTAAAATTCTAGCCTAGGTGGAAACCTAGTTAGCCTACCTACGCTTGTTATTTTGACCCGAGCTACCTAGGATAGTAAGGTACTAGCCTATAGATATATTACCTACCAAAATACCTAGGTAAAATGGACGTCTAGTCCATGATACGGCCCATTGCCGATATCTTGAATATTTCAAGATACGCAATGGTACGACGCGATACCGGCGCCCTACGACCCCGATTTCCTCTCGGGAGCTTACCCGCAAAATCTAATTCACGTATTCTAGCCCCACGCCAAGTTTCATCGCGTTCCGATACTCCGGGCTCAAATTTCCCTTCTAACTCGATTTCTTCTAAAACTCCCTTCTAGCATCCTATTCTAATTCTTCCTCTCAACTCTTCTTCTAACTTCTTCTTTCTATTTCTTTTCTCCTTTCTCTTATTCTAATTCTCTTCCTCTCTAATTCTAATTCTTCTCCTTCTAATCTTCCAACTTAACTCTTTCTCATTCCCCTTCTAACTTCTTCTCATTCTCCTTCCTAACTTCTTCTCATCCTTCTTCTAACTTCCTCTTATTCTAATTTGTCTCTAACTTCTTCTAATTTCTCCTAAATGGTGCTTAATAGGGGGCAATGGGGGGGCAACTGCTGCTACAAGCAGCTGCTACTGCTGCTGCCATTGCTGCTATGCTGCAGCTACTACTGCCTGCTGCTTGCTGCTGCTGCAGTGGCTGCTAGCTGCTGCTGCAGTTGCTGCTAGCTGCTGCTGCAGTTGCTTCTCCTCCTTCTATCTCCTCTTCCTCCCTCTCATCTATATATATATATATATATACATATCTATCCTCATATATATATATATATATATATATATATATATATATATATCAATACACTCACACACAAATCTCCACATACATACACACACACGTATATCTACCTATATATAAATACACACACACGTATATCTACCTGTATATGTAAATACACCCACACACACATATAGATATATATACAAATATAGACACACACACACAAATACTCACACACTCACAAACACACACACCACCCTCTCACACTCAAACACCACCACTACCATTTCACCATCACCACTATCATTCCTCTACACACATATACACAAATACTTATAATTATATATATACATATATGTATATATATTCATATATACATATATATATATACCATTCATTATACACAAAACCCCTAATAATTCCTTAATCTAGATTTTCTAGGGAAATCCTACAAATTTATGGGCAAATGGTGGAGAATCTTCTCCTCTCCATTATTGGTGAAGGAATTAAATGCAAAAGTGTAATAAATGTAGGATTAGAAGCATACCTAGATAGGTTTTGCTTGAGGAAGAAAGCTTGAAGGAAAGAATGGATTTTTGAAAGGGAGAGAGAGTTTCTTAATGGAGAAGAAAAAGGGGGGGGGGGGGGGGGGGGCTCTATTCATGGCCGGCCAAAAAGGGGAGGGTTTATTGGGTTTTGGGTAGGATCCAATAGCCCCTCCAAACCCAATAGACCTAATTTGGGTTCGGTTTGTTTCTAATTAACCAATTAAGCTCTAAAATGACTAATTAAGCCATGGAAAATAGGGTTTAAGATTTCTAACCTAATTTGGATGGCATGTTGGCCAAGCCCAGCTAGTATGTGGGTCCCACTAGTGTCCAGGCTACCCGGGTCTCCAATTTGAGTCCGAATTGGATAAAATCCAAACCAAACCAAATAAATCCCAAAAAATCACATAAAATCAAATAAAATTCCTAAAAATTATAAAACTTGAAAAATAACGAAAATACCCCTAATTCGAAAACTGGGGGTGACAAATCTATCCTCCTTAAAAAAATTTCGTCCTCGAAATTCAAACGGTCGTACTCTTCTCTAGGTCAAGCACCCTACAATCAAGGTATACTAAATTTTATCCTAAGTTATATAACATATAATCCAGGCAATCAGAACACATGCATGGTTTTAAATCTCTACAGTATCGTGTTATTGCAGTCTTCATTGGGGTTTTCTATTTAATCTAGCATGATCATCACATATGCAAACTAAAGGTACTAAGAAAGCAATCATCAATCAATGAACGGAAAGAACAGGTAAAAGAAAGAGCAAGACCCTACCTCCTAGTCCAATGCGTGCAGGATCCTCAACTGCCATCGCAAAAGCCCTGTCCTAATGGGGTATATCCCGTTGCTGGTGGAGGGCGTGATGCGGTGCCATAGGTGGCCTACCCTGTGCTCCCTGAGCTGCACGGCGATGGTTCGTAGGACAATCTCTCAACTGATGTCCAGCCTCCCCGCAATAGAGGCACAAGCCCAGCCTCTTCCGGCAGACCTCCCAGATGTGACCGGGCTTCTTACAGAAGTTGCAAGGAGCCCCATGCTGTGCCTGCCTCTGCTGAGTGTGCTGCACCTGCTGCTGAACCGGTGCTCTGGCCTGCACCTGCGGCTGGTAATGCTGGAAAGAACGATGCTGAAGCTGAGGATGCTTAGCAGCCCCTGCGCTGCTAGAAGCTCCCGAGAAAAGATCACGCTCCCTCTTGGGCTTCAAGCCCCACTCCCGCTCTACCTTGCGGGCCTCCGCGTAGATCTGGGTATAAGTCTCATAGAAGGAGGGAATGTGGATCTTGATATCCCAAGTGAGCCCCTCCCTGAAATGGCTCGCCCTGATCTCCGGGTCTCGAACCATGTACTCTGCGTATCGGCTCAGACGGACGAACTCCGCTGCGTACTCCTCCACAGATAGACTGTCCTGCTGCAGATCCTGGAACTGTCGTACCAGGTCAATCTTGTCCGTGGGGGAAAAGAACTTCTCCTTGAAGAGGAGCTTGAACTCTGCCCAAGTATGGCCCTCTCCAGCTAGGGCTGGCTCGTTTCTGAACCAGGTGCGCACGATGTCTAGCAACTGCAAACCTGCCGCCTCGACCTTCAGGTCGTCTGCCAGGCAGGAGGCCCTCATCTGCCGCTCGATATCCTCGAGCCAATCAACTGCATAGACCACACCCTCGGTCCCGCTAAAGTCACGGGGCCCGAGCTTCTTGAAGTCCTGGATATCTCCGTACCTAGTACGCGTCCTCGGATGAGGAGCCCTCTTCACCACGGCTGCAAGGGCCAACTGATGGGCATCCTCCTTGCCCTGACGCATCGCGTCTGTCTGCCTCTGCTGAGCCTCGGCCTGGGCTCTCTGAGTTTCCAGTATCTGCTGGAAGAAGGTAAGCATCTGCCCCATATCTGTAGGCAGAGGAGGTAGAGGTGGAAGTACATTTGCAAGTATCGGAGGAATCCGCTGCGCAGCAGGAGGAAGAACGTCCCCGACAACTCCCGGCGTAGCCCCTGGCACTGCGGGAAGAGCACCCGCAACCCCAGGGACTGTCATCGAGAGCGCTGGAGGAGTACCCTCGAGGGCTCCAACAGAAGTCCCATCTGCAGGGGAGGTGACCGGAGCTTGTCCGCCAGAGGTGGCAGACCTCTCCGTCTCTCCGTGCTCCTCGCCAGGAGAGTGAGTCATAACTATCCTGGAGACAAATTGAAAAGAAGATATCAATATGGCATATGAAGGCAATATCAAAGGAGGACAGCTAGAATGCAGTAAATCAATATCAAAGACGGTAAGCAAGATAAGCAAGGAAAGATCCTACTGTGATTGAGTACTCTTAGCCTATAGCCTATCCTAGATACGTACCGCAGGCTCGTAATAGCACTCTAAGTCGAGCGCCACTACGATATCGCACTAATTACGACTCTCGACCTGCGTGGGCTACCACTAAAAGCATGTCACGACCCGCACCCGCTATAAGGGCACGTGCACGTGACAACGCCCAGCCCTCACCGTAAAAACGGCATGGAACGCTGTAGGTTTTTCTACTCTAAATAGTTTATATATATAACAAAAACCTGTCGAAAATATGGTCAACTCCGAACGGAGGACAAGCAATGAATATATATGAGTGCTCATTCACAACTCTAAGATGATAAAGTAAAGACTGAAAGATAAGACAACAAGACGATAAAATAATAACCTGTCAAGTCCAAACACCAAATAATATACAAGTCCAAGTCTCTAATACAATCCATAGTAATAACAGTCTCAAAAGTAGCTGGAGACAAAGTCCAGTATAAAAGACCTACTCTAACTAAGCAATAGGTAAGGTCTCGCCAGGCGGAGCTAAGCCCTGCTGGACCAAAGTCTCCAGGTCTAGGCCCACTACGTCATCCGGACCGTAGTAGGTACAGTAATCTCCCTCGTCAGCATCTGTAATATTTTCAACATATCCTGTCAGGATGGAACGAGTACAATCTACTAACAACAGTTCACAAGATATGACAAAAGCTATAAGACAGTAAATAGAGAGTATATACAAGAAAATCATAGAATGTACATGTGAGTATCATGGCAAGGTAAGCTGTAAAACTAGAGCTAGAACAAGGCAAGTAAACTGATCATGGCATGTACAAGAATCAAGAATCATATATCTAGGTGTGTGAATACTAGCTACAACATGTGGCCGGATTGGGTCTGCACAAGGTTATGATCTAGCCAATCATACGTGTGGTGTATGATTGGCATTCACAAGGTTCACAATATATACAAGGCAGGTATGACCATACATCTACACTAGTACTCTCCGTCCCCGACTGGTAGAGTGGATCCAAGCAAGACACGTTACGATACGGGATTCTACGAGAAGGGAGCAAGTCTCCTCGAGAATTGGTGTCCATATACTGCACAAGAACTACAAGGGAGCTTGCACAAGATATACCAAGATAACGAAGAATAACATCTCATGTCGGGATCCATGAATACCAATCCGTGTGACCAATGTGTCGAGAACAAGCATATCCACACTAATTACATGAATCATAACAATCATTATAAATTGAAAAAGTGTCAGAGAATGTACTCGCCTGTAATATGGTATGATATGTCTACTGGAGCAAATACAGCGTCTTGAGGACCTATAGAGAACAAGACGTATCAATACTTTGCTTAGGAAATAAAGTCAAGACAATTTAAATCCTATTAAGTCATTCTAGGTCAAGACTCATCAAACTAGACTGTACGAGGTCAATCTAAGTCATATTAGGTCTAACTAGGTCATACTGGGTCAATGCAAGTCAAACAGAATTAATCTAGGTCGATTTGAGTCAACGGTTGACTTACAGTTGACTCTTGGTCAACTGGTCAACTCTGGTCAACTCTGGTCAACTTTGGTCAACTCTAGGTCAATCCTAGGTCAATGGTGACTAATAGTTGACTTTTGGTCAACTTCCCAAGTTTAATGGAATTTGGGACTAAATTGGGCAAAGTGTTGACCCATAGTTGACTTTTGGTCTAAAAAGTCAACCGTGGTCAACCGGGGTCAAGACTAGGTCTAGACGGCTATTTCTACCCATTACCAACCTCTACAACCCATATCCAAGTCCATCTTGGACTTCGAAACCCAAATCTTGGCCGTAGGTCAATTTCCTATTTTACCTTTTCTAAGGTAAAATTCTAGCCTAGGTGGAAACCTAGTTAGCCTACCTACGCTTGTTATTTTGACCCGAGCTCCCTAGGATAGTAAGGTACTAGCCTATAGATATATTACCTACCAAAATACCTAGGTAAAGTGGACGTCTAGTCCATGATACGGTCCATTGCCGATATCTTGAATATTTCAAGATACGCAATCGTACGGCGCGATACCGGTGCCCTACGACCCCGATTTCCTCTCGGGAGCTTACCCGCAAAATCTAATTCACGTATTCTAGCCCCATGCCAAGTTTCATCGCGTTCCGATACTCCGGGCTCAAATTCCCCTTCTAACTCGATTTCCTCTAAAACTCCCTTCTAGCATCCTATTCTAATTCTTCCTCTCAACTCTTCTTCTAACTTCTTCTTTCTATTTTCTTTTCTCCTTTCTCTTATTCTAATTCTCTTCCTCTCTAATTCTAATTCTTCTCCTTCTAATCTTCCAACTTAACTCTTTCTCATTCCCCTTCTAACTTCTTCTCATTCTCCTTCCTAACTTCTTCTCATCCTTCTTCTTCTAACTTCCTCTTATTCTAATTCCTCTCTAACTTCTTCTAATTTCTCCTTCTAAAACTTCTATCTAACAACCTAACTATCTATCTATATATATATAAACATATATATATATATATATATATATATATATATATATATATATATATATATATATATATATATATATATATATATATACACATATATATGGGGGGTTAAATATAGGGATTAAATGGTGCTTAATAGGGGGCAATGGGGGGCAACTGCTGCTGCAAGCAGCTGCTACTTGCTGCTGCCATTGCTGCTATGCTGCAGCTGCTACTGCCTGCTGTTTGCTGCTGCTGCAGTGGCTGCTAGCTGCTGCTGCAGTTGCTTCTCCTCCTTCTATCTCCTCTTCCTCCCTCTCATCTATCTCTCTATATATATCTATATATATATATATATATATATATATATATATATATATATATATATCTATCCTCCTATATATCTATATATATATATATATATATATAGAGATATATATATATATATATATATATATATATATATATATCAATACACTCACACACAAATCTCCACATACATACACACACACACACGTATATCTACCTATATATAAATACACACACACGTATATCTACCTATATATGTAAATACACCCACACACACATATAGATATATACAAATATAGACACACACACACACACAAATACTCACACACTCACAAACACACACACCACCCTCTCACACTCAAACACCACCACTATCATTTCACCATCACCACTCTCATTCCTCTACACACATATACACAAATACTTATAATTATATATATACATATATGTATATATATTCATATATACATATATATATATACCATTCATTATACACAAAACCCCTAATAATTCCTTAACCTATATTTTCTAGGGAAATCCTACAAATTTATGGACAAATGGTAGAGAATCTTCTCCTCTCCATTATTGGTGAAGGAATTAAATGCAAAAGTGTAATAAATGTGGGATTAGAAGCATACCTAGATAGGTTTTGCTTGAGGAAGAAAGCTTGAAGGAAAGAATGGATTTTTGAAAGAGAGAGAGAGTTTCTTAATGGAGAAGAAAAGGGGGGGGGGCTCTATTCATGGCCGGCCAAAAAGGGGAGGGGTTATTGGGTTTTGGGTAGGATCCAATAGCCCCTCCAAACCCAATAGACTTAATTTGGGTTCGGTTTGGTTCGGTTTGGTTCGGTTTGTTTCTAATTAACCAATTAAGCTCTAAAATGACTAATTAAGCCATGGAAAATAGGGTTTAAGATTTCTAACCTAATTTGGATGGCATGTGGGCCAAGCCCAGCTAGTATGTGGGTCCCACCATGGTCCAGGCTACCCGGGTCTCCAATTTGAGTCCGAATTAGATAAATCCAAACCAAACCAAATAAATCCCAAAAAATCACATAAAATCAAATAAAATTCCTAAAAATTATAAAACTTGAAAAATGATGAAAAATACCCCTAATTCAAAAACTGGGGGTGACATAGGGGATGTATCTTATCGCCTTGCTCTTCCACCGTTATTATGCGAGGTACATGACGTATTTTACGTATCTCAGTTACGTCGGTATGTTCCGGATCCGAGCCATATTCTAGATCATTTCGAGCTGGTCGTTGGTACTGACCTATCGTATAAGGGGTGCCCCATATCCATTTTGGACCGGAGGGAGAAGATTCTCAATAACCGGACTATCCGATTAGTTCGCGTTTCCTGGGATCATCACTCACCGGGCGAGTCAACTTGGGAGCACGAAGATGATATCCGAGCTCATTACCCGTATCTGTTTGACTCGTGAGGTATACTTATTCGTATATCTATGTTCTACCTTTTGAGTGTGATTGTAGAAATACATGATGTTGTTGTTTACGTATGTTTAAATTGCTTTTATATTTCTTGTACATTACTCTAGTTGGATTTCATGCTTTATGAGTTTCCCATCTTGATCCTGACAGCATGTTTTCTTGGATTTCTAGCTTACTTTGATTATCTTAGGAAATTCTGAGGATAAAATTTTTCTAAGGAGGGGAGAGTTGTGAGACTCGTCTCACAGTATCGGTATTTATATACAGATACATATTTTACAGTATATTTAGTATTTTTTTGGTTTCCGGAATGCTTTAATTTTTTCCTAAAACTATAGGTTTTCTCCTTGATCGGCATACCGCCGGTATACCAGTGTATACCGACGGCAAACTGCCCGGACATATTTTCTACACTTTAGATATTTTCGGTTTATGATATTTTCGTGAATAGTGTTTCAGATATTTTCATGAATAGTGTTTAGATATTTTCATGAATAGTGTTTAGATATTTTTGTGAATAGTATTTATATATTTTCGTGAATAGTATAGATGCACCCTATTATCCAATGGATATTTGGTTTTGTTTGGATGGCCACGATTGACTTAGATTTTGACATGGATCATGATCCAACGGTTAAGATTAATTCCCCTTCTATATATACCATTTCATTTTCTCTCTCCTCTCTCTTTTCATTCTCTTCACTCTTTCTTCATTTCTTTTTCCCTTATCTTCCCTTGGAGCCTGTCAAGAGCTTGGCCTTGAGGTCTAGAGTATGGTTTCGTACCCCTTTTGGTGGTGGAGTAGAAGATTAGGCTTGGAGCTTAACCTAGGCAAGTACATCTTGCCAAATTCTTGAACAATAGTATTTTATTGTTATTTTATTTTCCTTGGTATTAAATGCTTAGAATTTTCCTAAACTCATTTTGTTAAATATATTTTCCTTATGGTTCTCGTATATATGCATGTTTCCAATATTTGTTTAAGCAAGGTTTTGATTTTCTATTAAGACCCAATATTGACTTAGTAGAAAACTTGGTATCAAGAGTGATACTAGTGTTACCATCATGGATCTTGGTCACATATACATATATGAGGTCCTTACCTAGTTTGTATACATGGATTTTGAGTTTGGTGGCAATCGAAACTCGTTTCGATGTCCCGAGAACCTCTGTTTGGAGTATTTTGAGGTATTGATCTATCAAATCTTTGAATTTGTGAAATCTAATAGTTTTATGTTGTAGGGATTTCAATTCTATGCAATTTTGACTTTTGAAAATCCGAATTTCGATTTAAAATGAAGTTTTTATGGCCGAAACAAGTTTTGACAAAAATTTGAATTTTGTTGTTGTTTGGAAAATTGGTATACCGATGGTATGCCGATTTTTGCACCATAAACTTTCTGTCTTTAGGCCGGAATACCGTCGATATGCCATTTTATGCCGTTTTAGTCTATTTTTGCCCGTTTCTGCCCGTTTTTGTCCCTTTTTGATATTTTCTTCGACTATAATGATTTATCAACATAACTTGTGTAGTTAGAAAATGATTGTACACCCTATATACACTTGATACTAGCACATGTTCAATCATTTTTCTATGAAATGTACTTAGCTTTAATTATTCTTTCCCACATGCCATGATATGTCTTTTGATAGATTCTTTCTTACAAGTTATGATAATTATTGCCATGTCCTTCTTTGCTTACATGATAGTGGCCTGTCATGGCGCACTCTTGATTCTAGTACATGTCTAGCTCCTTGATGGTGGCTCGTCATAGCGTACTCTTGTCTTGAGATTGTCATGTCTTGTTGTGGCTTGTTGTAGTGCACAATCTTGCTTGTCTTGTCCAGTCTTGCATGTCTCATGTCTAGGATGGATTCTACGGAATACTACACCCAGAATCCAACAAAAAAATGTTAAGGACTAAACAACTCGCTTAATTACCTAGATCATTGGAGACTTTCCCGGTACCTGTTGCCCCTTTGGTCTTGGTCTTATATATATATATATATACACATGGAATTTGGCGCTATCTGTCATGATGAGCACTTTTCCAGCACACCGTCGAGTGTGGCACTTCTCTACGACACATGTATCTTACTACAGTGTGTCTGCTATACTTGTTTTTCTTTTGACTTGGATCATTCAGGTAGCAGCAGGCA
Source organism: Iris pallida (assembly GCA_029216955.1). Classification (NCBI taxonomy): domain Eukaryota; kingdom Viridiplantae; phylum Streptophyta; class Magnoliopsida; order Asparagales; family Iridaceae; genus Iris; species Iris pallida. The sequence goes on along the minus strand of JANAVB010006000.1, from coordinate 336,852 downwards.
GGTATCTGGAATCAAATTTTTTAAACTTGCATGTGTTAGTAATTAGGATTGTGCCAACCCTAGTTAGCTAAAGTATCAAATCGTACAAATTGCTTGGCCGTGATTGATGGATGGAGTCCATTCCTGCCTAGTGTAGTCTTGCTCCAGTTTATCTTATTACAGTACTTAGCTTCCTGTCATTCCTTACATGCTATTCTTCCTACTATATGCTCGGCTTCACCATATGTTCACATGTCCAGTTCATTCTATGTATTCACTTATTATCCTTCTTGCATGTCCCAGTTTCCTTTCGTAAACACTGTGGTACCAATTTACTATTCTAGTCTCGTTTACTGCTTTATCTTAGAGATGTTATAAATTGTATGCTGGTTTTAGTTCATAGTTTGGCTTCTTTTATGGTACTTGCTATTGGGGTTCTGATCCCTCTAGTTTTACATTGACCAGATTTATTTGAGGAGCCCGAGGATCTTCCGGACCTTCCACTCGATGGTGACCACCCGGAGCACCAGGGGACTTAGTGGGTGTTCTTTCTCTTACCTACTCTTTTCTGTACATATTCTTTTGGGCGTTTAGCCACCGAGCACGTGTTTAGCTCGTGTTTTGGATTTGACATTTGGCCTACTGGCTTAGACATAATGTTATTTTTTAGACTGCAGCTAGAGCTGATCATGTATTACTTAGTCTTGCTAGTTCTTCATTTTGTATTACTAGCTTCATGATCATCTATGTATTATAGTTTAGGACGCTTTACTGTCTTATATGCATGATGATCATATTCTTGTACCTTACTTCTGGTCTGAGACTGAGATATGTAGGATTATGTAACCTAGGATTGACTGTTGGTTTGTAGTAGTGACCCCCATCTATACAGCTTATATGTTGTTTCGGAGTACTGGAGTACTGTGGTATACGTAGCTGGCCTGGTCCGTCCCTACTTGCCAGTATTCTGGTTCTGGGGCGTGACAAGATAGGGTTAAGGTTACCTGACAGAGGGGTTCGAGGGGGACAGGGGCCTGGGCAGGTGGCCGAAGGGCATTGCCGAAGTCGAGAGGGGCGCTGGAAAGAGGGGCGAAGAGGCTCACTAGGGCAGGGGGCGAGGGGGGTCGCCAGAGAGGGTGGGGCGTAGGAGACTCGAAGATGTCGACGGAGGAGGGGTCGACGGAGATTGCCAGAGGTGGGCTCGGGGGCTAAGAGGTCGGGGGGAGAACTGAATTTTTTGGTGAGAAATGAAAAGTCGAAATGTTCCAGTGGAACCCTATATAAAGTAATTTAGCGACGTTGACATCGCTAATGTTTTAATATACTGCAACATATAAGGTGAGTAGTCGCTAAACATTACTGCGATTAAAAATATAGTGACATACTGCTACTAGTCCGCGGCGTCAGCTTTCATAATATTAAAGGGAGTTGCTAAACATCGCTGATAATCATTGACAATGAATTATTGCGACGTCGTTTAACAACGTTGTTAATATCCAAAATATTATCGACGTCGCCTTCAAGAGTTGCTAAATCCATTGCTGATAAGACTTATTTTTGTAGTGTACTTTCCTATCATCATTTCATATCCATTTACTTACTTATTGTGAATGAGTTAGATTAGAATTTACTTGTGATTTTGATGATTAAATTATGAAAATATTGGATAATCATGAATGAGGTTTAGATAGCGTACTACCATCAATGTTGCGGTGTAGGCTGGACGTACTCACAAACTCGTAATCAATTATCCGAAAGCGGGTTATGACATTGCCCACATCCTTTGGGACCTAGCCCCAAAGAGTTTTCTCCGTGATATTTGTGAAAACAAATATTTGCTAAAGAATTTGAACATTGTCCACTAAAACTCTTTACCATACTAACCATTTGAGCTAACATATCTCATGTGTACAAGACAATAAATAATTACTCAAATATTCAAATACACATACTTAGGAATTGTGTAACATGGAATGATGAGACTGGACCACTAATTGCCAAATTAAATAACCCAAACAATTACTTATGATATTTGTCATGTTTTTATTTAGTTTCATTGTCCAAGGTTGCGAAGGAACTTCTTGTAGCTTATATATGATTTTTGCCGGATGTGGTATGAGCAAGATGTCATGAATAAACGGATGGTTATGAGGAATTTCACATGAATGCTTTATGAGGTAAACAAAGCAATTTGCTTTCTCAGTGATTCCAATTATATGATCTCCACAAATAGTGGACCTTGTCTTATGAAGTGCATGCCCATGAACACAGTTAAAATATTTTAAGCACAATATATGTTGGTGCTTTCTTTACATGGAGAGAGCTTGCTCTCAACATGCCTTGTAAAAGTTTAGTCCCACATCGGAAATGCACCATGGGTTTTCTCAACATATATACATGGTTGTGTTGTTGAGAGATGCACATGGGGTAGTGACCCTAAGGAGGGAACCATGTGGGTGATTTTACTAGGAGGTAAGAATAAGGCTCCAAGGATTAAGTATTAATGCTTTTGTCATTCTCTTGGATTAATTCCATTTGGAGCTAAGCCCCAAAGGGGCTTAGCGACTCGGATCGGGATCGGGCTCGGGCTCGGGCTCGAACTCGGGCTCATGGGCTCATGGAATCGCACCAGGCTGACTGTGCAGACTACAAGTCAGTTATGGAAAGACTGATTCAATGCGATTAATTCAGATCCACTTTTTGTGGGATTTAATTCAATCTTTCCATAAGATTTGAATTAATTTCGTTGCCATCTTTGTGGGATTTAATTCAATCTTTCCATAAGATTTGAATTAATTTTATTGCTATCTTTGTGGGATTTGAATTAATTTCGTTGCCATCTTTGTGGGATTTGATTCAATCTTTCCATAAGATTTGAATTAATTTCGTTGCCATCTTTGTGGAACTTAATTCAATCTTTCCATAAGATTTGAATTAATTTCATTGCTATCTTTGTGGGATTTAATTCAATCTTTCCATAACTGAAAAGGCGGTTAGGGTTTCCACCCTCTCTCTATATATACTCTCTTCTGGCCTCCTTTGTGAGGCACTACGAATTTTATAAGTCAGAAAAAAGAGAGAGAGAGGGAGCTGCTGCCGCCATTGCAAGTCCATCCGAGGAGTCAGAACAGAGATGACTTCGAGCATCCACAAGTTCTTCAACTTGCTGGTTCCTGGAAGCAATTCGTGTGCGGCAAATCTTGCTTTGAGCAACGGTGTTTTGACACCCCAGCAACTTTTTTCATCTCATCTTTCACTACTTTATTGTAACTCGTTCTGTCCCAATTACAACACGTTTGCAAGGAAGAACGAGAGATCTTCTCTTCTCTATTTTCCTCCTTCATATTGTAATCTGGCTATTTGATTTTTTGCATCATCGTAGATCTTGAGTTTGATCACTGCAAAAATTTTTGTGTGACATCTCAGATCTCGATTGTATCAGTTTTCCATCTTTTGTCAAGCCCCGAGACTAACAATCTCAAAGCAAGATCCTTGTAGATGGAAACATTAATGCTTCGCTCGTCCAATCGGACTACTGCAAGTTGGAAAAGTTCGATGGAGAGCATTATCAAGTCTGGAAGAGGAAGGTTTATCTAACTCTTCAACTCAAAGACGTTGATCATGTACTGTTGGAGGAAGAACCTTCTGTTCCAGACACTGGGTCTACTGCCGCAATCAATGCGGCTACCAAACTCTAGGCCAAATAGAGAAGGGAAATAGCATCTGCAGGCTTCTCATCTTGAATGCTATGGAGGATTCCCTGGCAGAATCCTACTCGAAGAAGGAATTTGCCAGAGACATATGGGAGTCTGTGGAAAACTGTATGAAGAAGACAGGAACAGGAGCAAGATGTTTGTGGTTGAAAAATATCACAAATTGCTCTTTGAGGACGAAAAGTCCATGTTGCCACAGGTGAAGGAATTTCTGAAGTTGCGTCAGAAACTGGAAGACGAAGAGATGCCCCTTCCCGACAAGTTTGTCATTGGAGGGATCGTCTCAAAACTTCCTGCTGGATGGAGTACCTTCTATGCAAGGATGCTCAGAAAGAAGCTAGACATTAGCTTGGAAGATCTACTTCAAGAGATCCCAAGGGGAAGCAGACGGCTTCTCATCACAAGAAGAAGGACTTCACCAATCTAAAAGTGAAGGGTCCTTCATTCAAGCAACAGAAGTCCAAGTCCCAAGTGACTTGTTTCAATTATGGAAAGAAAGACCACTACAAGAGTGAATGCAGATCCAAGCCTAAACAATCAGAGAAAGGTGAGCCTAGCAAGGTTTCATTGGTTTCTAACATTGTTGCTATGATCGCACAGGTCACAACTATGGGGGTTAACTCTGACTGGTGGATAGACACTGGTGCGACTTGCCATGTCTGTTTTGGCAAGGAATGGTTCATCACGTACAAGCCGATATCTGAGAAGGTTGTCATGGCGAACCAGGCCCAAGCTGAAGTTCTGGGGATCGGGATGTAGAGCTGAAAATCACTTCTGGGAACACTCTGACGCTTCAAGGTGTGAAGCATGTTCCGCGATTGCCAAGAACCTGATCTCTGGGAGCCTACTCTGCAACGCATGCTTGAGGATGGCAATGCTGGTCAGATGGTGATGTCCAAGAAGGGAACATACTTCGGAAAGGCTTATCAAACCGAAGGAATGTTTAAAATTCAGCTTGTCAACCAGTTTGATGATTTAATACAGTTGCATTTTCTGATTATTCTCTTGAGTTGTGGCATAATAGACTAGGACATGTTTATTGTAAAAAAATTAACAAAATGTCTAGTCTAGGACTTATCTCTAAATGTGGGGGTAAGGTGGAGAAGTGTGAAGTATGTGCTCAGACGAAGATCATAAGGAAACCCTTCCATCGGGTCAATCGAAGCACAGATCTTCTGGATTTAACACTCCGATATCTGTAACTTCAAACATTTCTCCACGAAGGCCGGGATGAAGTATTTCATAACCTTCATCGACGACTTCTCAAATTACGCGTTCGTCTACTTGCTCAAGACTAAAGACGAAGCTTTCGAGAAGTTCAGAGAGTTCAGGGCCGAAGCTGAATGGCAGACTGGACAACAACTCAAGATGTTGAGAAGTGATCGAGGTGGGGAGTACAGGTCTCATGAATTCGCATCGTTCTGCAAAGAACATGGAATCATATGCGAGACTACCGCTCCATATTCTCTCAATCCAACGGAGTAGCAGAAAGGAAGAACCGAACATTAACAGAAATGATGAATTCAATGCTGCTTACTGTAGGTCTTCCAAAATGCTACTGGAGAGAAGCTGCATTAACGGCCACTTTCATTCTGAATAGAGTGCCATATGCAACTTCGGACGTAACTTCTCATGAACTCTGGTTCAAAGTCAGACCAAACTTGAATGTCATTCGAGTTTTGGGGTGTCTAGCGTATGTGAAGCTTCCAGATCTGAAGATTCAGAAGCTGGTGACAAGGACTACGAAGACGATATTCTTGGGGTATGCCGAGAAGAGTGATGCTCGGAGATTTCTTGATATTGAGTCAAATCATATCATCGAATCTCGCGATGCTGAATACTTTGAAGACAAGTTTGCAAAAGACAAACACATTGTTCTTTCGGATATTCCAAAAAATGATGTAGGTACAAATGAGACTGAAATCTCATATGGGCCAGTAGTCCAAGAAGAAGTGTGTTGATGAAACAACTCTTGTACCAGAACTCGCAGAGCCGCAAGCAAAGTGAGCGAGGAGACCTAAATACTTCGGAGATGACTTTGTCACCTATCATGTGGAAGCAGATCCGCTTACCTATTATGAGGCGATGAAGACCAGAGATGCTTTTCTGGAAGGAGGCAGTGAATGACGAGTTTGACTCTATTACCTCCAAAACACATGGGTGTTGGTAGATCTACCTGAAAGAGAAAAGCCCATCGGATGTAAATGGATCTTCAAGAAGAAGATGAAGGCAGATGGAACTATTGACAAGTTCAAGGCCAGGCTGGTAGCCAAGGGATTTTTTCAGAAACAGGGGATAGACTACTTTGACACGTACGCTCCAGTAGCTCGGATGACCACCATCAGGATGTTAATCGCTCTAGCAGCAATACTAAGTTGGTGATACATCAGATGGATGTAAAGACAGCATTCCTGAAAGGGGAGCTGACCGAAGAGATTTATATACAACAGCCGGATGGATTTGTCATCAAAGGTCTTGAAGACAAAGTCTGTAAGTTGGTGAAATCATTGTATAGTTTGAAGCAAGCTCCCAAGATGTGGCATGAGAATTTGGCAAAGTTATTAGGTCAAACGGCTACAGAGTCAGCGAGACGGACAAATGTGTTTACACAAAGTTCGCTGATGGAAGAGGAGTCATCATTTGTCTGTACGTGGATGACATGCTAATTCTAGGGACGGATATAGGCTGTGTCACGGAGACAGAAGTTTCTCTCAACCAAGTTCAGTATGAAGGACTTGGGGGATGCAGATGTCATCTTGGGCATAAAGATCATCCGGACAGACACTGGAGTAGCGCTGTCACAATCTCACTACATTGAGAAGATGCTCACACGATATGGGTATAAGGATCTTCCAGGGATCGATACGTCATACAGGTGTGATCAGAAGCTGAAGCCAAACTCAAAGGAAAGCGTCAGGCAGCTGGAGTATTCTAGCATTATCAGAAGTTTAATGTACGCAACCACTGCCACAAGGCCTGACATAGCTTTCGCCGTGGGAATGCTGAGTCGGTTCACAAGCAATCCAGGGGTTGAGCACTGGAAAGCTGTGAAGCGGGTGATGAGATATCTCAAGAAGACTCAGACATATGCACTGTATTACAACGGGTATCCGACAGTAGTGGAAGGCTTCAGTGATGCTAGCTGGTGTTCAGAGGTGGAAAGCGAGAGATCCACAGGTGGATATGTCTTTTCCTTGGGTGGAGCTGCTATATCGTGGAAGTCGAAGAAGCAGACTATACTCTCTCGTTCCTCCATGGAATCTGAATTCTATGCACTTGAAACTGCAGCAGATGAAGCAGAATGGCTTCGGAAGCTCATGTATGATCTTCCAGTGGTTGGAACTCAGATACCGACGATATCGATATACTGTGACAACTAGGCGACTGCGACGGTGGCATCAAATGACCTCTTTAACGGAAAGAAGAGGACTGTGCGGTTGAAGCACAGGGCAGTACACGATCTTATCAAAAGAGGTGTAATTGCAGTGATTGATGTTCGGAGTCAGGAGAACCTGGCAGATCCATTCACAAAGGGCCTCAAGCGCTAGTTGGTCGATGACACAGCTTGTAAAATGGGCTTGAAGGCATTCTGATAGTCTGTCTTTGTAATCCTACCATAAAATTTTATGCTATTAGTTCAAAGAGAAATCTACTAGGCATCTAACTTTTGGTTCAAAAGAGGTTCACTGACTGGGAAACTATCAGGTAACAGTGGGTACTTGTTCTCTGGAACATGGAAGGAATACGGACCCATAACCACTGTTGTCTACTATGTATTTTCTGCGGAAAAAACAGATCCTGTGGAAAGTTGACTTAAACGCCTTAATGAGTTCTCTCAGGCAGAGTGAATGCCTGGTGTGCTTTATAGGAAGCACGGTAGAGCAGCACTACAAGGAGTGAAACTCCATGCTACAGTAGGGTGACTCCACCATGAGGTTCCCAGGTCTGGGGTTATGCCTCGGCTTTGCAAGCCAAGTCATAGCGGCATAGCACCGCAAATAGGCAGGTAGCCTAATGCTGTATGACGTAATTAAAGAGTTATAGACAGCACTAGAAAAGGGAGGATGGCCCCATGTTACAGTGGCACGACACCACGATGAGGTACCCAGGTAGGGGTAAAACCTCGGCCTTGCAAGCCATGTCGTTGCGGCGTAACACCGCAAGGAAGCCTTAGGCTTCATGCTGAGTAGATTGGCACTACAAAGAGGCTGAGACCTCATGCTACAGTAGTATGACACTACGATGAGGTTCCCAGGTAGGGGTAATGCCTCGGCTTCAGGCCATGTCATAGCGGCGTAGCACCGCAAGGAAGCGCAAGGCTTCATGCCATGTCACTTTAATAAAGAACTCACCTATAGTGTATGGAAAGAGATATCAGGCCGTCTCTTGAGGGTAAACTTGTAGACGTCCAAAATTATACACTGAAACCAGGCTGGCACAGGGCCTTTAATGTGCAGCCAGAAGCACACGTAACCACTTTGTGAGTGGGAAGAATTACAATTGTGGTGCAGAATTCAAGGCGTAGTCCATTCTTGTATCACATTATTATTTAACCCATGCGGGAAGATTCAAGTCGTCAGTGACATCTATCCTAATACAAAATGGACAGTTACTGTGGGGAACGCTCAACCCTGGACACATATATATGTTGTGATATATGGGAGATTGTTGGTGCTTTCTTTACATGGAGAGAGCTTGCTCTCAACATGCCTTGTAAAAGTTTAGTCCCACATCGGAAATGCACCATGAGTTATCTCAACATATATACTTGGTTTTGTTGTTGAGAGATGCACATGGGGTGGTGACCCTAAGGAGGGAACCATGTGGGTTATTTTACTAGGAGGTAAGAATAAGGCTCCAAGGATTAAGCATTAATGCTTTTGTCATTCTTTTGGATTAATTCCATTTGGAGCTAAGCCCCAAAGGGGCTTAGCGACTCGGACTCGGACTCGGGCTCCGACTCGGGCTCATGGGCTCATGGACTCGCACCAGGCTGACTGTGCAGACTACAAGTCAGTTATGGAAAGACTGATTCAATGCGATTAATTCAGATCCACTTTTTGTGGGATTTAATTCAATCTTTCCATAAGATTTGAATTAATTTTGTTGTCATCTTTGTGGGATTTAATTCAATCTTTCCATAAGATTTGAATTAATTTAATTGCTATCTTTGTGGGATTTGAATTAATTTGGTTGCCATCTTTGTGGGATTTGATTCAACCTTTCCATAAGATTTGAATTAATTTCGTTGCCATCTTTGTGGAACTTAATTCAATCTTTCCATAAGATTTGAATTAATTTCATTGCTATCTTTGTGGGATTTAATTCAATCTTTCCAAACTGAAAAGGCGGTTAGGGTTTCCACCCTCTCTCTATATACTCTCTTCTGGCCTCCTTTGTGAGGCACTACGAATTTTATAAGTCAGAAAAGAGAGAGAGAGAGAGGGAGCTGCTGCCGCCATTGCAAGTCCATCGAGGAGTCAGAACAGAGGTGACTTCGAGCGTTCCACAAGTTCTTCAACTTGCTGGTTCCTGGAAGCAATTCATGTGCGGCGAATCTTGCTTTGAGCAATGGTGTTTTGACACCCAGCAACTTTTTTTCATCTCATCTTTCTCTACTTTATTGTAACTCGTTCTGTCCCAATTGCAAACGTTTGCAAGGAAGAACGAGAGATCTTCTCTTCTCTATTTTCCACCTTCATATTGTAATCTGACTATTTAGTTTTTTGCATCATCGTAGATCTTGAGTTTGATCACTGCAAAATTTTTTGTCTGACATCCCAGATCTCGATTGTATCAGTTTTCCATCTTTGGTCAAGCTCCGGGACTAACAATATATACCTATTTGAAACCCAAAACTTCTTGACATTAATGTATACTACGGTCATCCTCTCACATATCGGCACACTAACACTATAGGTAGGTTGATCAAGATTTGGCAGACTATAAGTAGGTAGTTAGATTTCTTGTAATAGTCAAAACCATTATATATATATATTATATATATATATATATATATATATATATATTATATTATATATATATATATATATAAACCCATGCTTGCATTGACAAAAGCCAAAGGAGAAGGGTCTATAAAGAAAGAAGAAGAAGAAGAAGAGAAGAGTTCAGCTCAAAGAAGAGTATATAGCTAAAGCTGTTGTAGACTAATTAGGGATAATGGGAATGTGAAGCAGAAGAAGGCTAGTACCAAAGTTGTGTCGGAACTGATTTTCCACATGTATCCGTGTCCAGCTGCCACGAGCCGACACAAAGACGGCCTCTAGTAGTGATCTCCAAGAGAGAAGGAGTTCGTTTGGTTGCGGGGGGACACAAGATATAGGAAGTGAAGGCAACTCTACAGTGGGCGCTTTCTCATGCAGTACTATTATAATGAGGCTTCAAAACGGCTCAAAATTGAGACGTCTAAGACATGTATATCATCAACATTTTCTTCTTCTTTAAAAAAAATTAATTAACTACATTTCTTTTTCTGCATGGGTAACAGATCCCTCTCTCCTCACGTAACAGATCCCTCTCTCCTCACGTAAAAAATTAAAAACCACAAGATACTAGAATATATTTAAAATTAAAATTATGGTGAACTAACTACATAACATTATCTAATCAAACACATATCCAAATTTAAAAAAAAAATCATAACAAATCACATTAAAATATATTCAAATTATATTTTAAAATATTCTAATATAATTTAAATTTTTATATACTTTATTAATACTATCATTGATTTTTTTTTATACGTGCAACGCACATGAACGTGACTAGTATATATAAGACCACTAGCCTAATGGTTAAGAGAGATGCATGCGGCCGAAGTGGTTGGAGTTCGAGCTCCAATGGAGACGAGTTCCCCACAATTACCCATTGCAAAATATATATACACATGATAAGTTTGCGGGATAGACCAATTTCTTACGGAGAGAAAAAATAAAAAATATCTGGCCGAAATAAACTTTCTCTTCTGAATTTCTTTCTCCTTAAAAAGTTAAATCTATCCTTTTAAAAAAATAAACATATCTCCATCTTAAAAAAACTAAGGCTTATCTATCTATTTATTTTTAAACAATGAGAGATATTTTTTAAATTAATAAGAGATAGATAAATTATTTTATTTTTAAAATAGAGATAGATTTTTTTAAAAATAATCTATCTTTAGAAATAAATATACCTTTAAAAATTATACTTTAAATATTAATTTTAATGTTAATCTTAATATTAATGCTGATATAATTTTAATTTTTAATTTTGACAGTAATTTTAATTTATTGTTAAAGTTAATATTAGTGTTAATGTTAATTTAAATTTAAATTTGAATTCAAATTTAAATTTTAATCTCAATTTTATTCTAATATTAATTTTAATATAAGATTTTGAATGTTAATGTTAATGTTAAAATTAACATTAATGTTAAAATTAAAATTAATGTTAAAATTAAAATTATTATCAAAAATACTATTGACACCAAAAAATTAACATTTGAAATAATATTAAAATTAATATTAAGATTAAGATTAAGATTAAAATTAATATTTTTAATATAATTTTTAAATGTATATTTAAAAAATATTGATCTCTATTTTAAAAAATGTATAAAATTAATTTATCTATCTCTATTTTTTAACATAGATAAATAAATCTCTCAATATTTAAAAAAAAAGAATAGACTTATCTTTAAGATAGAGATAGCTTTGTTTTTCAAATGAGATATTTATTTATTTATTTAAGTGAAAGAGATTAGAAGAGACATACGTGTATTTTCTCATCCCGTAAGTTATTCCCGTAAGAGAAGCTTTTTGTATATGTTCTAGCCTAGTGGTTAAGAGAGATGCATGCGGCCCAAGTGGTCGGAGTTCGAGCAATTACCCATTGCTTCGAACAAAACAAAAACAAACAAAAATTATATATATTATATATATAATATAATATATATTATAATATATATAAAAATATATATATATATATATATAGCTGATTGTGTTCCCACACACAATGAACTGTGCAAAAGCTCAACTCCAATGTACATCTTAGTCCCACATCGAATAATTTAGTGTCCTTCACTATTCATATATTCCCTTCCCCCATCTTGCTTCATTGAACTGTTGGAATTATTCAATAATATGGGCCACACATGTAAAATTAATTGTGTTGGGCTATCTAAATAATTAAGCCAAATTAAAGTGGTCTATTTAAAAAATTGGCTTAAGAGTATAATTGTCATGAAATTAATGTGTAGATACCGGAGATAAATCTAATTTGATGAGGGGCCAAATTAGAAATATCAAAACATATAAATATATGTATTGGTTATGGTTCCCAACTTATACGGCCACCAAAGAGAGGTTTTTTCTTTTTCTCTTCTGCATCCCCATCAACAGAAAGAGAGGGACAAAGGATTCGGATTTATCTTTGCCATTAAGGGTCGTAGCAAGTTGAAAGATCGAACCCAATAAAGAGACGTTCGCTTCAACATCCATCAAGTATAGCAATGGATTCAGGTACGCTTCCGCAATTCATTTAGTTTTGTTCTTATCTCATGAATCAACAGGCACATAAATTTTATAACATGAACCATTGCGTGGGAGCCCCATGGGCCACATGCGCGCGCCGCCGCCGCCGTCCGGCCAGGCTAGGTTCGGGTGCGGGCGCCGATTCGATTTCCTCTTCAGGTTCGCGGCTGAGACCCAAAAGTACTTTTTGCTCATATTCAATTATTTTTGACCGTTACTATTCCTTTAAATTCTGTAACGGTTGGATTTTGAATTCCGTCCAGGTTCATTGAACCATGTGTTTTTCATGTGGTGTAACGTTTTGTAACGTTCAAATTAAATTGGCTAATTAAAATGTGTTTAAATCGCTGTACATTGCAAAGTCTATATATTGACCTCTTTTTCCATCTTTCGGAGAGATTGAAAATTTTGTACAAAACCTCTCAAACTCTCACCTACTCAGAAACATTGTTGTTCTTCTTTCTTGTTGCTCGGACGGAGCTAAGTCGTGAGTCACTTCTCCAAGTCGTGTGCGGCAACGAGATTCCGGTGGAGCGGGATTTTACCACTATGAGCGTTTGTATACCATCTGCACGTAGACCCGAACTATCTCTTAGGACAGTGCTTCGTGCGCGACTTCCCCGGAGGCCGGTAATCTTTAATTTATTTTATTTTGTTGCAGATTTTGTTGCAGATTTTTAATCCACATCCCGATTTTTGCATCCCCAAACATCCCCATGCTATCCACCGTTGGATGTTGTTTAAGTTATCTAATCTTAACCATTGATTTGAATGATTCAAATCAACTGTTAAGATTGGATGACTTAAACAACATCCAACGATTGTTAACATGGGGATGCTTGGAGATGCAAAAATTGAGGGGATGCGGATCCTTCCTCTATATATATATATATATATATATATATATATATATTATATAAAATATATATATATATATATATATATATATATATATATATATATATATATATAAAATAGAGATTTGATTCAATTAATCCTCTTGTAAGTACAAGTATACATATAATACCTATGCACACGTATATAAAAATTAAAAAAAAGGTAAGAAAATTGCCAATTAGTTGAATTAATTTATTATTTTGTTTAAAAACATTTATTGGTTGGGATGAACATTTTGGTTCTTTTCACAATTTGTCAAAACTTTTTGATGTATGTACAACTTTATTAAACTTTAATGAGTATATGAAAATTTCCGTATTCAAATCAATGCTTAATGATAGTGAACATTATGAGTATTGAAGTGTACATAAAACCTAGTACGGGATATTGAAGTGCAAAACTGTACAACACTGTCACTTGACCCACATTTTCTCGCCAATTATCAATCCTAATGGCATCTGTACCTAACACCAATTCATTTGTGCATATAATTGTACCTAGTTAGCTGGTACCTACCGTTGATTACATAAATAATGACACAAAAAAAATCTTTAGAAACAATTGTACAAAGTACACGTGCTTCATTTCCATTGTTGCAATACTCAAATAATCAACTCTGCTACACAGACCGAGAACAGCACGCGTGAACCGAGGACACGTGACAGACTCTATTGGCTCGAACTGGACCCCGACAGTAGGGGACTCGATTTTTGGTGAGTCCCAGTCTGGACAAGTCGGAGGCCGCCACTTGTCACGTGCGAGGTTTTTCGTCGGTCTATGATGACTTATTGCAAAATAATTAGCGTGGATGTATGCACGAGACCTAAACACTTAGGGGGCGTTTGGTTCAAGTTTTTGTGGCTTGGGAATAGGTTTTGAATTCCTTACCCCTGTTTGGTTTGTTTAGAAATGGGAATGAGGAGGGAATAGGAGGGGCTTAGGTGGGAAAGCTATTCTCATTGACTTGAAAAAGCTATTCCCAAGCCCCCCTTGGGAATAGATTTGCTTTCCTAGGAATGATGTTTGACTATTTTGTTTGGACGATTATACCCTCTCTTTATTTTCAAAATTTCAACTTCTATCCCAAATATGTGAATCATCATGAAATTAATGAAAGGGTATTAAAGGAAAACTAAATAAATTAATATTTATATCCCTTTGTAAACCAAACATGTAGATGGAAATTTTTAAAATTTTGAACTACCTATTCCCAACCTAACCAAACATGAGTATGGGAATGTTGAATTCCTTTCCCATGGGAAAGGAATTGAAACCTATTCCTAGGAATACAAAAACTTGATCCAACAAGAGTGTTACGCCTGGTGTGGTGCAATGATCCAACAAGTCCTGTTCTGTCCAATAGCCATGGTCGATGCAACATGGTCGAAATTCACGAGAAAATATGAATGGATGATTAGTCATGATAAGGGTGATAATCAAGGAGAAATTGTGGAGACGTATACAAATTTTCTAAAATATTTTTATGTAAATTCTTGAAAATACTATGTATATATCCAATATGAAATTTTACATTGTTATTAGTCAAATATACGTTTAGTTGAATACTTGAAAAAAATCGAAATTCGTTTTTAGGCTAAACTCAAACATTAAAATATATAATATATATATTATTGAAAAGTAACTTTTCGTTAGTCAAAATATTTTAATAAAATATAGAAAAAATAACTTTAAGGCTATTGAGTTTGTCAAAATAATTTTAGAAAAATATTATTATCAATTTTATTTAAATAAACAGAATAATACACTAATAATTCTAATAATGAAAATCATAATCATAACAAAAGTATTTAAATTAATACTAATGATATAATAATAACAATAATAATAATATAATAATACATAATACAATAATAATAACAGTAATAATAATAATAATGATAATATAATAATAATAATAATAGTAATAGTAATCATTATCCCTTTAATAGTGACACAGCTACCCCCCTCCAAAAATCAAACACAAGTGAGAGAGAGAAAGAGGAACGAAGAAGGAGGGAAGAAAGGAAGAGGGGTTACCGAGGCTGCACGGCGCTCTGGCTGGCGGCGTCGGTCGGAGCTCCGTCGGTCGGTCGGAGCGGGGTCCTCAGATCTGGAGGAGCGGAGGGCTGCTGGGGAGCTCCGGCATGGCGGGCGGCGAGGCTCGACGAGGAGAGGGCGAAGAGCGCGGCGGTTCGAGGGGAGTGGAAAGTCGGAGGGATCGGTAGGAGATGGCCTCACCGGATTGGGCGGTGCTCCGGTCGCGGAGGCCGGCGTGTTGTGCGAGAGAGGTTTCACCGGCGGGCGGCACGAAGTCGGTGGCGGAGCACGAGGGGCACGCACGGTGCTCGGCCCGACGCCGGGCGATCGGCCGGAGGTAGGAGGGTTCGCTGGAGGCAGACCGGCCACGGCACGGGTGCGACGCTGCGGAAGGCCGGAGCAGAGGATCTGAACCACCGCGAGGTCGACGGAGGCTCTTGTGAGGTTAAATTTTATTTTGGTGTTTTGCGATGGTGGTGATGGTGGAGACGGGGGTGGTAGCGCTTGGTGATTTCTGATGGGTCTGGCGGTGGTGATGATGAGGGGTTGGTTGGTGCTACACCGATGGAGGCGACAGGGTGGTGTTGGGGTGTAATGGCCGTCGACGATGATGGTGGTGGTGATGTATGGTACTGGGGTGGTGGCGGTCGGCCAAGGTGGTCGACGGGTATGGCCAGTGGTGGCCGGAAGTATGGTGGTGAAGTTGCTTGTGATGGGGCGGTGGTCGGAACGACGAGGTGAGGCAGGGGATGTTGCTGGACATGGCAATTAATGATGTCGTCGGGGGATATCGGGTGACAATGGGTGCAGAAGGATCCTGGCGGGGCAGGGATTGGGTATGGCTGCATTGAGTTTGGTGTCAGGAATGTCCGACACGGATGGCGTTCGTGTCCTGCGAGGCACGGGGTTGATTGGTGTTTGGGGTGGATGTCTGGGACTGTCGGACACGAAGAAACCATGTATTTGTACAAATAGAACTGTAGTGAAAACGGAAGACGACACGGACACGATGCACGACGCATTGGGTGTGATGGAAAATTTTTGTGGAGATGATGGTGGAGAAGTCCATTGAAAAGTATATAATGAGCCTCTCCTTATATAGGAGGTGGAAGCTCCTATTTAGATAAGGATTAGGACGTTTAAATTCCCATGTAGATATCCCATTATCTAATTTGTAAAACACTTTAATTTAAATCAATAATATCCTTCCGAAATATATACACACTAAATAATCTTATATTTTTAATTCAAAAAAACTATTTAAAATTATTTGATAAAATCAAATACCAATTAAATTCATAATAACTAGTTTAGAGTTATCTTTTTATAACTTGTAAAAATTAATAAAATAATAATTTCAAAAATTAGAATTTAAAATATATTCATGAATTAAATTCGTGGATCACGTATGCAAATACTTAGAATAATCTTTTTATTACTATTTAAAAAAAAACTCGACGCAATACTTTTTGACAACTTAGGCAAAAGTATATTTATCCTATATTATTTTGAAACTACACTTTCCATAAAAAGGGAATCTATAAATAAAATATTTTCTGAAAATATGTACCTCGCACATATTCGCACTCGACGAACAAATACGAACACAAACCCGCACGCGACGTACAATTAGACAAATGCCAACTTGTATGCGACGTACAAATCCAATTTACAAAATCAATACTAAATTATTTTAAAAAACCATAGTAGAGATTTAGGGGGTTTACATCCTACCCAACTTAAAAGAATTTCGTCCTCGAAATTTAGGAATAGATCGGGTAGGTAGTGTTGAGGAGGTAGAAGGAGTTTACCGATAAGAAATCGATCAATTTATTTGACAAGGAGAAAGGTTCCCAATAAAAGGCAATAATTACGGAATAACTGTAAATTGGGGTAACTAGGAAGTATGAATTCCAAGATATAGTTTAGAAAAATATCTCATGACAACCTATCAGTATCGAATTTGATCCCCTCTACCATCCAACGACAACAATGATAATTTTGTAACTTACGATAGGCAAGGACTTCCTTTGTGTCAAAATCATGATCACTATCTCAACATTCAAAATTTAACTTGTTTTTGATATCGTCAAAAACCCCCAACTTCGTGCTTTATCAGCAATGCCTTCCTATGTTCAACTTTTCATCTATTTTATTAATCCTCTCAAGGTTTATAACCATAATTTCTTGAAATCTTTTGACCTCCAACAATCAATCCACAAGTGTTTTGAATTTCCACTATTTTCATATATCTAATCCAATATCACAACGGCAGAAATTCGATAAGTCCAATACCTTTGGATTTGGTAAAAAGAATTTCTTCCAACATATCTATATACTTTCTTCTTCTTTTTTTGTCAAGCTAAATTCCGTCTTTCATAATCTCTTTGAAGGTTAAAATTCAATAAATATTGAGTCAATTTAGTCGTAGATAAAATCATAGTTACTTTGATATGAATTATATCTCAAATCATAAAATTTAGAATATGCCCAAACTTCCAACTCAATAATCTCTACTACTCTTCTTCCTACCTATTTTCCTTCAAGCTAGTTTCCTCTTGCCAAATTCCACAAATTTCTTCACTCAATTTAGCCTAGATAAAATCAACCTCACTTTAATTTGACCTTCATATTTACAATCACCACATAGTTATATTCATAAATCATTATGAGTTTAAGAAATTACACCCTTCTTGAGATCTACTAACTTTCAACACCATATTTATCATATAATAAAACTTTTTTATCAATAGATTGCCAAGGAGAACTAATTTGTCGATCAAGAAATCTACTCTTATTTGATCATAGAATATACTCCGCCTAATAAGGTTTACCGCAGGATTTCACTTATGCATATTCAATATTTTATTCAACTATACCACTACTCTCCTCTAGGGGGTTTCTAATCAAACCTCTTTCTAACCAAAGGATGTCATGATCAATTTTATCTTCGAACAAGGAAATCATAAAATGAACAAAATTGCATAAACCACGGAGGAATCAAGGTGAAATATGAGTGAAGAATTTAATCGAAAAGGAGGAAAGTAAAGGTTGCTAATATTGTATAGAGAGTAGAAGGGTGTTATGCGTAAGTAATTCAAGATAAGGCATAAAAATAAACGACAAAGGTTAAGCAATCAAGTTAACACACAAAGTTATGCATAATAAGGAATTAAGTAGGTCACAATCAATATCGGGTTGAAAGACTTGAGTCAAGATTTGATCTCTAACCGAAGTCATAAAGGACCATAGTATTATGGTAGGGTTTATAGCAAGCCATTTTGACTCGAAAGTCGCATCAAAAAAATAGAGTACAAGGGGACGTGTTTTAGTGGGACATGATATACCTACATAAAGGTGGAGTCGTCTACGTCTTGCATATGAAATTGGTTGGAAGGAAAAGTCTAGTGTTGTGCTCCAAACATCAAAGTCACGATAGGGAACGCCAAATGATCAAAATGGAAAGTGGGTTTTCATAAGGTACTAATTAATGCACAAAAATAAAAGGTTAAAGCACGGAATAAAGATAATTAGGAAATCTCGTAGATCAAGGAAAAATAAGTTAGAGACACAGTTTCTAGAGAGCAGATAGTCTCCTAGATAAGGGTCTGGTCAAGAGAATGATTCTAATCATTTCTAAGTTTCAAATAATTAGATGGTCGCGATAAAAGATCTAGATTTGAGGGAAGGTCGAGTGGGTCAAGATAAAGATATAGTTATACAGTTTGGTCGATGACAAACTATATTTGTGTATATGTCATATCATAGGTGGTATGGCAACCTATTGGGGAATACTTGTATCTTATTAGGGCGACCTTGCTTATTTCTTGGTCCTTCACCAATATATGATCTAATTTTTTTTTTTTAAGTTCCTCAAAAGCTTCTCAATAAAATTCTCAAGATACTCCACCAACACTTTCCAATCATCTTAGACTGTCAACTTTAATCAAAAATTTTAAATCTCTAGTCAATCTCGAAATAGTTTTTGTATATCGAAAATTGAACATACTTTTTTTTCTCCTTTTTCACCAAAATTTAAATATCCATAATCAAGGCTTTAAACTGGAAATCTAAATAACTTTATAAATCATAGACCATATGACACAATATGAAATTTGAATTTTCCTTCAAAGTCTATTTCATATCTTCCAAAATATTTTAAACAATTTTTTTTACCATCATCTCTTCAAACTCAAAATTTAATAAACTTATAAATCGTACGACTCAATTTAAAACCTTAAGCTCTCTAATAAATCGTAAATCATAAACCCTCCATATTCTCTAGTCGTTTACAAAATCATAACTTATAATTTAAAACTCTTTAATAAATTCCGAGATAAACTTTAACATATCCAAACTTGAACTTAACCGTAAATCATGTGTCACAATTTAAAGATGTTTCTCAAATCGGTTTCATATCCCAATAAGTCATAAACTATTTCACAATTTCCAAAAATCATAAATCATAAATTTGTTTTCTCGATCTAGCTATCATCTTGTGTATGCCACCTTGTAATAGTAAAATAAAATTTTCAACTATCTTTTGAAAGCGGTAATATGCTACTACCCAACTTGGAATTAACTAATCCTTAAGATCACACTTTTAGGAAAAATGTCTTTATAACTCAGATAAGACCCCAATGCATACTAATTGTCAATATAATCTTTCTAGCCATGGGTTTGACCTATGAGCATATAATAGTGTAGTCATCTTCCTAACTGTCACTAAGCACGAAAAATAAGAATTTATGGTAGAAAGAGTCCAAACAAGATGGAAATCAAGGGAGTTGGTCGAGAGTTCGAAATTTGGGAGTCAAAAAAGGAGATCAAGCAAGTGGATGAGATTCTAGACCTTAATCCTATATGCAGGCCCGCTCGGTTCATTAATATAACCGAAATGGCAAACTTGACCTGCATGGGCCACCACAAAATCATGTAACGCCCCAGTCCCAAAAGTAGAAGGACTAGAACGTAATCATGCCAGCTGTATACATACTAAGTATATAGACCGTCATTTGTATACATAAGCTGTAAAATGCAATAACTAAGGCACTAAATCTCATCCACAAAGATAAATAATGACATAAAAGCAACTTTGAATTTGTCATGTATATAATCGTTGGGTGGAGACAAATCCACTACCAACTAATTTAAATAAGAAAGAATTATACAAAGAAAAAGGATTTGGTCAAGCGAAGGAGATGACGATCCAAAAGCAATATCTCGAAGGATTAGAGCGCAAGTTATGGCCTTAGCTAGAGCACCTGCAGGAAGTCACAAAACACACACACTTGGAGAGATAACCAGGTCCTCAGAGGGACGTAACAAGATACAATAAACATGTCATATAAATACTGAATATAAAATATGCCACAATCAAAGAAAGTGACAAGACATAAATAAGGCAACCTAACCGTACTAAAGTGAACATGTAGTTGAGAACAAACCTTTCGTCGCATGAGCCCTTGCTGTAAATGGGAACTGGTATAGTCCCTCCTTGGGCACCAGTGACCTAAGCGTATGACGTTCAAAAATGACAGTGGGCAACCTGAGAGGCTAAACATACCCGTATCTCCAGCAAAGCTTCCGAGTTACAAGGAAAGTGCAATCGAAGCCCATACGACAAGGAAATATTCTCCCCACTAATGTACCTATCATGTCGCATCCACGACTATGTAACACTACTAACCGTCAAGTCTTCTTACATACAACTATTAATAGTTAGACCTAACGCACGTCCTATACGCATTAGTGATCAGCCAACACGCAAGTCCGGATGCTATATGCTACTCACAACTCACACATCTCGTGGCACATCAGTGTCAAAGTTTATGTAATTCACTAAACTAGTGGTAGCCTCTTAACTCTATGTCCATATGCAATCGAAGGATAGTAACAAAATACAGCTA
This sequence comes from Iris pallida, assembly GCA_029216955.1. Taxonomy (NCBI): domain Eukaryota; kingdom Viridiplantae; phylum Streptophyta; class Magnoliopsida; order Asparagales; family Iridaceae; genus Iris; species Iris pallida. The sequence goes on along the minus strand of JANAVB010006000.1, from coordinate 315,786 downwards.
ATATCACTGAGCAGGTAGTAAATCAGGAACTGTAAGAACCAAAAATAATGAACAGTGATATGTAATAAATAAATACATACTGAATATAACAGTTTAATGGTAAGGTATCTTGCCTGGTGTTACGCCTGGTGTGGTGCAATGATCCAACAAGTCCTGTTCTGTCCAATAGACATGGTCGATGCAACATGGTCGGAATTCGCGAGAAAATATGAATGGATGATTAGTCATGATAAGGGTAATAATCAAGGGTGATATATATATATATATATATATATATATATATATATATATATATATATATATATATATTTATATATATATATATATATATATATATATATATATATATATATATATATATATATATATATATATATATATATATATATCCAATCTGAAATTTTATATTGTTATTAGTCAAATATACGTTTAGATGAATACTTGAAAAAAAATCGAAATTCGTTTTTAGGCTAAACTCAAACATTAAAATATATATATAATATATATTGTAGAAAAGTAACTTTTTGTTAGTCAAAATATTTTAATAAAATATAGGAAAAATAATTTTAGGGCTATTGAGTTTTGTCAAAATAATTTTGGAAAAATATTAATTATCAATTTTATTTAAATAAGCAGAATAATACACTAATAATTCTAATAATAAAAATCATAATCATAACAAAAGTATTAAATTAATACGAATGATATAATAATAACAGTAATAATAATATAATAATAATACTAATAACAATAATAATAACATTAATAATAATAATAATAATAATAATAATAATAATAACTATTATCCCTTTAATAGCTACACAGCTATCCCCCCCAAAATCAAACACAAGTGAGAGAGAGAAAGAGGAACGAAGAAGGAGGGAAGAAAGGAAGAGGGGTTACTGAGGCTGCGCGACGCTCGGCCTGGCGGCGGTCGGTCGGTCGGAGCGGCGTCCGTAGATCTGGAGGAGCGGAGGGCTGCTGGGGAGCTCTGGCATGGCGGGCGGAGAGGGCGAAGAGCACGGCGGTTCGAGGGGAGCGAAAAGTCAGAGGGATCGGTGGGAGTGGCCTCACCGGAGTGGGGCGGTGCTCCGGTCGAGGAGGCAGGTGCGGTTGCGCGAAAGAGGTTTCACCGACAGGCGACGCGAAGCCGGTGGCGGAGGACAGAGGGGCACGCGCGGTGCTCGGCCCGACAAATGACTGATACTATATTGACAACTGCCCCTGACATACATATGTCTAACATCATGGAAGCTTACTTCCTTTTCCATAGTCTCCATTACTATGTTGTACAGATTGGGCAAGTACATGATACAGACATATATTCAGGTTCTGATCTCTGTATGTCCAACCTGTAACAACCATTGCACAGCTAGGCTACCAGGATACAGTGGGTTGTTGTCATGTCAGCAAACCATTTCTGTAGCATGTTAGCATGTACAGGGGTTCCATATGGTACCAGAGCTTACCCATGGTTCAGTCTCTAATATGAATTAGGTTAAGTCCAGCCCCATATGTCTCAGGTACAATCGAGTTCTTATCATTTACATGGTCTATCCACATTCACATAGGAACAGGTATCAGTGGGATACTGGTTGGTATGATAGTAGAGGCTTATGTCAGCCCCACATCTCAGAGTGTATGTCCTGCATCTTGGACTGATTGGTTGCACTAGTTCCCTTCAATGATTTGATTCAGACCCTAGCCTATATTCAGACCTTAATTGTATTAGTTCTTTTTGACTAGATGTGAAACTTGCATTATGTACCAGTGAGATGAGGCTGCCTGTTACCCAGTCCAATTTGGCTCCTGTAAGACAAATGACTGATACTCCTGTAGGCATTAACCCTTTCAAAGATGATGGTAGTAACCTTAGCATGAGAGGTGACAACCAAGGAGACTTGGGTGTAGAAGAGGTGCCAGAGGTAACTTGGCAGCAACAAGCATTGACTGGCCTGCGCCCATTTACAAACAGGGGTTAAGAGCAGTACAACATACTGCCTTACCTGTAGTTCAAACCTAATGTCATTATAACAGTCCTGGCATTGGGGATCAAACCTGGTACACTAGTTCAAAACCACTGGAGGTTTTGTTTTGTTCTTCATTAGACACCCTGTCCACACTGTTGTGACCAGGATTAACATTTAGTAATCGAAGGTATGGGGAGTATATCCTAAAGTGCTAGGTGTACCACAGACTTGGATTGATATTAGACCAGATCCTCACCCAGTCTACCTGAATACTGGGTATCCCTATAAGGATTCAGGTATGTAGAGGGTGGCTTAGGAAGAGTATTTTCACTTAGGGGCATGTATATTGATAGAAGAGCCCTGTAAGTAGCATGACAACCTTATGTTGCAGCAGTTAAGAACCTGTGTCCCTATGTACCTGGATTAGATGGAAATTCCTGGGGCCTATAGGCAAATACATAGCTTCAGTTCAGTCAAATAAATCCCTACTAACCTTACTCTATAGGACCAATACCTTATACCTAACACCTACTAACCTGATGATCTTCTATTCCCATGTTAAGCCTTGTCAAGTACAGGCCAACAACCTTTCCCATGGGAGTTGTGGAGTAGAGTCTAAGGAGCCCTGCTACCACACCTAAAGCCTTGCACTGTTATGCATATAAGTAATAGGTTAAGTAGATAGATGAAATGTGTATAGATGATACAGCTCCAAGTTTTCCCTGTCCATACATGTAACAGAGAAGGCAAACCCAGTGTCAGTTGGGTCCAAGACTGAATATCATTATTAACAGTAAGGTAGATGTAGGACTGTAGGCTCGAGTACAAGGAAGCCATAAATGTACCAGTTAAGTAAACTAAAGGGGGGAGGTTAGTAGCCTTTACACATACACATGGGGTGTAGACAAAGACAAGGGAATATAGAATTTCAAATGAGACTATAACCAGCCAAATACACCAAATCCCCATAAGGGGTCAAACTAGACAATTATTAAATGAATATAGACAAATACTATTTATATATGTTGACAGTAGGTGTATGTTACAAAACAGGTTACCTGGACTCCAACTCTTCACTTGATCATTACTCGCAGCTCGGGACGACAGGAAAGTGCATGTATCGATTGTTACCGTTTCTGATAGTTTTCTCTACTTGTTATTCATATGTCTTGCTGTTTGTTGACACGACCATCACACGAGGATTAGTACCATAGATTTTACTCTACCTTTTGATTATCTCCTATGCCACCCCATATATGATTGATTCTATGAGTACTAACTGGGCAGGAAAATATCTTAGTAGGCGTGTGAACAACCTATTCTATCCTATGAGTCTATTCTTGAATAATAGCAGCTGCACACGACACGTGCAGTTGCCGAATTTACCCCTTAGCCGTTCACACACCGAAACTGATATTTCAATACACGTAGATTAGTTGATATTCTTATTACTCCACCATGTTCATCACCATTTGACATGCTACCATGATTTTACATGTTGCCTTTTAGTAGCTATATTTCCATTGATAGAGTCTCATGTCTTTCCTTTTGTACTATGATGCTAGTTACTTTCTAGTTTCATTCTCATATGCTATTTACATGTTTATGATTCTGTTGAGATTCGATTAGTGGTCATATGTGTACTTGTTCCAATCCTGACTGGATAACCAATATTTTAGGTGATGAGTTAGAGGAGTTCTGTTCCACTTTCTATGAGCAGACTGAAGACCCTGACTTGAGCTTATAAGAGGACTTGGATGTGGGGCTACCCTCCGCAGGAGACTATTAGCTAGACAACATTTTTATAGAGCATGTGTTGCTCACAGAAACTCTTGATTGTATTTTATTTTATTTATGGATTATGAGAGTTGAGTAGTAGATTTTCTTTTAGTACATTTTGATTATATTGAGATCATTCCTTTTATCATATTTGGTCTCTACATCTTGTGATCTCTTTTCAGTTATCATCTTGTTTCTTTCACCATAGATATTGTGTTTATAATTTTCTATGAGATTTGATATGCACATTTGGTCCTTTGTGAATTCTACAAACTGCGTAGTTGTATTTGTAAGTTGTGGAGATGACTAGACAGCGTTCTACCGCCGATACTGCGGCGTAGGCTGGACGTACCCACGACTCATGCCCAAATACTGGGTGCGGGTCGTGACACGTTTTTATGGTGTCCCATGCAGGTCTGATTTTGCAAAAACAGCAAAACTTATGGTAGTACTCAACTTAGATGTACTATTACAGGCCTGCGAGTAGGAAGTAGACTTTAAGGATCATCTCCACAATTCTAACATCGTTATTGGATTCTACATTTGATCTCAATTATTCCTTTGATCTGCATCCTGTTTGAATCTCCATACCGACTAACAATTTTACTTTTGTGGCAGTCAGATGGATTCTCAAGACAGGAACCCCGTTCACCCGAACACCCCAGCAAATGTTGGTGGGTCCTCCATGAATGGAACCCCACCGACTTACGGAGGTCGCTTCACCTATTTAGGCGAGACTCTCCAGCCACTGACTACGAGATTTCGGCATGATGACATTCCACCACCTCCTCAATTCCCTTCGCCGACCCCGCCACCAGCACAGTTTCCTCCACCAGCACCCTTCCATCAGCTTGTACCCTTCCAGCAGACAATACCCCTTCTGCATCAAGCATCAGTTCTGCCTCCAGCACCTGCGCTGGACAATGCCACGCTTCTTGGGGTCATCCAGCAGCTCATGACTTCCCAGACGCGACAGGCTGACATTTTCCGTGATACACTGAGGGTGGCTCTTCAGAATAGGGAGGCTCCCCCGCTGCGCCTCGGCACCTCCAAAAATTTTACAGACCTCAGGCCCTGGGAATTCAAGGGTACGGAGGGAATTCTCTACGCCGACGACTGGTTGGAGAATGTGGACCGCAATCTCCGGAGGGCCCGAATCCCCGAAGACCAGAAGGTTGATAATGCTAGCATGCAGCTCTATGACATCGCATGCACGTGGTACAGGGATGAGCCCCGATTCACTGCGCCAGACGTGACTTGGGAGGAATTCAAAGAGCTATTCAAGATAAAGTTTTATCCTGAAGCAGCCCACGAAGACTTGGAGAACGAGTTCGAGAGCCTCGAACAAGGCAACCTCTCCATCGACGAGTATTCTGTCGAGTTCTCCCGTCTCAGTCGATTTTCAGATGCCTTGACCCCAGCGGCCAAGGCCAAGAAGTTCAGGAAGGGACTATCACATGAGATCCGCATAGCCATCGCCACCAGCCAAGCCACAACATATGAGAGGATTTTGAAGGTTGCGCAAGACGTAGAGAAGGAGATCAAGCACAAATAGAAGTGGGGCCGAGACGCCTACGGAGGAGGCAACAGCCAGTCCGGATCGGCAAAGCGGTTCAATGCTCCGGAAAAGATTGCGACACAGCCCCGCATCCAGCAGCAGCAACAACAATAGCAGCAACAGTACCAGCCTCCAGATAGAGCCCCTACTTTTCAGCAGAGCCAACAGAGGCAGCCACCGAGACCTTGCTACTACTGCAAGAAGCCGGGACATTCATGGGAGGTATGCCGAAAATGACTTGGAGCATGCTTATTCTGCGGATGTAGCGAGCATCAGATGAGAGAGTGTCCGGCAGCGCGTATTCATGCAGCACAGAAGGCAGCTCCTGCCCAAGGAGCACCGACGAGGCCCACGGTACCCCAGCAGCAGAGGGGACCCCTGCCCATACAGCAGCAGCGCTTCGGCCAGCACCAGCAGCAGGGCAGAGCTTATGCCAAGGCGGTCGATGAGACACTAGCATCTCCTGATGTGATAGCAGGTTCTGTTCTTCTTGAGTCCTTTTCAGCTATTGCTTTATTCGATTCTGGGGCCAGTCACAGCTTCATATCTGCAGCTTTTATTTTTAGACATAGCGTTGTATCTAAGCCTTTAGATTGTACCTATAAAGTCTCGACTGGCGGAGGCATCATCTTGGTGAAGGATGTTTGCGTCGGTCGCTGCATTACCATAGGAGGCCGAGAAATGCACGCTAGTTTACTCATAATGCCACTCCCGAGCTTTGACATAGTGCTCGGCATGGACTGGTTGAGTAAACACTTTGCTAGCATGGATTGTCACCGTGGATGTGTTATATTCAGTCCGCCGAGGGAGACTGTGTTCGAGTTCGCTAGAGGAGAAGTAGAGCCGCGTAGCGGACCCCAGTCACGTGCTAGACCACTCGGAGATTGAGGTGGAACCGAGCCTTAGTTATCAGGAGTAGCCTGTAGAGATCTTGGACCGCCGGGAGAAGGTGCTACGCAACCAGACCATTCCCTTGGTGCGTGTCGCGTGGAGGTACCATTCTCCGGGCGAATCCACTTGGGAGAGAGAAGACGAGAGGCGAGAGCGCTATCCTTATCTTTTCGAGACATGAGGTATAAATTCTTGTGTCTATCTTTAATTTCGAGGATGAAATTATTTTAAGGTGGGTAGGTTTGTAAGCCCTTGACCCGAATTTTCCCATTCATTATTATTATTATTATTATTTTGCTGAATGATTAACTAAAAAGCCTAAAAACATTTAATAATATGTGTATATGATTAATATAATAGTACTATATTACTCTTGTATATAATAAAGTATAAGTAGAGGGGTTTTTTTTTTCCAAAATCCCAATATAGGAAGGGATGTTTCACAAATATATCAAAGTGAGGGACTGGAATGTAAAATTCTAAGTTTAAATTCAAACGGCCAGTTCCAAACCCCTGGATTAGAAGAGTTTGAATCCAACTCGGGATAGGCAGGGGGATATTCAAGCCTATCCTCCCAATCAACAAAATCCTAGTATAAATAGAGGGATCAGAGGCTTATGGCCGAACCCTAGTCTTCCCTGCCGCAAGATTGTTCCTGCTCTGCCTCGAGGGACTACTCGAAGTTGGAGTTTGAAGCAACCAACCATTCGACAGGTAATGTCTTGACCTTCATAGTATTGAATTTGTTAATTTGATCTGTTAGGGCTAATAGCCTTGCAAGCAACTGTTACTAATTAATGCATGATGGGAGGGATAGGTGTTCGAGTAAATACCCAACAGGGGACAATTGTGTAGAGACTTTGACTAAGGGTTAAGGTGTGGTTTATCATCCTTTGTGTGTGATTTTGAATTGTATGCCAGAGTATGAGCCTGTAGGTGTTACCTGGACTAAATGTCCCAGGAGATGCATTGGATACATGTAACAAATCTACCTACATCATCCTAGGATCAGTATAGAGACCCCAAACCCTCCCAACAAGTACACTACCTAGAGTCATTCCCAGTTTTAGTTACAAAGGATTTGATCTAGAGTATGGCTAGGAAGCCTGACAACTTAGAGGACAGATGGGTGTTATGTAACCAGGTATTTTAGGACAGATGGTGGTATGATAGGAAGAATGACTAAGCCACTTATTTAGCAAGATTACAAGAGAAATTAAATGCAGTATCCCAGAGAGACTGATGTGAGAACCCTTGGCCAACCATTTAGTGTCATTGCTTAGCCCACTGACAGATGCACTAGAACAATGACCTACAGGAAACTAAAGTTAAACTGCAAAGGGAGTAACCAGGAAATTTGAATCCGAAGAGCACAGGGGCACCTGCACAGGGTTATTTTGGGCATCAGGTATTTTATACTGTATCCCCTGTACTAACAAATCTTTAGAGTTTGTTCTGCCCTTATGGTGAACTAGAACATGATGCTTCTACAACCAATCTGTATACATGAGTGGTTGTTTAGTCCCTTCATCCCTCCTGTCCAGGTACCAGACCAGTTTGACAACTGCCCCTGACATACATATGTCTAACATCATGGAAGCTTACTTCCTTTTCCATAGTCTCCATTACTATGTTGTACAGATTGGGCAAGTACATGATACAGACATATATTCAGGTTCTGATCTCTGTATGTCCAACCTGTAACAACCATTGCACAGCTAGACAACCAGGATACAGTGGGTTGCTATCATGTTAGCAAACCATATCTGTAGCATGTTAGCATGTACAGGGGTTCCATATAGTACCAGAGCTTACCCATGGTTCAGTCTCTAATATGAATTAGGTTAAGTCCAGCCCCATGTGTCTCAGGTTCAATCGAGTTCTTATCATTTACATGGTCTATCCACATTCACATAGGAACAGGTATCAGTGGGATACTGGTTGGTATGATAGTAGAGGCTTATGTCAGCCCCACATCTCAGAGTGTATGTCCTGCATCTTGGACTGATTGGTTGCACTAGTTCCCTTCAATGATTTGATTCAGACCCTAGCCTATATTCAGACCTTAATTGTATTAGTTCTTTTTGACTAGATGTGAAACTTGCATTATGTACCAGTGAGATGAGGCTGCCTGTTACCCAGTCCAATTTGGCTCCTGTAAGACAAATGACTGATACTCCTGTAGGCATTAACCCTTTCAAAGATGATGGTAGTAACCTTAGCATGAGAGGTGACAACCAAGGAGACTTGGGTGTAGAAGAGGTGCCAGAGGTAACTTGGCAGCAACAAGCATTGACTGGCCTGCGCCCATTTACAAACAGGGGTTAAGAGCAGTACAACATACTGCCTTACCTGTAGTTCAAACCTAATGTCATTATAACAGTCCTGGCATTGGGGATCAAACCTGGTACACTAGTTCAAAACCACTGAAGGTTTTGTTTTGTTCTTCATTAGACACCCTGTCCACACTGTTGTGACCAGGATTAACATTTAGCAATCGAAGGTATGGGGAGTATATCCTAAAGTGCTAGGTGTACCACAGACTTGGATTGATATTAGACCAGATCCTCACCCAGTCTACCTGAATACTGGGTATCCCTATAAGGATTCAGGTATGTAGAGGGTGGCTTAGGAAGAGTATTTTCACTTAGGGGCATGTATATTGATAGAAGAGCCCTGTAAGTAGCATGACAACCTTATGTTGCAGCAGTTAAGAACCTGTGTCCCTATGTACCTGGATTAGATGGAAATTCCTGGGGCCTATAGGCAAATACATAGCTTCAGTTCAGTCAAATAAATCCCTACTAACCTTACTCTATAGGACCAATACCTTATACCTAACACCTACTAACCTGCTGATCTTCTATTCCCATGTTAAGCCTTGTCAAGTACAGGCCAACAACCTTTCCCATGGGAGTTGTGGAGTAGAGTCTAAGGAGCCCTGCTACCACACCTAAAGCCTTGCACTGTTATGCATATAAGTAATAGGTTAAGTAGATAGATGAAATGTGTATAGATGATACAGCTCCAAGTTTTCCCTGTCCATACATGTAACAGTGAAGGCAAACCCAGTGTTAGTTGGGTCCAAGACTGAATATCATTATTAACATTAAGGTAGATGTAGGACTGTAGGCTCGAGTACAAGGAAGCCATGAATGTACCAGTTAAGTAAACAAAAGGGAGAGGTTAGTAGCCTTTACACATACATATGGGGTGTAGACAAAGACAAGGGAATATAGAATTTCAAATGAGACTATAACCAGCCAAATACACCAAATCCCCATAAGGGGTCAAACTAGACAATTATTAAATGAATATAGACAAATACTATTTTATATATGTTGACAGTAGGTGTATGTTACAAAACAGGTTACCTGGACTCCAACTCTTCACTTGATCATTACTCGCAGCTTGGGACGACAGGCAACTGCATGTATCGATTGTTACCGTTTCTGATAGTTTTCTCTACTTGTTATTCATATGTCTTGCTGTTTGTTGACACGACCATCACACGAGGATTAGTACCATGGATTTTACTCTACCTTTTGATTATCCACCCCATATATGATTGATTTCATGAATACTAACTGGGCGAGAAAATATCTTAGTAGGCGTGTGAACAACCCATTCTATCCCATGAGTCTATTCTTGAATAATAGCAGCTGCACACGACACGTGCAGTTGCCGAATTTACCCCTTAGCCGTTCACACACCGAAACTGATATTTTAATACACGTAGATTAGTTGATATTCTTATTACTCCACCATGTTCATCACCATTTGACATGCTACCATGATTTTACATGTTGCCTTTTAGTAGCTATATTTCTATTGATAGAGTCTCATGTCTTTCCTTTTGTACTATGATGCTAGTTACTTTCTAGTTTCATTCTCATATGCTATTTACATGTTTATGATTCTGTTGAGATTCAGTTAGTGGTCATATGTGTACTTGTTCCAATCCTAACTGGATAACCAACATTTTAGGCGATGAGTTAGAGGAGTTCTGTTCCACTTTCTATGAGCAGACTGAAGACCCTGACTTGAGCTTATAGGAGGACTTGGATGTGGGGCTACCCTCCGCAGGAGACTATTAGCTAGACAGCATTTTTATAGAGCATGTTTTGCTCACAGAAACTCTTGATTGTATTTTATTTTATTTATGGATTATGAGAGTTGAGTAGTGGATTTCCTTTTAGTACATTTTGATTATATTGAGATCATTCCTTTTATCATATTTGGTCTCTACATCTTATGATCTCTTTTCAGTTATCAGCTTGTTTCTTTCACCATAGATATTGTGTTTATAATTTTCTATGAGATTTGATATGCACATTTGGTCCTTTGTGAATTCTACAAACTGCGTGGTTGTATTTGTAAGTTGTGGAGATGACTAGACAGCGTTCTACCGCCGACACTGCGGCGTAGGCTGGACGTACCCACGGCTCATGCCCAAATACTGGGTGCGGGTCGTGACATCCGGGACTCTCGGATACTGAGAAACCATGTATTTGTACAAATAGAACTGTAGTGGAAACGAAAGACGACACGGACACGATGCACGACGCATTGGATGTGATGGAAAATTTTTGTGGAGATGATGGTGGAGAAATCTATTGAAAAGTGTATAATGAGCCTCTCCTTATATAGGAGGTAGAAGCTGCTATCTAGATAAGGATTAGGACGTTTAAATCCCCATGTAGATATCCTATTATTTAATTTGTAAAACACTTTAATTTAAATCAATAATATCCTTTCGAAATATATACACACTAAATAATCTTATATTTTTAATTCAAAAAAAAACTATTTAAAATTATTTGATAAAATCAAATATCAATTAAATTCATAATAACTAGTTTAGAGTTATCTTTTTATAACTTGTAAAAATTAATAAAATAATAATTTTGAAAATTAGAATTTAAAATATATTCATGAATTAAATTCATGAATCACGTATGCAAATACTTAGAATAATCTTTTTATTACTATTAAAAAAAAACTCGACGCAATACTTTTTGACAACTTAGGCAAAAGTATATTTATCCTATATTATTTTGAAACTATACTTTCTATAAAAAGAAAATCTATAAACAAAATATTTTCTGAAAATATGTACCTCGTACATATTCACACTCGACGAACAAATACGAACACAAACCCGCACGCGACGTACAATACGACAAATGCCAACTTGTATGCGACATACAAATCCAATTTAAAAAATCAATACTAAATTATTTAAAAAAACCGTAGTAGAGATTTATGGGGTTTACAAGAATGGCCATTCTCCGTGTAATTTAAGATGGAGAATGGTCATTCCAGTGATAAAATGCAGAAGAATGACCATTCTTCGTGTTAATACGGAGAATGACCATGCATTCCCACTGTTAAAACGTAGGAGAATGACCATTCTCCGTGTCATTTAATACGGAGAACGGCCATTCTCCGTGCTAAATTACACGGAGAATGACCATTCTTCGTGCTAAATTACACGGAGAATGGCCATTCTCCATGTTAAATGACACGGAGAATGATCATTCAAATGTTAAAACACAGGAGAATGGCATTCTCCGTGTTAATTTACACGGAGAATGTCATTCTCCTTGTTAAAATGCAGGAGAATGACTATTTTCGTGTTATATCGATGGAGAACAGTTGACAGAAGCCTAATTTTTTATTTTTTATTTTATGGAAAGAAATTTGACATGAATAAAGATTTAAGAGTTTTTGTTCTTCTTTCAAAACGATGCTAACTCTTATGGAAAAGAATAAGAAGATCTTCTCTCCATAATTGACCTAATTGTCGGAAAAGAAGAAGAAGAAGAAGAAGAAGAAGAAAGAAGAAGAAGAAGAAGAAGAAGATGAGCGATGATCGGAGTTCGACTGAAAAAAGCACGGTGAACTACGAACGATCTTTGCGATCTCTGCTTAAGATGAGAGCAATGAGATTCAGATCTCAAGTGAAAAAGAAGAAGAAGAAGACGACGAGAATCGCAATCCAAATCTGAGTTTGTGCGGAGGGGTAGTTATGGTATTAGTTTTGTAAATACAGAACATCTAAAGGGAATCTTGGAATAGTTAACGTGAAAATATATAATTCTGGGCATTTCATAAAAAGTAACCCCGAAATTGGGTTTCTCAGCAATTTTCATATATATATATATATATATATATATATATATATATATATATATATATATATATATATATGGAAAAACGAGATATAATTCATAGGCTCATACACTTATATGAGCTATCCCACGTGGCTTCCATGTGGACCAATAAAAACATAATGACTTAGAAGAGAAAATTTAAATAGATATAAATAAAAGATCTCATAAAAATTTGATAAATAATAAATTACCTAATTTTTGCTTAGGAACTTACCAAATTTATTTGCCTAGAAATTAAAATAGGAATAATGTCATCTGTCCCTCCTAATTAAAATTAGAATTAAATTAACATTAACATTAAAATTAAAATTAGTATTAATATTAATATTAATATAAATATTAACATTAAAATTAAAATTAATTAATATTAACATTAAAATTAATATTAACAATAATATTAACATTAATATTAACATTAAAATTAATATTAACATTAACATTAATACAAATATTAATATTAATATTAATATTAATATTAACATTAACATTAACATTAAAATTAATATTAACATTAAAATAAATATTAAAATTAATATTAAAATTAAAATTAAAATTGAAATTAACAATAATATTAACATTAAAATTAATACTAATATTAAAATTAACAATAACAATAATATTAATATTAATATTAATATTAACATTAATATTAATATTAACATTAACACTATGTATTCTTCTATTTCTATCTATTTAAATTTTTAGGCAAATATATTTGGTAAGTTTCTAGGTAAAGATATGATAAGTTATTATTTATCAAATTATTTATGCGATATTTTATTTCTATATATTTAAATTTTCTTTTCCATGTCATATGTTTTTATTGGTACACATGAAAACCGTGCGGAATGGCTCATGTAGTAGTATGCGCCTATGGATATCCCGTTTTCCATATATATATATATATATATATATATATATATATATATATATATATATAGAAAATATATATATATATATATATATTTTTTTTTGGGTAAACGATGTCTTTATTGAAATAATGAGGGTAATGAGTACATCCATCCTCAGAGACAACCCCAAAAAAACAAAACGGAACAACAAACTAAGCTAAACCCAATGCGGAAGAGAAGCAATGTGACGACACCCAGAAAGAGACTTCCGCAGCTGTCGTGACACCTCTCGGATCAAAAAATCAGCATCCGCAGAGCGCCCCTCATACCGAGATTTATTCCGGTTCTTCCAGAGAACCCAAATAATAGCACCAGATAAGGATCGCCTAAGATGACTGCCAGATCCCTGCCACTATCGCATGAGAAAGGTCTTGAAGTCCCGCTGAAGACGAACCCGGAGGAAGCCACCGAAGAATGTCCAAACCCTCCTAGCAACATCCCCCTGAAACAAGATATGATCCATAGTCTCAACCTGAACTACCCGACAGCAAAGGCAACGGGAAGCCAGGTGGAAACCAATCCTCTGAATATTGTCGTCAGTAGGAAGTCGATTGTGGCAGACACGCCACAACAGAATGCTCTACTTCGCCGGAATACAGAGTCCCCAAATATGAGAGAAAATCGGAGAAGTGGGGAGTCGAGGACGACAGCATCGCCAAGCCGCAGCGAGAGAAAAAGAACTCATCTTCTCACCCCAAGCAAGGAAATCTGGATCCGACGTACAGCTCAGGGTAGCAGCCAAAATCCTCCGACCAACCTCCTCCCCGAAAACATCAGAGATCAACTGGAAGTTCCACCCAGTGTCGGACCAAAGATCCCGGATGGAATGGCCCCCGTTGTCAGCATCCCGAGCTCTAGATTCCCGAATCTTCCGTCCACGCTCGGATAAGGGACGGATAACCACTGCCTGCTGCACCGGCCTGCCCACCCTCACCGCCAGTCGCGCAGAACGACGAAGCGGACCACGCTCCACCGCCACCGCCGCCCTACGCGGCACACCCGCCCCCCCTACCAGACCCACCTCCCCCTCCAACACCGCCCCCCCCCTCCGTAGAGACGAGCGGCCCAGCCTGCAGCGCCTGGGCCTGACGTCGGCGACCCCGAACCACCCGCCCTGCAGCAGCCGCCCCCCTCGGGTTCCCCCGTTCCGTCGAACGCCCAATACGGAAGCCCCCCGGGAGCCACGCTTCACACCTTGCCGAACCAAGCCCACGGCCAAGTCTGAAGAAGATATGTGGCTCAGCTAACCTCCTACCACGAAGCAAACGCCGCCAAACATGCGAACTCTTAGAAGTCAAAAAGGCGTCACAAGGATGACGCCGCCGGAAATACTTGGCTTTCATCAAATCCACCCAGAGGCCCTCCCCTTGGCGCAGCTTCCACCACAGCTTCATCGAGAACGCATCCATCACATCAGAAAGACGCTTGATCCTGAGACCCCCTTACGACTTGGTACGTGTAACATAATGCCATGCCATCCAACTACGCTTAGCAATTTCGTCTTTACTGCCCTAAAAGAATGCTGCGAATATCCTCTCAATCGTCCGAAGCACCGATCGAGGAGGACAACAAGCTGCCAAGGTGTACATAGGGACAGAAGAGAGAACATTTTTAATCAGGGCAAGCTTACCCCCTGGAGACAAAATCTTGTTGTGCCAACCAGCAATCTTCGAACGGATCTTGTCCAACAAGGTGGAAAACATAGAGGCATTCCTCCGCCCGCAAGATAATGGGCATCCCAAGTAGGTAAATGGCACCGACCCCGTGCGGAAGCCAAATAGAGCCGAGATAGACCTCGCACGAGACTCTACCAACGGCGAAGCGGTGTAAAGAGCAGATTTAGAGAAATTAATCTTCTGGCCCGACACCGCCTCATAGCGAAGGAGGACCTGCTGCAAGGCCCGCAAACCACCAATGTCGCCGGAAGTAAAAATGAGAACATCGTCGGCATAAGCGAGATGAGAAATCCTCGGCCTCCCAATCGGAGTGTGATAAGATGACCGCCGATTAGTATCACCCAGAATTTTAAGGTTCCTGGATAATACTTCTGCAGCAATAATAAAAAGAGCTGGGGAGAGGGGATCCCCCTGACGAACACCTCTCGACGCCGGGAAGTAATCAGTGGGAGCACCATTGAGCAGAACCGCAAACCGAACGTCAGCCAACAAGCGGTAAATAATGTCACAAAAGACCTCACAAAATTCGAAGCACCGAAGAACCCGAATGAGGAATCGCCAGTTAACTCTGTCATAAGCCTTCTGCATATCAAGTTTGATAGCAACATTGCCTCCATGATTGTGCTCCTTCATAGATGCCACCATCTCCTGAGCGATAATAATGTTATCCACAATCTCACGTCCATTCACAAATGCACTCTGCTCTGGAGAGATAATTTTAGGCAAAATATGCCTCAACCTGCAAGCAATAACCTTTGAGATAATCTTATTACAAAAATTGCAAAGGCTAATCGGGCGAAAATCAGAAAGCGTCCTCGGGTGCTCGACTTTAGGAATAAGGAAAAGCGAGGTGTCAGAGATAGACTCCGGAAGATGGGCCCCAGTGAAGAAAAGGCCCACAGCTTCCTCCACATCCGCAGCAACAATATCCCAGCAAGAAGAGAAGAACCTCTCGGAGAAACCATCTGGACCAGCACCGCTCTCCGGGTCCATGCCTCGAACAGCCTCCAATAATTCCGATCTGTCGGGGATCCGGACAAGGCCTGAATTATCCTCCGTAGAGACCAAGTGAGGAATGACATCCAGAAAAGCATCATCGTCCTGGGTGGGCTCGACCCGAAATAAGGAAGAAAAGTAAGCAGTAGCCTCCAACGCAACCTCAGCTTCCGAGCCCGTTTCCGAACCATCAGCCCGAATAATCTTCAGAATATCCGCCTTCCTCTGTCGACTACGGATGCAAGCATGGAAAAAGCAGGAATTCTTATCGCCCTCCAAGTACCATTTGAGTCTTGCCTTCTGTTTCCAAAAGGACTCCTCAATCTGAACCCTGTGCTTCAACTTGGCCACCTTCTCCATCCAGGAAGCTCTTCCTCGCTCAGACGAAAATCGGTCATAAGCAGCTTCAGCTTCAAGAGCAGCATCCTCCGCCTGCTTGACCTTCTGGAAGACATCACCAAAAGTAGCTCTACTCCATCCAGATAAAACCTGCCCAACCGTCCGAAGGCGCATACCCAGACGCTCGAGGGCATCAGAATGCCACGAAGACTCCCACGCCCGGGCAACCACCGACAGAAAATCCGGGTGAGACGTCCAGAAATCCAGATATCTGAACCCCGGCACTGAAAAGACGAAACCGGCAAGCAGGAAATGAGAAGAGGGGCATGGTCAGACTCCGCCCGGTTGAGATGGTCACATGAAAGGGAAGCACCATCAAGCCAACTCCCAGTAGCAAGAACCCTATCCAGCCGAGATCCTTGCCGATTGTCACCCGACTGCCCATTCACCCAAGTGAATGAATTTTCTCTGAAACCAACATCCGAAAGGCCAGCCGCCAGCTGAAAATCCAAGAACTCCGCCATAGCAACTGAGTCAGGGGGCAAACCCCCAAACTTTTCTTCCGGGGAGGCAATGATATTAAAATCCCCGCCCACTGCCCAAGGTAGGGTAGGCTCCCTTGCTTGAACATCAAGAAGGTGCCGCCATAAACGCCTCCTACGTAGCCGGGTCCCTGCACCATGGACAACAGACAACCGCACCGGATCCGAAAAGCAACTAATAGTAAGCTGAACGGAAAGGGCCTGATCACAGGACTCAATAAGATTAAGCCCAATGCCAGGTTTAGAGAATAACCAAATATTACCCTTATCATTAGAAAAACTATCGGCAAAGCCCAGCCACAGTTGATAAGAGAGAAGCTTAGAGGAGATCACCTTTGGCTCTATAAGGGCAAGCACCTGAATGGAATGGGTCCGACACAAAGACCTGAGACGGAAAAGAGTCGCTCTGTTCGCCGTCCCTCGAATATTCCATATGAGGAATTTAACCATCGACCCTCGAGAGGGCCCGCCTATCCCGGGAAGCATGTGACCGAAGGAGCCGGTCCGACTGAGTCGCCATCGCCCTCCTTCTCCGCCCAGGCGCCTTCTTGAAAGGCACCATCTGCCACTCATCTTCACGTGCCGCCAATGAAACAATGGAGGTACTATCATCAGGTAAAAAAATCGCATCATCACTCTGCGAAGGTTCATCTGCCCAGGCCAAAGGCTGGGCCAGAATGGGCTCCTCCCAAACCACCAAGCTACGCTCCTCAGCATCCGAGCAAGACGCCAGGACACCCTGTCCTAACTGGCTGTAGATAATAATCGGGAGGTCCGGTAGAGCGACCGGAGGAACGCCACGAGCAGGACCCAACTGACCATCGAAACAAGACCCCGGGGCGCTACGTCCCACCTGCATGGGACGTACAACATCTCGCCATAAATCCAGCCCACTCAAAGAAGATTCCCCCACGTGCCAATTAGGAGGAGCAGAACACGCACGATTATCTACATTACGCCTCAAAATAAGTTGCGAGGATTCAATGCTAGAATTACGCCCCTGAACACGCCTCCACTCCTGCCGTAACCCCTTGCCCTTCTCGCGCCTTGATCTACGCCGCCGTCGTCCCCTGCTGGCCCTGCTAACGACCGTCGGAACCCCCTCCTCAGACGCAACAGCAGGAGAAACGACCGCACCAGCCAATCTCTCGGAAACAACCACCGGCCTCGACCCCACCGCAGGCGTAGGCGCCACCGCCTGCTTACGACCACACGCATCCTCAGAATGACCGTATAGGCCACAAGCAACACAGTAGGTAGGAATACTCTCATAGACGACCGACTGCGAACGTACGCCATCTGGGAGTTGGAAGAAAACCTTATGGTACAACGGCTTGCTGGCGTCCACATCAACAAGGACCCTGGCAACTCCCGGCCTGGAGAATGAGGCCGTAGCGCGGTCTGGAAATAGCGGCGTGCCAATACCCGATGCAATAGAAAGAACCGCATTAGTATCAAACATGCAATGAGGAAGCCCGGGAAATGCAACCCAGATGGGAACACGAGGGTCCTCTCTCTCCAGCGAGAAGTCCACCGAGGATCTAAATAACATCATCGGAACACGTCCAACGAACCAGCATCCCTTAGAGCGAAGTCGAAGGAAGTCACTCTCAACATGAGGCCGGATGAGCACATGTCGATCATCAATGGCTTTAACCTCAATGAGACCCCGGAACCCCCGCGAAGAGAGGTCCTTTTAATCGTCTCGAACGAAAGTCTCCGGCGAGCAAATTTACCAATAAGATTCAACTTGCAAGGCGTGATGAGCACCGCCATGTCCGAAGTAGAGAACACGGCAACCTGACGACCGTCAATCTCAATGACTGGACGAAAGTCAATCCTCGAAGGTCCAATAGCGGGGGCCGACGCGGAGCTGCCCACCGCTGCCGCGTAAGACCGACCGGCCAAGCCGGACCTACGTCCGCCAGCCTCCAACCCATCCGCCGAGAGCAGTCCCGAACCGAAACCGGCACCAGCCGACCCACCCGCCGCCAAGGAGGGGCGGCCATCCGCGGCGAGGGTGACAACCGACATCAACGTCGACCCGGCAACAGCCGCGTTCGCCGAAGACACACCGGCTCCAGCCATGATCGCCGGAGAGACCGCGGCTCCACCCGTATCCAACGCAGCGCCAGCCGCCAAGCCCGCCTGGAGTCCCGTGGCCGGAGGGGGGCGGCCACCCGAGGCCGAAGACGGAGGGGGTAGGGGGCCAAAGGCCCCCGCCGAAGGTTCCATACGAAGAAACCTCAAATCGCTAGGAAACTGCTCCGTAAATAATATATATATATATATATATATATATATATATATATATATATATATATATATATATAGAAAAAATATATATATATATATATTTTTTTTTAATATATATATATATATATATTTTCTATATATATATATATATATATATATATATATATATATATATATATATATATATATATATATATATATATATAGAAATGTTCTAAAACCATCTGCTTGGTTTCATATTATGGAACCATCCTATGTTATATGTGTTGGATTTGGATTTGATGATTGAGATTAAAAGGTGTAGACCCCACCACATTTTAATCTCATCCACTCAATTCCAATCCAACCCATGCAATACGGGGTGGTTCCATAATATGAAACCACCTGAGTGGTTTTATAAATATATATATATATATACATGAGAGATCCGTATTTACTCATTTTTTGTATCCCCAAGCGTCCCCATGTTAACAACATTTGGATCTTGTTTAAGTTATCTATTCTTAACCGTTGATTTGAACCATTCAAATCAATGGTTAAGATTAGATGACTTAAAACAACATCCGACGGTGTATAGTATGAAAATGTTTGGAGATGCAAAAAATCGGAGATGTGGATTATATATATATATATATATATATATATATATATATATATATATATATATATATATATATATATATATATATATATAATATTCAGAAATGTTTCAAAATTAGTCGGCTGGTTTTATATTATAGAACCATCTTTTGTTTTATTGATTGGATTGGAATTTAGTGGTTGAGATCAAAAGGTGTAGACCCCACCACTTTTTTAAGTCATTTAATCTCAACCATGTAATTGCAATCCAACGTGTATAACATAGGCTGGTTCCAACGTGTGTATATATATATATATATATATATATATATATATATATATATATATATATATATATAGAGAGAGAGAGAGAGAATAAGGGAGGTGGGATGGCACCTCACTCTCAATGAGGGTGGCGGTGATGTGGCGCCATCCCAACCCTCCATCACAAATTATTAATTCTCTCCAATCATAGCAGCTATTAAAGATCAAAACAGCTTTTAAAGTCCACTTTTAATGTGGCGGTGGGACCTAGGAGAATAAGAAGCATGCCAAATTAAATATTTGCTTCTTTCCTCCTCTTCTTTCTCTCTCTCTCTCTCTCTCTGAAGACTTACGAATTCTCCTCTCTGAAGAAGGAGAAAAAAAAAAAACGTCGAGATGGTGGAAGCCCCTACCGCCCCCACCGCCCCCATGCCGCCGCCGCCTCCAACTCTGTTGCCGTTCTCCACCGTCACCGGCGCCCCTACCGCCCCCACCGCCCCCATGCCGCCGCCGCCTCCAACTCCGTTGCCGTTCTCCACCGTCACCGGCGCCCCTACCGCCCCCACCGCCCCCATGCTAATAATCTTCTATTTGTCTCATGTGTCCTAGGTCAATCTGATTCTGATGGTTCACAAGCACTTCCAAGCTAATAATCTTCTATTTGTCTCATGTGTTCTAGGTCTTGTTCCTGAGGTTTGCTATATTACCTGAAAACAAATTAAGAAACAAGAAGATTGTGAGACTACATTTCTTAATCAGTTTTTTTTATTATCTAGAGCAGGTGAAATATGTTGCAGATTTCTTGGTTTAGGATATGCTTGGAGTGCGAATTGCCAGGCCTGGGATCTTGTTTTGGGAGTCTTTCAATCACCATTTTGTCGTGTTACTTGCAAAGGGTCTATAGTTTTTGTATGCTGTAAGCATTGGAAGAATACAACCTTAATTTATGTATCGAAGGTATTATGTAACTACTTATCTTCTAGGTTCTCCCCAACAATCGACTTCCACAGATATATAATAAGGTTTCTGTTTATTTTTACCAGGACAGATATAGAAGACATTGTGAAGAACAAAGTCAAATTCCAAGGCCTGATATTTCTGCAAACATTCAATTAGACATATTGGAAACAGAGAACTTTGTGTTATTATGTGATCTACTTGGCAAAAACTTCCAAGATATGAATGCAGAAAATTTATTTTGTTTTAGCCAGATCAAGTCAAAAATGAAGAATGGAGTGTATGATCAATCTCCTGGATTATTTGATCAAGATATTCAGCAGGTACCCCAGCCTTGGACTTAGTCTTTCTTCTGTTACAAATAGCTCTGTTTATTCATACATGGGTGCATTTTGTAAATTCGAATATTGCAATATGATTTAGCGACTTCTAATATTAGTATGTACACTATTGAATTACATTCTTATGATCCATGAGAGTTGTTTATGATTTGAGATCCTTCACTAATTTTAAGATTATCATATTGTTTATTCATTTTGTTCCTTTTATTAGTCATAAGTCTCGTACTCAATCATTATACTGAAAGACTAGATGTCATTTATGTTATGCTTTTTCTTTACTAATTTTTTGCTTCATAAACTTAATATTTTGGTTGTAGAATGTCATATAGCTCTGATTCATTTACCATGTTCATGGGAAAACCACTGTAACTATAACTTACAAACTCTAGTACCAGGTTTAGACTTTAAATCTGAAGTTTACTAATATATTTTTTGACCAGGCCTAATAGAACTATATGGTCTATTACTAGAAACATATAAAATGCAGGAAAATTTGTAGAAGACTAACTGCGCTTAACTGTGACGCATAGACAGTGTGTCCCTTTGGGTGACAAGTAGTATCTTATGTGCATTGTATGTGTAATGTACACGAGTACATCCATGCGACTCCACAATCTTATAATTTGAGTTTCTATAGTCTAGCCAAAACAAAATCAGTATTTGAATGATATTGATGGAAACTGCCAAGCTGAAACTCCAGAAGAGAGGCCAAACCCTAAAAGTTGGGAATATGGTCTAACTCTTCCCTTTTAGATTAGCTCAGAAAATTATTTGTGTTATCCTAAAGTGACAAGCTATATAGCCATAATCCTCCTATAGCTGGTTTTTTTCTTCTGGGGTTTTACTCGTGTGATAATATTGTTTCTTTTGGTTATGTTTGGTTTGTGGTATTCCCAGACTTATTCAATTAAGTTATATGAACTACCTTAATCTCGAATGTTTTACTTACTGGGGCATTGTCAAAACATCTGGATTTTCTACTGTTCTGCATCCATATGTTCCATGTTGAACTTACAAGCATGATGGATAATTTTTTTTATAGGTTGGACTAGATGTTGTATATGAAGACTTGGTACCTGAAACTGTTGAACCTCAATGTAAGGTAAATGATGCTGTAAATATCAAATACATAATCTTCATTCATGCGGTTGAAGGATGACTGATAAGGCCTAGAGAATGGTGTTTGTTGAATTGCCCATGTTGTGTCCTTCACTTTTTTTTCTGATTTATTTCCAGGAGAATCAACAGGTTGGTGCTGAGCAAAAGAATTCAAATGACTTGGATATTGCAACTCCGTTCCCTTCCTGTGAATCAAGTCAAACTGCCAGACCAGAACAAACTGAGGCTTCCTGTCTTTACAAGGTTGCACTTGCAAACAATGTGGTAGTGAAGCCAATGGGGAACGCAACCTCATCTGTGATGAATGGCATCAAATGGCCATGAAAATTACATCCTCAATTTGAATACTTGTAACCAGTAGTGAAGAGATTCTTAATTTATGTATCGACAAAAATTACATCCTCAATTTTTATAACGGGTATGCAATCTGAATACTTGGAAGAATACATCATTAATTTATGTATCTTCTATGTTGTAAGCATTTTTATAGTTTTTGTATCTTCTATGTTGCAATCTGAATACTTGGAAGAACCTACAAGCGTAGTGTTTGTATGGCCTGGGGTTTTTATAGAATTTGCTGAGCTATAGTGTTTGTATGGCCTGGGGTTTTTATAAGTTTTTGTATGTTGTAAGCATTCAAGAGAAGAAGCACATGTTGAAGACCTTGAAGAACCTACAGCAACTCCACTGTGGGCATATGTCACAAGCGTATCTAATGATGCCTCTGGATCTAAAGGAGGTGGTGGATCAGGGGAATTCATATGCAGCTTTGGCTGTAGAACAGAGCCTTATATGGGTCGTATATGCGAGTTCGTGCTCATCTAATCGGTAAGATACCCGGCCAGAAGCCTCAAAGGATATCATTATGTTCATCTCTTACAAAAGACGATAGAGAATTGTTAAAGAAAAAGGAACTTGAAGCCCAACGGATATTTGCAGGAAATGCTAAGGCGAGAAGACTTCCAATGCCAACTGTTAATCA
Source organism: Iris pallida (assembly GCA_029216955.1). Taxonomy (NCBI): domain Eukaryota; kingdom Viridiplantae; phylum Streptophyta; class Magnoliopsida; order Asparagales; family Iridaceae; genus Iris; species Iris pallida. Next base: position 292,450 of record JANAVB010006000.1, on the reverse strand, counting down.
ATCAAGTATGTTGTTTGATTCAACATCTTCAAAGAAGGGAAGTCTTGACAAAATGTCTCATATTAGCAATAGAGATGAAGTGCATGGACCAGAAGAATGCAACAAATTTCTTCCAGGTTGAACTTACAACCATAATTCTTCCAGGTTGAACTTACAACAATAGCCAAACTAAATTTGCAACAAATGCCAAACAGAAAATAATTTGTTCCAGTCTTCGACCCATTGATTCATAAAATCCAAAGTAAGATTGAGGGATGGCACAACCGTCTTCTCTCCCTTAGCACTAAACCTTCGCTGTGGCGCACGTACATGTCTGCTCCATACTTCCTCCACTCTCATCCCGTTTATGCCGCGGCAAACAGTGACGCCTCCCCGATTTGGCGCCGACTCATTCGTGGTCGCGAATTGGGAGAACATCTCATCCATCTGCGTATCGGCGATGGCCTATCCAATGCATTCTCGGAGAATTAGACCGGTCTGGGCAGGCTTCGACCCAGAGGCGGCATTCGGCCCCCCACTCGGATTCGTGAGCTGTGGATCGAGGATTCAGGTTGGAACATTCCACTCATCCGCCACGCTTTCGGTAGATCCGTTGCTCTTGCGGTCAGGGACCGTGTTCAAGGAGTCCAATCGGGCTCGGACTGGCTAGCCTGGAAACCATCTCCTGGTGGTCATTTCTCTGCAGCATCCGCTTGGGCCAACGCTCGTGTAGCTTCCCCTGCCGACCCGGAGCTGGCATCCATTTGGCATCCGAGCTTACCTATCAAATGGTCGATCCTACTATGGAGAATCATCAAGAGAAAGATCCCTACTGACGACGTCCTCCGCCGGCAAGGCTTTCTCTTAGCCTCCAAATGCCATTGCTGTTCGGAGGCCCAAGACGAAACTATCGCCCACTTATTCGGTGACGGACAGTCGGCCAGGGTGGTTTGGTCCATCTCCCCGGTCGCCGATGAGATCGGATCGGCCGACCACATCTCGGCTAAGCTATCGCGATGCCGAGCCTCCTCCAACCCAGTCAGCTCCATCTCCCATCTTGCCGCTTTTGTCTGGGTCGTCTGGAAGCATAGGAACAAGTTTCGGTACGAAGGCGCCCTTTTCTTAAATGCCCTTTTCGTCGGTGACGGTGGAGAACGGCAACGGAGTTGGAGGCGGCGGCGGCATGGGGGCGGTAGGGGCGCCGGTGACGGTGGAGAACGGCAACAGAGTTGGAGGCGGCGGCATGGGGGCGGTGGGGGCGGTGGGGGCGGTGGGGGCGGTAGGGGCTTCCACCATCTCGACGTTTTTTTTTTCCTCCTTCATCAGAGAGGAGAATTCGTAAGTCTTCAGAGAGAGAGAGAGAGAAAGAAGAGGAGGAACGAAGCAAATATTTAATTTGGTATGCTTCTTATTCTCCTAGGTCCCACCGCCACATTAAAAGTGGACTTTAAAAGCTGTTTTGATCTTTAATAGCTGCTATGATTTGGGAGAATTAAATAATTTGTGATGGAGGGTTGGGATGGCGCCACATCACCGCCACCCTCATTTAAAGAAAAGTCTGACTGAATAAGGAAACAACCGCTTGCCTATTTGTAAAAAATTTAAGTGTAATTAAATCTATCAAATTTTGGAGAAAAAGAAAATATAACCATTATCGCCTCTTTGTCTCCTCCATCGAAGAAACATTTGATCTCTTTATCTTCATCTACTACAAAATAAAAACAAATATATATGTGCAACTGCTTCCTATTCAAATTTTTAAAATTATTAATGAAAAAAGTTTCTAAGTCTGCCTATGTATCGTTTATAGCGATATATCATCGGTTCCAAGTCCGGATCAAGGATAAGAGTTTACATATAAATTAATATAATAAAACTATATAATTTAGTCATGTTTAAAAAATTTAAGAAAATGTCTCATCTTTTAGACTTTTTTTTTTGTCTAGGCCTTCAAATAATTTGAGACGGCCCTGATCGAGAATTACTAGTTGAATCTCCATCTCTATAGTAACTTGTTTTCCAAATTATTAGTCTTTTCTTTTTCTTTTCCATCTTCCGTTACGGGACGATGCTTCACGACTATGATTAGAAGAGACGTAGGAGAATTGGATTCAAACTAGATTGAAGGATCTGGACCCTTTGCAAATTAAGTGGGGGATAAAAGTGCGGTACTACGTTGATGGTCGAGCTGGAGAGGGGCCACATTCCTTCAATCGCGGCACATAGAATTTGTCCGGCCGATTGCCATCCACACTCGTCCATATATTTTGAGACCACACTTTTATGCTCCCCTATGAATCTAACATGACAGAACCTTAAACAAATTAAACACTAGAAAGCTAGCTAGCACTTGGGTGTCTGAAACAAAAGGAAAGAAGAAATAATATAAATATAATTTGTAGTTCGTTTGTAGAGGTGAGCATTATTTGGTAAAAATCAGATCGATACAAACCGTGTCAAATAAGAGATTCGGTTCGGCTCGATTAAAAAAAAATCGATTTGATTTTAAAAATAACTAAAAGAATTATACAGTTTCGAATTTGTATTTTGATTTGTCCAAAAGTGAAAACCAAGTAAGATTTATAAAATTATTAAAAATTTTCTATTTTATGCATATTTAATGATTAAAAATGTGTATACTTTTTTATATTTAAAAAATAACAATTCTTTTTATTTCTTTAAAAATTATACATTGATAACTTAACAACTAGTCCAACTTAGAACCCAACTTTTTATGCAAAAAAATTTTGGACTTTTTTTATATGGATTAATTCCTTCCAACCCACCCAAATTTTGCTATTTCATCCCAGCTATAGTTTCTGGGTCCGTCCCTGAACAAAGCAATTTGCTTTCTCAGTGATATCTTCACAAATAGTGGACCTTGTCTTATGAAGTGCATGCCCATGAACACAGTTACAATATTCCAAGCACTATATATATATATATATTTGAAACCCAAAACCTTCTTTTGACATTAATATATACTACTGTCTGTCATCCTCTCACATATTGGCACACTATAGGTAGGCTATAGGTAGGTAGATCAAGATTTGGCAGACTATAAGTAGGTAGTTAGATTACTTGTCATAGTCATAACCATTATAGTTATGTATATATGCACATTATTGCGAACTCAATATATATGTTGTGTCTAAAGTCTCGTAAATCATGTCTGCACGTTCTGGATGGAATCCATGCTTGCATTGACAAAAGCCAAAAGGAGACGGGGCTATAAAGAAGAAGAAGAAGAAGAAGAAAAGAGAAGAGTTGAGCTCGTATATAGCTAAAGCTGTTGTAGACTAATTAAGGATAATGGGAATGGAAAGCAGAAGAAGGCTACTACCAACGTTGTGTCGGAACCGATTTTCCACATGTATCCGCCGTGTCCAGCCGCCACGAGCCGACACTAAGACGGCCTCTGGTAGTGATCTCCAAGAGAGAAGTAGTACGTTTGGTTGCGGAGAGACAGAAGATGGGTCAAGTGGCAAGAGGGTTATGGTTGTAGTAGACTCGGGCAGGGAAGCGAAGGCAGCTCTGCAGTGGGCGCTTTCTCATGCAGTGCAGAGCCACGACACCGTGGTTCTTCTCGACGTCGTGCAGCCTTCAGCCATGCACGGTATGGAATTTCGAAATTTGGTTCCAAATGTATGCACTATGTGGATTTGCAAGCGTTTAATTATGCTTTTTTCTTCTTCTTCTTCAATCTATATATTATATATATATATATATATATAGATGGTCAATATGAGAAAGGGATCAGAAATGCAAAGAGTTACGAACTTCTGTATGCTATGAGAAGGATATGCCAAGCAAAGAAACCAGAGGTGAGGATGCCTATGACAAATTGCGTTAATTATTTCTATATTTTACACTTATTATAGAAACTATTCCAACTTTGAAACTATTACACGGACCATTTCTATAGTTTATATTTTCTATAGAAACTTATAGCACTGATCACTCCTATGTTTTATAAAATTTATAAAGGAGATGGATGATCAGTATAATTATTTTCAGAATAGAGGTAGACCATGTAATATCCATGAAACATGTAGGGCCAGTGTATTTGTTTCTATAAAAAATAATACATAGTTCCATTTTGTTCTATAGGATATTCAAATGAAAATTTTCATAGGAAGTATCAAAGTTTTGTGAAATTGAACTGACTGGACAAAGTTTTGTGAAATTGCAAAACAAAGACTAAAACGTCCTATGAAAGAGTGTTTTTCTTCGTAATGGCTATTTGTTTTTAATTAAAAAAACATCCTACAAATGGATGTTCTTCTTATATTTTTTTTAGAGAAAAGTCCATAGGTAGGATTATCTTGTATAAAAAAACATCCTAAGTGTATTTCTTACATTTTTTACATAATTTTTAAAAAATATATATATGTGTGTGTGTATGTGTGGGTGTGTGGGTTCGAATCGGGAGTCCCGTCCGAGGAGCCCGGTCGCCCTCAACCGTTGAATCGAGCACGCACGGGTCCCACGCGGGCCCCCCCGATCTGATGTTGCAGGGGGTGGAGCTTTAGCAGGGCTCCCCTTGCGAGACTTTTGATCCGCGCCACTAACTAGAGATTTGATTCAATTAATCCTCTTGTAAATACAAGTATACATATAATACATATGCACATGTATATAAAAATTAAAAAAAAGGGTAAGAAAAATGCCAATTAGTTGAATTTATTATTTTGTAAAAAAACATTTATTGGGTGGGATGAACATTTTGGTTCTTTTGACAATTTGTCAAAACTTTTTGATGTATCTACAATTTTATTAAACTTTAATGATGTATATGAAAATTTCCATATTCAAATCAATGCTTAATAATAGTTAACATTATGGGTATTGAAGTGTACATAAAATCTTGTACGGGATATTGAAGTGCAAAACTGTACAACACTGTCAATTTGACCCACATTTTCTCGCCTGTCCTGCGCGGATGCTGCAAACCAATTATCAATCCTAATGGCATCTGTACCTAACACCAATTCATTTATGTGCATACAATTGTACCTAGTTAGCTGGTACCTACCATTGATTACATAAATAATGATACAAAAATCTTTAGAAATAATTGTACAAATATTGTACAAAGTACATGCGCTTCATTTCCATTGTTGCAATACTCAAATAATGAACTCTACTGCACGTACCGACTTGGAGGAATGTACAATTGAACCGAGGACACGTGGCGGACTCCATTGGTTCGGACTGGCAAGAGGCTCGGTTTTTGGTGGGTCCCAACCCGAACAAGTGGGGGGCTGCCACGTGTCGTCTGTTCACGCACGAGATTTTTCGTCGCAAAATAATTAGCATGGATGTATACACGAGACATAAACACTAATTTCATGTCCTGACTGACTACAAGTTGGAACAGGTGAAGGTTGAGCTTTCCCTAGTGCAAGGAAAAGAGCGTGGGCCGGCCATTGTTAATGAGTCTAAACTACAACGAGTCTCCCTGCTCGTCCTCGGACATAAGAAGCGATCGATAAGGTGCCGACTGTTGATGATGTGGGCTGGCAGACGGAGCAGCGTTGGAGAGGCGGTTAAGTACTGCATCCAGAATGCTGACTGCATGACCCTGGCGGTGAGGAGGAAGAGCAGAAGAGGGGGTGGATACCTGATCACGAGCCAACGCCACAAGGATTTCTGGCTTCTGGCTTAGTGTGATGCATGCGAATATGTACTTTGTTCCATAAATGATTGAGAATATGAAAGCAATTCTCTTTATTTTTGTGATTTATCATTAACCACCACATGATCGAGAAGAGACGTAGAAGAAATGGGATTCAAACTAGATTTAAGTGGGGGACAAAAGTGCCGTACTACTACGTTGATGGTCGAGGTGGAGGGGGGCCACATTCCTTCAATCGCGGCACATAGAATTTGTCCGGCCGATTGCCATCCACACTCCTCCATATATTTTGGGACCACCCTTTTATGTTCCCCTATGATTCTATGAATCTACCATGACAGAACCTTAACAGATTAAACACAAGAAAGCTAGCCAGCACTTGGGTGTCTGAAACAAAAGGAAAGAATAAATAATATAAGTATAATTTGTAATTCGTTTGTAGGGGTGAGCATTATTTGGTAAATCAGACCGATACGAACCGTGTCAAATAAGAGATTCGGTTCGGCTCGGTTCGGTTTGATTTGGAGAAAAAAAAAGTCAATTCGTTTTCGGTTTTGAAAATAACTAAAAAAAATTATACGTATTTGTATTTCGTTTTTTGTCCAAAAGTGAAAACCGAATAAGACTTATAAAATTATTAAATATTCTCTATTTTATGCATATTTAATGATTAAAAATGTGTATACTTTTTTATATTTAAAAAATAACAATCTTGTTTATTTCTTTTAGAATCAAACATTGACAACTTAACAACTTAGAACCCAACTTTAAAATACAACAAATATATGTATAAAAATTATAAAATTTAATATAATTTAACCACAATATCAATGTTGGACCAAGCCTATTAAGTAATAAAATAGTCCAACTGAACAAATCGAATAAATTGAATCGTTTATCGGTTTGGTTTGGTTTGGTTTGGTTTCAATTATGATTTGGTTTCAATTTTGAACTTTTAAATTTTCGATTTATTTGATTATGACTATTTCGATTTGATAAACTAAAAAAATCGAACATGCCAACTCTAGTTGTTTGCTTTATTTGTAGTTATCATGATCATCCGGTAATACTTCAACAACTTTTACTGCCTCCCAGATGCATAAGGAGAAATTTATTTGGTGAACAGGTCCACCAAGTCATAGTTCATATTTGGTGGACGTTGCCAACCAGATAATAGAAAAATTTATACAGGGTAAAGAACTTTCTCGAAATTACAAAAATAGGAGAAATTTAGGATAATTGCACGCGGGGGGGGGGGGGGGGGGGGGGTGTGGAAGGGAAGAGCCAAGTCACTTGGCATGGGGATAAGGGACTTGGCGTGGGGATGGGGCACGCCAAGTGACTTGGCGTGGGTAGCTTGTGTGGCAGGGTGGGGGGTTGGGGGGCGGTGCGCGAGTGCGTCAAGTCACTTGGCGTGGGCAAGGGGGCGCCAAGTGACTTGGCACGGGTAGCTTGGGTGGCAGGGTGGAGTGGGGGGGGGGGGGGGGTCCACGAGCGCGCCAAGTCACTTGGCATGGGCTGGCGCCAAGTGACTTGGCGTGGGATGCTGTTGGCCAAAATAGTGGGTTGGGGTGGGGCACGCCAACTAAGTTGGCGTGGGCAGGTTGTCACGCAATAGCTATATTTCAACGTCTGTATGCATGCTAATTCACTTGACGGGGGCAAATTCTGTTTATTGCTCCTTTCGCATCTCTCTTCATACCAACACACAAAACTTCCTCTTCCTCTTCACATAAGCTCAATCTCCCTCTCCTATCACAGAAGTTAGACTCTTTCATCTTTACACCACCACACAGAAGCTCAATTTCCTTGAAGCATGACTCTCCTCTAGCTAAAAATTTGCAAAGCCTTTCCTCTGCTGCATGGATCATAGCATTAAAATAGTATGCTCGCATAGAGGTAGAGTAAATGGGTTATGTTACGAAGGAGATGAAACCCAATTTTTTATAACTTATCGCAATATTACTTAGAAAATTTACATATTTTTATTTCTGAACATTTTTCTATTAGTTACAAATTTATTTTAAAATCTGTTTTTGGTTCTACATGTTTTTTGATAGATGACGAAGAAGTATGAAATTTTATTCTTGAGATTAATTCGCAATCACCATATATTCGTTTATATGTTACACAAGTATCATCATTTGCTAATAGAATTAATGATAAATTTAGTAGAGCGAGGGGATGACGATCCAAGAGCAATATCTCAAAGAATAGAGCGCAAGTCATGGCCTTAGCTAGAGCACCTGCAGAAATCATAAGACACACCTGGAGGAATCACCAGGTCCTCAGAGGGATGTAATAAGATACAGGAAGAACATGCCATATAAATATTGAATATAAAGTATGCCACAATTAAAGAAAGTGACAAGACATAAATAAGATAGCCTAACCATACTAAAGTGAACATATAGTTGAGAAAACAATGCTTTCGACGCATGAGCCCTGGCTGTAAATAGGATCAGCATAGTCCCCATATAGGGCATCAGGGGCCTATGTCTGTAACGTTCGAAGATCGTCAGAGGGCGTCATGTGCAAGGGGCTACGTCCATAACGCTCTGGATAACGTCAGAGGGCATCTGGATCCTGCGTCTCCGGTGGAGCGCACTGGTAAATCTGGGAAGTGCAAGGAAGCCCATACGTCAGGTATTGTTCTCCCCACCAATGCTCTTATTTAAGTCGCATCCACGACCATATACCTCTACTAACTGCTAAGTCTCCTAACATGCCTCTATTAGCAGTTAGCCCAAACGCATGCGCACGGGTGATCAGCCAACACGCAAGGACCTCTACATGCTACTCATCTCACACATACTCGTGGTACAACTGTGTCGAGATATATGCAATACACTACAAACGGTAGTCTCTTAACTCTAAGTCCATATGCAATCAAAGGATAATAACAAAGTACAGCTAATATCACTGAGCAGACAGTAAATCAAGAACTGTAAGAACGGAAAATAAATGAACAGTGATATGTAATAAAATACAAACTGAAAATAAACAGTATAATGGCAAGGTATCTTGCCTGGTGTGTCGCCTAGTGGTGCGATGTTCTGTCATGTCCCAACAGTCCAATAGCCACCATCGAGGCGTAGGGGTCCGAAATCGGGAAGGAAGTAAGGGTTCGATTAGTCATGATCAGCTAAGATAGTTGAAGATGATTTGTGAAAATAAATACATTTACTAATTTTTGAAAACTACTTTTATAATAAATTTACGTAATTACTTGAAAATACCTTATATTTATAATTTTGGAAAAATACCTTTTTATTAGTCAAATACATGTCCATATAAATACTTGAAGAACCAAAAATAATTTTAGGCTACAATCACTCTAAGTTCATAATATACAAATTTTTAGTAGAAATCTATATTTTATTAATTAGATAAATATTTGAAAATATACTATAAAATATTTTATAATCAAGAAGATATACATTAAGGGTCAAGATATTTAAAATGGAGAGATATTTATAATATATTTAAAATTGTATTTTACTAATCAAGATAAAACAATTTAGGTAAAACCCATTCACAATATCCTACGATTATATAATAATATATTTTAGGTTTAAAACTAGAATTTGCATTTTAAATTTTGATATTGGTAACAAATATCTCAACAGTATTAAACTTAATTATAATAGTAATAATAATAATAATAATAATAATAATAATAATAATAATAATAATAATCATAGTAGCAGTGATCTGTTGTCTTTAGAAGTAAGGAAGAAAGAAAGGGAGTGGAGAGAGAGTAGTTGAGAAGAGGGAAGAGCGGGGAGAATGAGAGGGGCTTACCAGTGTGGTCACCGGTGGTAAAGCGCGACGGAGGCTGATGGGGTGGCGCCAGTTCTGGGCGCGGTGGTTCGACAGGAGGTGGCTCCGGAGGACGTCGTAGCGGCGGGAGCGGCCAGGTGGAGGAGAGGGTTACGGACGGCGCTCGGTGTTGGCGGGTCTTCGGCGCCGAAGGCGCGCAGCGCCGTGGAAGCGGTGCGGTGGGGGCCGCTGAGGCGATAGGTGCTGGGCGACAAAATCGGGGGTCGCCTGTGGTGAGGTGGCTGGAGTGCGGCCCTTGCGCCGAAGGAGGTACGTAGCCACACGGTGGCGACTCTGGTTAGGTAAGGGATTTTTGCCCAATTTTCTCTCTGGTGTGGGGTTTTTGGTTGGCGGTGGAGACCGACTATGGTGGTGGTGAAGGTGGTTGCGATTGTCTTGGTGATGGTGATTATGCCGGTGGAGGCGGCAGGTGCTTCACTGCGGTAGCAGCGGTGTTGATGATGGTGGATGGTAATGGTAATGGGGGTTCGAGTCCTGGCCGCGTGGTGGTCGGTTTGTGGACGGGGAAGGAGATGGTGGTGATCGGGTTGAAGGTGGCGAAGGGGATGATGAAGATGGCGACGGGTGGTGTTGGCCGAGTGCGGCCTCGGGTGGTGTCAATGATGGGGCGGCCAATTTTGCTAGGGTTAGAATTAGGGCCGAGGTCCGGGGTTGTCGGACAGGGCCAAAGTGTACATGTAAAAAAAAAGTAGTGGATGGAAAGGAGACACGGACACTATGCACGGGTTTGGTAAAGGTGGAGAATTTGGAGTTCTGGAATTTTGATTTATAGAGCATCTCCTTATATAGGAGGTCGGGCTCCTATGAGGATATGGATGGGGACTAGTTTAAATCAACATTAGATATTCCATTATTTAATTTAAAACGAATAAAAATCATTTTTGATAAAATCCCTCAAATCAGAACTAGATAATAGCTTAAAACAAAACTATTTAATCTATCCAAATAAAATCAAAAATTCAATTTAAATCACTATAGATTCATTTAAAATATTTCCATAATTTTTAAATATTAATAATTAATTAAGTTTGAAAATCAATAAAATATTTAAATATTAGAATTATTATTTTTGTAAATAACTATAATTCATTTTTGTGAAATCAAGTGGACATGAAATAAATTTCATGTCACTGGCACACAAAATATATTTACATAAAACAATAATTTTTCTAAATTATCACTTATAATTGTAAAGTAAAATAAATATCATTAAATAAATAACGTTTGCCAAAATTCGACGCGACGCAATAAATCAAACATTAAATACTTATTCAGCAAAATCTTTTAATAAATTATTTGTATAATATATCGTCTTGTGACGTACAAATATGGAAAAAAATGCGAACTCGTACGCGACGCACAATTTATAAAACAAAATCGATACCAAATTTATAAAAAAAATTATAGTATAAATTTAGGGGTTTTACATATCAGGACAGTTAAACAATCAATATGACAGGACATTAAGGTAATATAGACAAACATATATATGTTCAAGACAGAACTAAGAGTGCCCATGATCTAACTAAAGCCAAGTGGCTGCACCTTTGGCACAACAAGGTGGTCTGAACCAAGTTGCCCGATCCCCTGCTACTGAATGAACCAACTAATGAGCAGTGGACAGATGGACAGAACAGGTGGAAGGAATTTCTAAATGTTCAGTATGGATTGAATCCTATAGGTCTGGTCAATACAATGTAAGAATCAAGGCTCTACACCGAGAATGGGGACTGCTGCAATAAAATAACCTCAACTCTGATACCCCCATTTCTCTAGGTCTGATACCTAAAGTCTGAACACAAGGGTAGGCAGTGAATTACCTGCAGGGAGGGGATAATACGTGAGTAAAGGTTTTGATACCAAACCATGGCCAAGGGACTGGACATGTGGCAAATCTAAACATGGCAAATAATGTAAATGTGTGCCTTCGTGTGTCTATTAAGTGTCAAGGGTGCGTGTCTGAACAGTGTCCTAGCGTGTCAAACAAGTTGTGTCTAGCATGTTAGGGTATGTGTGTGTCCATATGGTGTCCACGAGTCATGTCCAAAGTGTCAACAGAAAGTATTATACATGTATCAGAACATGTGAAGGCAGTGTGGTGCGTGTGTGTCGAGTAGAAATGTGCACGAAGTGTCCAAGTGATGTGTCGTGGAGAAGTGTCAAGGTGTCAACTAGGGGTCCAAGTGTCCTCTGAGTCCATTAGGACGTGTCCACGAAGTGTCGAGGCCCGTGTCCACGTGTCCACAGAAATAGAAAATAGTGTGTGTGCACGACTCGCTCCAATAACTCCTCGATTCCTTCATAAAATCATCCCAAATCTCTTATGTGGAATGACATTGCCCCCACCTTTACCAACCATTGGCAGCTCAAACTGTGTCGTGGCCAGTGTGTTTGGACACGCGGGTAGCAGGACAGTGCATGCAGTCTCGTGTAGTATCCCTATGTCCATTTTTGACACAGAAAACTACCCAAAATCAACTCAGTCAGCAAGAAATGCAATCTACACATAAATGGCTTTCTAAATATATAATTTTCATAGAAAACAGAGAACAAAAATTTCTAAGGGGCATTTCATCAAACACTTCGAATACCCCTCCGATACTCTTGGGATACGCACACCAAATGGATTCGATTTGAACCCAAACTTAGCCTAGGACTAGAGGGGCCCTAAATGAATGCATCTATGGTGAGAAATAAGAAAATTAATAGTTTTAGATGTCATTACCTATTGAGAGTTGGAATCTCAATAAAAATCCCTTAGATCTAGATCTCCACCAAGCTCCAATGGCTAAATTGCTTCCAATCCTCGCTAGCTAGCCAATAGAGACCCCCTCTACACTAAGGGAGTGTATTGCAATTGATTTAGTTTAATTTGGAGGTGATTTAGAGAAAGGGAGCAAATTTGGGGAAGAACACAAATTAGGGTTTAGGTTTGTAATGAAAGAGGCAAAAGGGGGCTAATGTGAACTTATATAGGCAAGGGGAGACCTTCCTTGGCCGGCCAAGTAGTGGGCTAGGGTTAGGGCTTGGTGAAATTTAGTTTTAAGACCCTTCCTATGGTTGAAATCAACCCATCCTGTATGCCAAGTTTAGTCCGATTCAGAGACAGTTGACCGGATCACCGTTTTGTGGGCCCCACGGTTCGACTCAACGGACAATTTCGTGCACTGTCCACCGGAATCCAAAATTGGACATACCATTGGGTTCGTATCTTCAAAACGAATTCGTAGACATATAGTTTGACGACTTTAGAGACCGTTGACTCTGGCACGCTTTTCGGTACAAAGTGAGTCCAACGGTGGACACCGTTTTGACCCAAAATTACTATTTTGCCCCTATATCCAGAATTGGACTTAAGGACAGGCATTTCTAGCTATTTTGGCTATTCTGAGAATATTGGTAATGTCTATTTTAGCATCCGGAGGCTGTTGTATGAGTTTTGACTATTGTGGCACACTGAATGGTTCGGATTATCGGTTTTACCAGCGAAGGACCTCAGGCGAGTACAGTTTATTATTTGTTTTCGATATTGAGCTTTACTATACCTCATTGTTAGTCAATAGATATGTGATTTCCGTCTATTATGTTTGTTATGTTTTATCGTGTCAGGGAGGTGAAGTACCAAGGATGCGTGATATGACCTTATACAGTATAGACCGTGATTATACCGTGTAGACAGTGTTTTATTATTACTTTATACAGTGTGGACAGTGTTTCATTATTGCTTTATACAGTGTAGACCGTGTATATTATACAGTGTAGACCGTGTACATTATACAGTATAGACCGTGTACTTTATACAGTGTAGATATTGTAGACAGTGTCATGTAATTGTCCCGAGACCGATCACATATCAAAGGTACTTCAGTTAGTCGGTGAGTATTGTCTTTGTGTTTATTTACTGTTTCCCTTTGTTTAGTTTTATTTGTCTTTCTGTGTTTATTTTTTAAATCATATATTTAAAGGCTAACCTCTGTTGTATAGTCATTTTCATATATTAAAACTGCATTCAGTGAATTGTACTCGTTCTATTCCTGACTGTAAACCAATATTTTTCAGGTTAACCGTGGATTCACTTAGCCTTGGGAGATACGGGTGTACTTACAGACGAAAACTTAGAGATTAGCTAGATAGATGAGTTGTGATCATTTCAATATTTGTGAGAGTTTATATTTTCTACAAATATAAAACTTGTGAATATTGTAAATTAAATTAATTTTGTGAATGAGCATTATTAGTGATTTTGAGCATTGTGGCTATACAGCGTTCTACCATCGACACTGTGGCGTAGGCTGGCTTGGACACACATTCGTATCCCAGAAAGAGGGTGCGGGTCGTGACAGACCTTCCTTGGCCGGCCAAGTAGTGGGCTAGGGTTAGGGTTTGGTGAAATTTAGTTTTAAGACCCTTCCTATGGTTGAAATCAAGCCTCTTTAGTAAAGGCCCAATTAGAATTAGGGTTTCCACTAAATATCTAACTTAGATATAATATCTAGATATTCTAAAACTTAGTTAACTTGTTCTAATCTACTAACTAAGCCTAGGTTCATGATCAACATCTAGATTAGGACAATTCTAGGTTTAGATCTAATATATCACTTAGCACATTATTAATTAATTAAAATTCAAATAATTCCAATTTCACAAATTACCAAAATACCCTTTGCTCCAGAAAGTGGTGGTGACACGAGGGAAAACAAATAACCATTTATTTGTCAAAACCTTTAAACTAGATAATTAGTAAATAAATATATCTATTTAAAATCAAATCTTTACAATTATTTTTCTCCATATAAAAAAATATATGTAACTTGTAGATTTTCTTAAAGTGGACAAAAATTTAATTAGTGTAACATCTCACAAAAGTTTTACAAAACCAAAGGCCGACAAGGACCGATAGAAATTACGATCGAAAATATTTCTCAAAATTAGCATTTTATATTTTTCAAAATTCAAAAAATTTAGAGTTTTAAAAAATACAATATTTCAAAAGAATCCAAGAAATCGGTCAACGGAGGTTACAAATCTACCCTCCTTAAAGAAAATTTGTCCTCGAAATTAAGATTGGCAGGGGAGTTAAAATATGATAGAAAGTTTAGGCCATAACTTAGACACGATCAAAAGACAACGACTATGGCATGATCAAGATAATCAACTCAAAATTGTTTAAACACGACTAGTGATTTTGGCACGATAAAATCGTAATATAATCAATATCATTCATACATGATTTAGAAATAAATATAAATCATTTTAGGCACGATCTTAGTCATGGCTAGCATAATCGAAGAGATATTCGATATTCAAGTATCGAACAATTAATGGAGTTTTAGGCTTGAAAAAAATCAGGCTCAAGTCGCACAGGCACGATTAAGGTAAAAAAAACTTAGCTATGATCCATATAAGATTTTAGGCACAATCAAGATTTGAAGTCAAGGCCTTATAGGCACGATAAAAATTTGATGAGTATGATTAAGTCATGAAATACGATCTAAGCTCAGATGTGATTTAAAATTTAGAAATGATATAAGTTCAATTGGCACGATTTAAGATGCGACTACGAAAACCAAAGCTTGGGCAGGTTTTAGGAATGGAACCTAAGTACGAGTATCTTCAGAATCGAATTCTGGCGGGAATAGAAGATGGTTCAAACATAGTCAAAGTCTAGATTCTGGCATGACTAATCTATCATATAGTCGTGACCGAGGATCAGGATTTTAGACACAAATTAGAAATGAATTCAAGTTATTTAAGCACGAACTCGTGACTAGGAATGATCAAAATCGTTCAGTTACAATCAAGTCCGAATCAGACCAAATATACTGGTCTATTAGATTTCAGTTTATAAGGAATGATCATATACGAAAAAAAATGACGTGATTGGTCATTGCTAGGAATAATTAAACGTTTGGCACGACTAATGACCATGGATCAAAACCATTTGATCACGAGCAAAATCAAGGCTTAAGAATTTGGAATGACTAGAATCATTTGGGCACGATTTATGATAGAGCGACAAAATTTAAAACCTAGTCATGATTACGAATGAAATCTGAGTATAGTGACTAGAGAATCAAAATTAGGTACAGCAGAAAAATTTATTCTGACATAGTCGTGATTAGAAATTGTCACGACCCGCACCCATTTTTTTTTAAATGGATACGAGACGTGTCCAAGCCAGCCTACGCCGCAGTGTCGGCGGTAGAACGCTGTCACGGCCATGAAGATCAAAATCACAAATAATGCTTATTTACATAATTAATTTAACTTACAATGTTCACAAGTTTTACATTTGTAGAGAAATATAAACTTGTACAAATAATGAATGACTACAACTCAACTATCTAGCTAGTCTCTAGGCTTTTGTCTGTAAGTATTCCCGTCACTCCACGATCTAAGTGAAACCACGGCTAACCTGAAAAATGTTGGTTTCCAGTCAGGAATGGAACGAGCACAATTCACTGAATGCAATTTCAAATAAAGAAAATGACTATAAGACAAAGGTTAGACATCAATCATGGCTTTTGAAAATAAACAGTAAATACGGAAAACCAATAGCAATAAATAGATATAAAATACTTTTCCCAACTGTTAGAAGTACCTTTGATATGTGATCGGTCTGGGGTACTACACCGCACGGTCTACGAGGTCTACTTGCATGAAAAATAAATACGGGCTACAATGTCTACTTGCAGAAAATAAACACGGGCTACACTACTTGCAGAAAATAAACACGGGCTACACTACTTGCAGAAAATAAACACGGGCTACACTACTTGCAGAAAATAAACATGGCTATACTACTTGCAAAAAATAAACACGGGCTACACTACTTGCAAAAAATAAATACGGGCTACAATGTCTAACACGGGCTATGGTCAGATCACATATCTTTGGTACTTCTCATTTTCGACTCAACAATTTATAATAGAAAATAATCACATAACCAATGGCCAACCAATAAAATATAGTGAAAATTAATATCGAAATGCAGATAATAAACTGTACTCGCCTGTGGTCCTCTGCTGGTGAAACCGACAATCTGAACTACTCAATGTGCCACAATAGTCAAAACCCGTACAACAGTCCCCTGAAGCTGAAATAGACAATACCAATGATCTCAGAAGATTCTAATTAGCTAGGATCGCCTGTCCTTAAGTCCAATTCTGGACACAGGGGCAAAATGGTAATTTTGGGCCAAAACGGTGTCCGCCGTTGGACCCGCTTTGCACCGAAAAGCGTGCCAGAGTCAATGGTCTCTAAAGGCGTCAAACTACATGTCTACGGATCCGGTTTTTCGATACGAACCCAACCGTATGTCCAGAGTTGGATTCTGGTGGGCCGTGCACAAAATCGTCCGTGGAGTGGAACCGCGGGGCCCGCAAAACGGTGATTTTATCAACAGTCTCAGAATCGGACCAAACTTGGCATGCAGGATCAGAAAAATGATACGGTCCTGTTGGCGCAAGTTTTGTCTCGATCTGACGAACGTGCACATAGTAATTAAGAAATTTGCAACGTGCACGATACGGTGAATTTTGACGGATACGCATCAAATTCGTCGCACACACGCGACCAATTTGAATTCCGCCAAAGCCCACACGACCACGAAGCCGTTACGTAGATTTCGATGCTTTCGGTTCACGACCACGTCGCCCGGAATGGCGGGACGCACGTCGTGTGGATGAGTTTTCCTAGTTTTGAAAACAGTTTTTCGGTAAACTTCGTCAACGCTTTAATTCATGCACACACATCGAAGAACAGATCTGCGAGTTGCGTTTTGATCTTGGTTATGTTAAATTTAATTATGTTCAATTAGTTTCTGAAAACTATTAAAGCACAGATCAAAATCCGGCTTCCAAGTTGGGTGTGGTGTGCGTTTTAAACTCTGTTTTCGAACAGAGTTTCCGTAGTTTTCGAGTCGATCTCTCTTCGAATCTGGATCGACTCAATACAAACCAGCTATATGGATTCCTAGAGGGTTATATGGTCTGTCCATATGATTTTACGGAATTGAAAATTATCGAGTATGCGCGAAGAAATAATACTACGAAGTCGTACCTCGCGCATGTGATGCTGTCGACTCCGCGCGCGCACCTGGGTTCGGGTGGCTGTTCTCGGCCGGTGCGGTGGCGACGCTGGCGGCGAGTGGCGCGGGTAGGTCGCCCAGGGGAGGAGGGGGTGGTTGCGCGGTGGTTCAGCACTAGGGTTTGCATTTTTGCTTCCAAACTCTCTCGTTCTGCGATGTATATGTACATACGCGGGTTTACCCAAAACTGAGGGGGGTCGGGCTGTTCTGTTATTAACAGGACTCAATGAGTTCTCGTCTTAGCTTCTGAGAGCTCGGCCCGGGTTGAGGTGGCTGGGCCGGGCCGGGCTCTCCTTTTGTTTTATCTCCTTTTTTTTTCTTATTCTATTTTCTTATTCTTTTTTATACTTCTACTTTAGTATATGTATATATATATCTATAAATACTCACATGTATATATATATATATATATATATATATATATATATATATATATATATATATATATATATATATATATATATATATATATATATATATATATATATATCTATATTTACACACAAATACTTATTTATTTATATATAATCACCAACACACACATATATATTTATATATATATATATATACGCACACATATCTTTATATAGTATTATATATTTATATATACGTACAAATATACATGCATATATTTTTATAATATATATTTATATACAAATACAAATATACACATGTATATTATATATATATTTATATACATATACCTACATACTCACGTATATCTATATACACATTACATATATGTCCTCGAATGTATATATCTCTCTCTCTCTCTCTCTCTCTCTCTCTCTCTCTCTCTCTCTCTCTCTCTATATATATATATATATATATATATATATATATATATATATATATATATATATATATATATATATATATATTTATATACAAATATATATACCCTATTTACTTACGAATATATTCCTATATATTCATAGCCATATTTGCACCTGTATCATATATAGACCTAACACTCTATCATTCCATATTTTTAATATATAATTTATTTTTAGTCTAGGGCCTATTGTATAAATATGACTGCATATAATAATATTTATTTGACAAAATAATATAACCCATAATAATAAAATAATATTGTATAATAATATCCTCGATAATATTGATAAAGAATAAAAAATATTTAAAAATTTTCGGGAAGGGGAGCTACAAATCTACCCACCTTAAAAATAATTTCGTCCTCGAAATTCTAATCCATAACTATTCCTTAATATTCAATAAGCCGTCTTCCTGAACCTTAATTGTTGACACAAAGTCACAGTCAACCAAATATCGATAACATTGACTAAATAATACTTGTAATAATTCAATACGACACACGACGTCCACATCAAGCTCAAGTCAGACGACAGTCCAGTCTTTACAATTCAGTTATATATGAGTCTGTATTTTTTACTTTTATTGAGTCTAGACTGTTGTAAACTGTGTCATGCTGAGCTCTTGAGACTTGACCAAAAGCCTACCCAAATCCATAAACTCCACCATCCAGAAATAAGCCCACAGGTCCCTTAGAACCATTCTGTGCTCTGGAGACAAAGTTCGGGCCAAACTCTGCCTCCACACAGTGTTCGGGCCGAACTCTGTCCCCTTAAAATTAGCAACCTAAATTTTAGGGTTAGCTGGTTGCAAGTTGTCCAACGGCCAAATATTTGAAATTTCTACCCGAATTCAGGCCGAATTCTGCCTACAAAAACCCTATAAAAAGGCCAAGAATTCTCTCATTTCAAATCATCCAATCTTCTCTTCTCTTCTCTCTTGAAGCTCAACTAAGCCATACCCTTCCCATCTACTAGCCACAAGCATCCTAAGTCTCGAGTGCTCAGCATCTCTCAGTTAGGAGTCTTGTGCAAGAGTTGAAGAAGTCGCTTGGAAAATTCTAAGCAATCGCCACTGCGATCCTTTGTAAGAAGTTGACGTGCTCTTCTGAAGAAAAGGCACGGGTTGTAAACTACTATTTCACAAATAGTGGATTTAATCCTGAGCTAGAGTTCTCAGGCCTGGACTAGTCCTCCACGAGGGAAACCAGGTTAAAATCGGCTGTGTTTGCGTATGCTCTCTTTCTTCTCACTTTAAATTCCGCATTTACTTTGATTAGTCTTGTTTGTGATAGAGTTGAATTTTTTAATTGGTTATTATCTCTATAAACTCTATTCACCCCCTCTAGAGTTGCCATCTGTTCTTCAATTGGTATCAGAGCTCTGTTCTCTTTACAAGGATTTATATCCTAGAGCTGATCCATGGAAACCACACAATCCTTGATTTCCAATCACGGTGAAGGACAGTCCACTCATAGGCCTCCCCTATTTGATGGAACTAACTACACGTATTGGAAAACAAGGATGAGTTTTTATCTCAAGTCTCTAGACTTTGACCTGTAGACTATCGTCACTGACGGTTACAAAAAGCCCGCCAGAATAGTTGTCAACGGTGATCTCATTGAGAAATCACATGACAAATATTCTGACGAGGAGAAGAAACAGGCAAGTCTAGACGCGAGAGCTATTAATGCTTTATTCTGTGCTATAGACAGGAATGAGTTCAACAGGGTATCCACATACACCACATCCCACGAAGTATGGAAGCTTCTAGAAGTGACGCATGAAGGAACCATCCAAGTCAAGGATTCAAAAATAAGCCATCTCACTCAAGAATACGAGGCTTTCAAAATGAAGCCAAACGAGACGATCATGCAAATGTTCACAAGATTCCTCGACATCATCAACCCCCTGTCCTCGCTTGGGAAGCAATATTCAAATCACGAGAAGATTCGTAAGCTACTTAGGGTGCTACCAAAAATTTGGAACCCTAAGGTGACAGCCATCATAGAAGGAAACGATCTCACAACTATGTCCATGGAAACCTTGATGGGAAAGCTAATGACTCATGAGCTTGACCTCAAGGACTTCGAAGAGCCTGCTCCTAAGGCTAAGGAGATCGCACTTAAAGCTCACCGACGGAGGGCTGAACCCGAAGAGACGGATGACGACAACTCAAAAGATGATGATCAAGCCCTCATGGTTTGTAACTTCAAGAAATTCCTTCGCTTCAACCGAAGAAAGAAGGAACCACAAGAAGATGAAGAAGAAGAGCCTACTTGCTACGGTTGTAAGAAGACGGGACATGTCCAAAAAGACTGTCCATTCTCAAAGAAAAGCAACCGCTATGAGAAGCAATACAAGAAGACCTCTTCAAAGAAATATGCCAACACAAGCATCTGGCATGAAAGCGATGCTAGTGACTCCAAGGAAGAAAAGAACTCTCCTCAAGATACGGCTAATGTTTGCCTAATGGCAACATCCGACAAGGTATCTAACGAAACTTTTGACGACTTTACTTTTGATGAACTTGGCGATGCTTTCACTGATTTACTTAGTGACCATAAAAAGGTCATTGGTAAATACAAACAAGCCAAGGACAAAATCAAAAGTCATGAAGTTGAAATACAAAGACTTTCTCTTTTACTTGATAATATTAGAGACACTGCACCCACGGATGTCACTGATGAGGTATCTAAGCTTAAAATAAGCTTACATGATGCCAAGGCACGTATTGAGCAACAAATACAAGAAATCACAACGCTCAACACGGAGCTTGCAGAAGAAAAGAATAGACACAAGATCACTATTACTAAGTTGCATGGTTTGAATGCTAAGATTACTGAATTGCAAGCTGTCTCTAAGAAACTAGAGACTAAATTGGGAAAACAGGTTGCTCAACCTCAAACCCAATCACATGAGACACACACAAAGCATGACACTACTCATACAAGTAAACCACGTCATACTCATGCTGCTCACAATCATGCTTACATATACACACAGTTTCACAAACCTCATGCACGTAGAAATAATCATCATATGTCACATAAACATCATGCTACACACAGTCATCATCATGTTGCACATAGACACAATCAACATCACTCCACATATAGACAATCTCATCATGCCATGCTATATAGACAATCTCATCATATCATACCATATAGACAACATCATCATGCCATGCCATATCAACATCATCACCATACTGAATCTACATATCATCAATATTCTTATAGACATCATCAGCATGCTCCTAATGTGAATAGAAATGCTACATGCACTTATTGTGGTCTACATGGACACATATCACCACAATATAGAATCAGAAGATTAGTTGATAAAAAGATATATGCATGGTTTCCAAAAGCTAACTTTTCAGGACCCTCAAGAACTTGGGTACCAAAGGTCACATCTACTCTTGATGTAGGTGGACCTTCCCTCCTCAACTAAGAGTAAGTGGATTCTCGATAGTGGATGCTCGCGGCATATGACGGGAGACGCACATTTTTTCGCATCACTATCGATGAAGAGAGAAGGATATGTATCCTTCGGAAATAACCTAAAAGGGTATATTATAGGTAATGGTGTTATTGGCTATCCTCCCTCTCTCGTAATAAAGGATGTCTGCCTAGTGACCGAGTTAAAGCATAACTTGCTCAGCATCAGTCATCTTGCTGACCATGGTTATGACATTAACTTTGGACAAAACAAATACCTTATATATGATAGGTTAACAGGAGACATTGCTTTTGAAGGGGTAAGAGAGGACAATATTTATATTTTCTATTTGTCTCTAGATACTAACCATGCAGGTAGATGCCTATATGCTCACAAAGATGAACGGTTACTATGGCACCAGCGTCTTGGTCATGCCAACATGGATACTATATCCAGGCTATCAACCAAGAAGCTAGTTAGAGGCTTGCCCGACATCACATTCAAAAAGGATACCGTATGTGCCGAATGTGAGTTGAATAAGGCAACCAAATCATCTTTCCATTCCATAAACTCTGTAAGCACTACTAGACCCCTGCAACTACTTCATATGGATTTATTTGGTCCTAGTAGAGTAGCCAGTCTTGGTGGAAAACTCTATGCATTTGTTATTGTTGATGATTTTTCAAGATTTACCTGGGTTTTCTTTCTTACTTATAAAAGTGATGCTATTTCAGTTTTTAAGATTTTTGTCAAGAAAGTTCAAAACGAAAAAGGCTACATGATCACTCGAATCCGAAGTGATCATGGAGGCGAATTCGAAAATTCTGACTTTGAAAAGTTTTGTGATTCTAATGGTTTTGATCATGAGTTTTCTTGTCCTAGAACTCCCCAACAAAATGGTATTGTGGAGCAGAAGAATAGGACTCTTGGCGATATGGCTAGAGTTATGTTGAACAAGTTTTCACTTCCGAAATACTTTTGGGCTGAAGCTGTCAGTACAGCATGCCACATTTTAAATAGGGTACTTATTCGTCCTATTACGAAAAAGATACCCTATGAGCTTTGGTTTGGGAGAACCCCAAATGTTTTTTATTTTAGAGTTTTTGGCTGCAGATGTTTTATCCTTAACACCAAAGACAACTTAGGCAAATTTGATGCCAAAGCTGACGACGGTATTTTCCTTGGCTATGCCGCCAAGAGTAAGGGATATAGAGTTTTTAACAAACGCTCTTTAATTATGGAAGAGTCTACAAATGTGACTTTTGATGAAGATAACAGTGCAGCAGCTACTCTTGATGATGATGTTGAACCATCAACGTCTACTCCAATGAACACCACAACCAAAATAAATTCTCTGGAAAGCTTGCCTAAGAAATTCTCTTTCAAGCCTTCTCATCCAGAAAATTTGGTAATCGGTGAGGTTTCACGAGGAGTAACTACTAGATCATCATTAAGAGACTCTATTGCTAGCACTGCCTTTATTTCACAAATTGAGCCTAAAAACATTTCAGAAGCTTTCAATGATGAATTTTGGATTTCTGCTATGCAAGAAGAACTCAACCAATTTGAGAGGAGCCAAGTATGGGAACTCGTTCCTAGACCGGCTAATCACTCAATTATTGGTACTAAATAGGTTTTTAGAAACAAAGTAAATAAAGATGGTTCAGTCACACGCAACAAAGCTCGTCTAGTAGCCCAAGGATACAACCAAGAGGAAGGTATCGACTACGATGAGACATATGCTCCTGTTGCTAGATTAGAATTCATTCGGATGCTTTGTGCATTTGCAAATTTTCAAAATTTCAAATTATTTCAAATGGATGTTAAAAGTGCTTTCTTGAATGGTTTTATTAAGGAGGAAGTTTTTGTAAAACAACCCCCTGGCTTTGAAAATTATAAATTTCCCGACCACGTGTTCAAGTTAAAGAAAGCGCTATACGGCCTCAAACAAGCCCCCAGAGCTTGGTATGAACGGCTTAGCAACTTCTTACTTGAGAAAGGTTTTTCAAAAGGGAAAATTGACACTACACTTTTCATAAAGTCTTTGAAGGACACTATTCTTTTAGTTCAAATATATGTAGACGATATTATTTTTGGTTCTACTGATGAAACCCTTTGTCAAGATTTTGCCAAGTGTATGCAGACCGAGTTTGAGATGAGCATGATGGGAGAGCTCAACTACTTTCTTGGGCTGCAAGTCAAACAAATGTCAAATGGAACCTTCATCTGTCAGTCGAAGTATACAAAGGACATGCTGAAGAAATTCGACCTTGATAACGTCAAACCAATCAGCACTCCTATGGCTACTTCAACCAAGCTTGAACCAGATGATAGCGGTAAACCCGTAGATCAACGTAAGTATCGAGGTATGATAGACAGTCTACTCTATCTTACTGCTAGTCGCCCTGATATAATGTTTAGCGTTTGCCTGTGTGCTAGTTATCAAGCAAATCCTAAGGAATCACACATGACCGCAGTTAAGCGTATCTTTAGATACCTTAAAGGTACGGTTACAGTGGGCCTATGGTATTCCAAGTCAACATCATTTGACCTCATTGGTTACTCTGATGCTGATTTTATGGGATGCAAGGTCGACCGTAAAAGTATGAACGGTACGTATCATTTATTAGGAAAGGCTTTAGTCTCTTGGTTTAGCAAAAAGCAGAATTCTGTCGCACTATCCACAACAGAAGCTGAATACATAGCAGCTGGGCGTTGTTGTGCACAAATTCTGTGGATGAAGCAAACCCTTGAAGACTATAATTTATCTTTCATGCATATTCCTATCTTTTGTGACAATACCAGTGCTATAAACTTGACTAAGAACCCTATTTATCACTCACGCACAAAGCATATTGAAATTCGACACCACTTTTTGCGTGATCATCAGCAAAATGGCACGATTAACTTAGAATTTATTGACACTGATCATCAGTTAGCTGATTTCTTCACAAAGCCATTATCCGAAGAGCGCTTCAATTTCCTTTGTCGTGAACTTGGAATTTTAGATGAAGTCGTCATAAATTAAAATACACCTGCGTAAATATAGATTATATTGTGATTCTCTTATGATGAACTTGCTATGAGTACAAGCCGAAAGGGCCCTTCTGACAACAAGGCGTAAAAGCCTAAGCGACACGGTGCACTAGTCCTCAGGACTACCGCTAGCTGGGATCCGGCCCCTGCAGCTAACTCATGGCAAATTCAAAATACTAAATTATAATATAACTCCTTGTTTATTATACGGTACATTTTGATTTATCACTTGCTGATATGCTATTTTTCAATTTTATATTGCTATCTTTCTACTTCTACTATCTGGTTTATTGAAATTCTTAATCATTTATCTTTATAACTTATCTTGATTTTCCATACTTAACCAATTTTTCATCCTTTCAGCCTGATTTCAGTTCTGGGACAAGGACCCAGAATTCGGGCCGAACTCTGCCCTTACCAGAGTTTGGGCCGAGTTCGGCCTCCCTATTCCAGAATCGGGGACAGGTTCCAGCCGTTGATCAAAACTTGATCCAATGGTCCTGATTCACTCCGACCAAGAGAAACCCTTCCCTTATATTCGGTTTCTCTTCCTCCTTCCTCTTTCTTACCACCTTTTCTTCTTCTCCTCCACTATTTTCTCAAAACCCTAACCCTAATTTCTTCTCTATAGTGCTCCATTCTTTCCCAAATTCAAGGAGAAGGGCTATTTTCCAATTCTCTTTCACTGTTCATCATTTATTTAAGGTATAACTTACTCTTTTTCTCTATTTCAATTTTCTCTACTTTGTGCTATGGCTCCTTGCTTGCTCAACCGTGGGAAAAGAATTCGAACCGAGGGAGCGTCCTCGTCGAATGCTCCTCCTCCCGTTGAGCAACCCGTTGAACAACATCAACCACCTCATCCATTGTTCAACCCTTCACGTCCACGTGATCCAAACACCTATGATGACCGACTTTTTATATCACTAGACGCATCTAATGAATGGTTTAGTGATTTTTGGACACGTCCGGTGTTTGCGGGACACCCCATAAACTTCACAATTTTCTCTCAATATGATGCACTCTTTAATGACCTCTGTCTTGACGAACTTGTTACTTCTAATTCGGTCATATATCGTAGTACAATACAAATGTTTTACTGCAACTTGACTCATGATGATACTCACATCTATTCACGTGTTGCGGGTATCGATATCTCATTTGATGATTTTGACTTAGCCGAATATCTTGAACTTCAAGAGCCCAATTCTTGGAAAAAGCTTGTTGAAGCTCGGTCGTTCCGATTTTTCGACGAGACTTCCCTTGAAAGCTTCAAGGACGACTTGTGTACTTCGAACACACGTCCTCGCAAGCTTATGGCTAAATATCTAAATCCATATTTCTATGAACTTCATCGGATTGTTTTCAACACCATTCTACCCAATGCGGGTTCTACCGATGAAATTACCTATTTTGAAATATCTGCACTTTATCATCTTCACTTTTGTGTTCCTTTTAATCTTCCATGTACCATGATGGACTGGATGATTAACTGTAGGAAGAAACCACGAGCCTTGGTTTATCCCTTATATCTTCCTATGGTCTTTCGTGCATTCATTGTACCACTTCATGATTGTCCTTTCTTGCCTGCTCCTGCCTTCTTATCTAAGGCACGACGACTTCAGGCAGTCGTAGCCTCTCCTGCCACTTCTGAGCATTCCGATGATGAGGAGCCCGACGCCCCTCCACTTGGACAGGATGCGCCACCTCCTCCTGCCACTCTTGACTCCATCCAGACCATGCTCCGAGATCGCTTTACCTTAGAGGACGATCGCTGGACTCAGATGGACTACCGTACTACCCTGCAGATGAGTGCCCTCAGCAACTCGCTGTACGATATTCAGTATTCCATGTCCCGTCATCCTTCTATGCCCATTCCCATGGAGCGGGATCTCGGTCGCGAGGGATATCGCATTGACGATCCCTGGGTCATGCGCTACCTGGATCCGGATGCTGCTATTGTGGACCCCAGCCGTTTCTTCACTGATCCTTCCAACTCCACTGGGCCTTCTCATGCTCCATGATGGAGATGGCTTCCACCAGATGATGCTGGTACTGATCATAGTTTATGTTTTATGCTTTCCAGTTTTTCAGTTGTTTAGTTGGATTTATGTACTTGGTTTATCATAAACTCTTTATGTTTTAGTTGTGATGGCTCTTATGATTACTCTTTATGTTTTAGTTGTGATGCCTCTTATGATTATCATAGCTCTCTTACTCTCTGCTCGTTATTATGCAGTTAATATTCGCTAATATGCAGTTTCTTCTCTTTTGGTGTGTTTGCCCATTATTACTTGCTTATATTGCTAAATGCCAAAAGGGGGAGAGATTTGTATATTGTACACAATTTTGTTTTTGTATATATGTGCTTTTGGAGAGATATTCCTTATCAGGCCAACAGGTTCAACGCATCATTTACGGGGGAGCTATCTTATTTAGCTCGGCACCGATTATGGGGGAGCTATGCTTTTGTCGTTGACTGTGTCCAGGTATGAATATTGAATATACAATTATTATTTTGTCAATTATCAATATGGGGGAGATTGTTGACACAAAGTCACAGTCAACCAAATATCGATAACATTGACTAAATAATACTTGTAATAATTCAATACGACACACGACGTCCACATCAAGAGCTCTTGAGACTTGACCAAAAGCCTACCCAAATCCATAAACTCCACCATCCAGAAATAAGCCCACAGGTCCCTTAGAACCATTCTGTGCTCTGGAGACAGAGTTCGGACCGAACTCTGCCTCCACACAGAGTTCGGGCCGAACTCTGTCCCCTTAAAATCAGCAACCTAAATTTTAGGGTTAGCTGGTTGCAAGTTGTCCAATGGCCAAATATTTAAAATTTCTACCCGAATTCAGGCCGAATTCTGCCTACAAAAACCCTATAAAAAGGCCAAGAATTCTCTCATTTCAAATCATCCAATCTTCTCTTCTCTTCTCTTTTGAAGCTCAACTAAGCCATACCCTTCCCATCTACTAGCCACAAGCATCTTAAGTCTCGAGTGCTCAGCATCTCTCAGTTAGGAGTCTTGTGCAAGAGTTGAAGAAGTCGCTTGAAAAATTCCAAGCAATCGCCACTGCGATCCTTTGTATGAAGTTGACGTGCTCTTCTGAAGAAAAGGCACGGATTGTAAACTACTATTTCACAAATAGTGGATTTAATCCTGAGCTAGAGTTCTCAGGCCTGGACTAGTCCTCCACGAGGGAAACCAGGTTAAAATCGGCTGTGTTTGCGTATGCTCTCTTTCTTCTCACTTTAAATTCCGTATTTACTCTGATTAGTTTTGTTTGTGATAGAGTTGAATTTTTTAATTGGTTATTATCTCTATAAACTCTATTCACCCCCCTCTAGAGTTGCCATCTGTTCTTCATTAATCTCCTTAAATTTTAATTCCTAAAAAAAATGGTTTGTATTCTTCTTCTAGCCATATAGCCTCCAGGACTTCTACCCACCTTTGGTCACACTAATCCTCAAACTAAAATCTTAAAATCTTCCAACTGGTTGCTAACAACCTACCAACAAATACCTAGGCATATGGTATCTATAATCCTCCCGTATCTATCAAGTAACCCAAAAATTAACAAACAACAATTTTACACAAGTAGCTTAAGGAAATATGACTGTACGTCACTCTGAAATAGGAAAGTCATGAAAAAATAATAAAAATAATCAAGAATAAATATAAAATTTCAAGAGCGGTAGAAAGTATCTAAGGAAGTATCCAAGGATACAGATAGAAAGAGTGTTTACGAACCTATAGTCTTATTCGCTAGATTGGGCTACTCTAGTCTAGTCATTGACTCAATCGAAAAAAAAACCTTCGCTTCTTAGAGGGGCTTGCAATCCATGGACTATGGAAAATCCGTTCTCGAATTTAATCTAAACAAGGTTCCTAAAATAGAACAGAATTTGGGAAATCGAGATTGCGATCTTTTTCGTGGTCATTTAAACACACGAGCAAGGGTAAAAATGCAACACCGGGTCGTATCTCGACTTCCAGGTAGATGGAATAAGGGTTACGAATGACTTCACATCCTAAGAGGTGGAGGCTACAGCATGGGTATAGGGACCTATTCCAAATAGTTCGGTTTTATAGTCTGAGTATGGTGACATGCATGGATGGGTTCTACTGGTCTTAATGGGTTCTTATTCGGACATCACCCGTTGGTTGGATGAACCTTGGATTTTATTCTATATTGACTGAACAAGATCCCAAGATAAGACTATGTCTATTAGGTTAGAGTAACCTAGAATAGGATTCCTTCCAAGTGGTTGAGCTAGTTGCTAGTCGGGTTGGTTAGCTAGTTCCATAAGTCCAAATGCGCCTTCAGTGACTTTGGTGTTTAAGGGGCACATGAGACCTTAATTGGGTGGCACACTAGTGGCATGTGCATAGTGGGCTTCGAGTAGATCACAACCATATATTGGGTCGTAGGAATGGGGTCGTGGTCAAGGCTCTAATGGAAGTCGGGAAATATATCGGTATTACAGTAAGGGTTATGGCTAATCCTTTTGTCCTGAAAGTCGTACCATAAAAATAGAGTACAAAAGGACGGGTTTGAGTGGGACATGATATACCTAGATGAAGGTGGACTTGTCTAGATCTTGCATATGAAGTTTGTTGGAAGATAACAGCTGGTCTCGTGCTCTGAATATTAATGGCACGGCCGGGGGCACAAAATGGTCTAAATGGAAAGTGGGAGTCCATGGGGTACTAATTATCATCATAAGAAAATTATTCTAATCACTCGGTAATTCTGGTATATCCTAAAAAATTTAGAGGGCTTACAGTCTACCCACCTTAAAAAATAGGACATGGTCTTAGGAATATCGAGGTTAGAGGGTTCCCAAAGCCCGGATACTGTACCTCGACTCTTTTCTAATAGGGAATAAGGCACGACGTAACGAAATACGGTAGATATAATCAAGTCAAGGATCGTTCCTCAATAAATAAAAAATGAGTGTGTAAAATGACACATGGTCGATAAAATAGAATGATATGTTCGACCACAGTATACATGAGTTGTAGTGATCATGCATTGCTGTTGACAACTGATAGATCATAATATGACAGGGTATTTAAGCTATGGTATTGGCTAAGCTAGTGAATGGGGTGTTCCAACACTAGTTAGGTCTTCATAATAAATTTACATAACTAGAGCAATATTTGTTGGAAACCAATCTCGGGATGAGTGTCACGGTAAATGATTACCCTATTGTCCACTCATCTCATGTCTAACTGTGGCTTTGGTCGAGGAAGGGTTGAGTCAAGGCTTAAGGGTTGTTAGTTAAAGCAAGCTTCAGACAGAGGCTCACAATATTTGGTTTCTTGAGAAGTGATAGTCTCCTAGGTTGGCAGTTGACTAAGAGTAAAACCCTAATCATTTTCGAATTCAGATGGCTGGAAAGTCCCAATAGTAGTTTGAGGGTCGAGAGGAGAATGAGTAACTCAAGGCAAGGTTCTAGTCACATGGCTTACGTATACCACTATCATAGCCATGGAGATACTATGTGTCTACCTACCAGTTACGAGTTTTCGTCTTTCTAATCGGTGAAAGACAAAACAATAAAGAGTTCAAGAGAGACGTCACTGAATACAATTACGTGATTCAAAGACGAATGTATAATTCAAAAGGAATTGTCAAGCAATCGTGGATGAGTCCCTAGAGGCATCTACATCTCAATCCACGTAGGATAATTAAATAAAGTGCGAACCAAATGCATCATGGTTGATCAGACCATAATACACTGATTCTGATTAGACAATATATTAGTGGGCGTCCCCAATCAACATATGTCTTGAATCAAGCTCGATAAAGAGTAAGCTTGCAAAAACTAGGCTGTAATAGCAGCGTTGGTCAAGATAGTCAAGATACAAGTACGCGAGATTTTTGAAAAGTGGCACAAGTAGTTCGAGTTTTTAGAAAGAATCAAAAATTACCTGGTGTTCTTGCTTATACAATCTTCCTAAAATCTTCCTGTCTATAAGGTCTTGGTCAACTAATGGGTTATAAAACTCTGGATTCTATATTCTTGGTAACTTATTAGTGTCGGTCAATTACCTCGTCAATAGATCACAAGGACCTCATAATGCTAGGTTGGGAGACATGCTACTCAACTTACAGAACTTCCACTAATATCGGCTTCGGATCTTATGGAACACACAGGGCACTGTCCTATCCTCTATAGTATCCTTAATTTGTAATCACGTCTGAAGTCATTTCACCGAGGACTATGCCTCGCCCGTAAAATCGGGCTGTGGTAATCCTTGGTTTCGTAACTCAACATGATACAAAATCGAACACTTCATAACTCTATCCAATATTGGCTCAAGGGTATCCACGATCAAGAGAGGACCACTAGCCATAGTTTTGGCAATATCCTATCACCTATATTTTCTTAAACTAATTTCACCTCTAGGGGTTGTGTCTCGCCAGTACGCTGCTGGCTGTAGTGTATTCCATAGTCTCCAAAATTCAATTAAATGGTGACAGTGCGCTGCTGTCCTGCCATTATGAGTTAACTAACATTCCTGTAACTATATCTGTAAAAATCCATGAGCTCCTAGAGATTCAAACAAGTTGCCTAGGAAATAAAGTGTAAGCATTTGTCCTATCAGTCACAACCCTTAAGATAAAAGATTGAACATGGGGAAATAACTGAGGACAAAAGAAATATAAACATTCTAACTCTTCCACGTGTATTCAAGCCTCTGAGGGACAAACTTGAATCGAAACTATCTCGAGGTCCGTATATGGATAACAAAATCAGAACTTTATAAAATAATGATTCTTAGGGCATCTAGCAATTATATAGATAATTCGGCTAGGATATGGGGATGATATCTAAGAGGCAAAGAGAATGAATTGAACAATTCATCAAGGTTAGATCATTACTCTAGGAAACTCTGCCTCACCAAGTGAATAATCTATCCACATTGGATCATATCGTCCGATCGAGAGGTAATAGTGTAACTATGGGGATCTGACAAGGTATCAAAATTAATAACCCTCATCCTAAATTGTATGGCCTAGACTACCCATCGGTAAATTTGTATAGGGGACTCCTAGTCCTAGTCATTCACTTAAATTAAATTAATTTTAATTCGTGAATGAGCATTTCCTTGCCGCAGGCTCGTAATAGTACAACTAACTTAAGTACCATCACGAGTTCGCGTGATTTGCGAAGACTGACCTGCATAGGCCACCACAAAAACTTGTCATGACCCGCACCCATTTTTTTTTAAATGGATACGAGACGTGTCCAAGCCAGCCTAAGTCGCAGTGTCGGCGGTAGAACGCTGTCACGGCCATGAAGATCAAAATCACAAATAATGTTCATTCACATAATTAATTTAACTTACAATGATCACAAGTTTTACATTTGTAGAGAAATATAAACTTGTACAAATAATGAATGACTACAACTCAACTATCTAGCTAGTCTCTAGGCTTTTGTCTGCAAGTATTCCCGTCACTCCCCGATCTAAGTGAAACCACGGCTAACCTAAAAAATGTTGGTTTCCAGTCAGGAATGGAACGAGCACAATTCACTGAATATAATTTCAAATAAAGAAAATGACTATAAGTCCAATTCTGGACACAGGGGCAAAACGGTAATTTCGGGCCAAAACGGTGTCCGCCGTTGGATCCGCTTTGCACCGAAAAGCGTGCCAGAGTCAACGGTCTCTAAAGTCGTCAAACTATATGTTTACGGATCCAGTTTTTCGATACGAACCCAACCGTATGTCCAGAGTTGGATTCCGGCGGGCCGTGCACAAAATCGTCCGTTGAGTGGAACCGCAGGGCCCGCAAAACGGTGATTTGATCAACAGTCTCAGAATCGGACCAAACTTGGCATGCAGGATCAGAAAAACGATACGGTCCTGTTGGCACAAGTTTCGTCTCGATCTGACGAACGTGCACAAAGTAATTGAGAAATTTGCAACGTGCACGATACGGTAAATTTCGACGGATACGCATCAAATTCGTCACGCACACGCGACCAATTTGAATTCCGCCAAAGCCCACACGACCACGAAGCCGTTACGCAGCTTTCGATGCTTTAGGTTCGCGACCACGTCGCCCGGAATGGCGGGACGCACGTCGTGTGGATGAGTTTTCCTAGTTTTGAAAACAGTTTTTCGGTAAACTTCGTCAACGCTTTAATTCATGCACACACATCGAAGAACAGATCTGCGAGTTGCGTTTGATCTTGGTTATGTTAACTTTAATTGTGTTCAATTAGTTTCTGAAAACTATTAAAGCATAGATCAAAATCCGGCTTCCAAGTTGGGTGTGGTGTGCGTTATAAACTCTGTTTTCGAACAGAATTTTCGTAGTTTTTGAGTCGATCTCTCTTCGAATTTGGATTGACTCGATACAAACCAGCTATATGGATTCCTAGAGGGTTATATGGTCTGTCCATACAATTTTACGGAATTGAAAATCATCGAGTATGCGCGAAAAAATAATACTACGAAGTCGTACCTCGCGCATGTGATGCTGTCGACTCCGCGCGCGCGCCTGGGTTCGGGCGGCTGTTATCGGCCGGTGCGATGGCGACGCCGGCGGCGAGTGGCGCGGGTAGGTCGCCCAGGGGAGGAGGGGGTGGTTGCGCGGTGGTTCAGCGCTAGGATTTGCATTTTTGCTCCCAAACTCTCTCGTTCTGCGATATATATGTACATACGCTGGTTTAACCAAAACTGAGGGGGGTCGGGCTGTTCTGTTATTAACAGGACTCAATGAGTTCTCGTCTTAGCTTCTGAGAGCTCGGCCCGGTTTGAGGTGGCTGGGCCGGGCCGGGCTCTCCTTTTGTTTAATCTCCTTTTTTTTTCTTATTCTTTTTTATACTTCTATTTTAGTATATGTATATATATATATATATATATATATATATATATATATATATATATATATATACATACATAAATACTCACACGTATATACATATATATATATATATACATATATCTATATTTACACACAAATACTTATTTATTTATATATAATCACCAACACACACACATATATATATATATATATATATATATATATATATATATATATATATATATATATATATATATATATATATATTTATATATATATATATATACGCACACATATCTTTATATAGTATTATATATTTATATATACGTACAAATATACATGCACATATTTTTATAATATATATTTATATACAAATACAAATATACACATGTATATTATATATATATTTATATACATATACCTACATACTCACGTATATCTATATACACATTACATATATGTCCTCGAATGTATATCTCTATATATATATTTATATACAAATATATATATACCCTATTTACTTACGAATATATTCCTATATATTCATATCCATATTTGCACATGTATCATATATAGACCTAACACTCTATCATTCCATATTTTTAATATATAATTTGTTTTCAGTCTAGGGCCTATTGTATAAATATGACTGCATATAATAATATTTATTTGACAAAATAATATAACCCATAATAATAAAATAATATTGTATAATAATATCCTCGATAATATTGATAAAAAATAAAAATATTTAAAATTTTTTGGGAAGGGGAGCTACAGAGATCAAAGGTTTTAGGCATGATTTTTTGGGTTAAGGTTATCATGATCATGAAAATCAAAGTCGTATAGTCATGCCAATTCATCTAGGCACGATTAACATGAAGAATAGTGGCAAAATCGAATCATGATTATCACGGAACTGGTCATTATTAAGATTTTAAATCGAAGTGTTAGGCACAAGCAATAATGGTACTTAGATCCAAACATGATCAAAATTAAAATTTAGTCGCAATCAAGGATCAGGTCGGTCTAACCTTGATCTAAACAGTATTAGATACAATGGAGAATATATCGAAGTCTAGATATGAGCAATAAAGGATTGAAAGTGAAATCATGGTCAGGTTTTAAGTCACTTGATATGGTTGGTAATCAAGAACTTGGCACGATAAGGAAGGCGACCAAAATTGGTTAGTCACGGTCAAGAGGATCAAAATTTCAGTGATATTGAATTTAAGAAATGATTTAAGGACAGAGAAATCAATCTCTTCTACTAGGATAGGAAAATTAAGATGGGATTTCGGAAGGAAGTCAAGTCATCTTACTCCACTTCGACTAGTACTAGATTTACTTGGTCATAATTTCCCCCATTTTGTCTTTATCTTACAAGTACAATATACTGCTACAAAATTATGATCTCTAATTGTAAGAATTACCTCTTCATATGACTACTACCAAAATCAAATCTTCGATTATGAAATCGAACCCTTCCATAAATATTACAGGCCTGACCTTTACTCCAAGGCAGTGCCCATGAAGTGTATTCCTTATTAGAACTCAATCCCCTTTGTACTACACTTTAAACTTCATCATCTTTAAATCTAAATTCCTCCACCTTGTCCAAATTTGATCTGAAATCTTTGAATCCATTTTATAACATTGAAAATCCCTTCAAGTTATACCCTTCATATTACTCACATTGCGATACCACCATTACTATATAACAGTAATCAACCTTCATATTTCTTTCAACCCTATCCCTTCACATATTATCCTTCTTAGAAAATTCCACAAAATCTCTAGATTTTTCTTTAACTCAAATATTATGTGCTCTCTCGTTTCCTACTCATTCTTGTCAATTTCTGTTCAATTTTATGTCGTCGTCGCATATAGTCATAAGCTTCCTTCCATATATTCGAACTCCAATTTTGGTATCTCGTCTTAATTCAAATATAAAATATCTCAAAAATCAGTAACCTAAAATATTCCGGTTCTCAAACAATTTGACCTCATTATCCTTGTTATTTATAAAAATATAACTACAGGATATTACAGCTCACCATTGATGTATTTTCTGTTGTTCTTATTACTCAAAATCCTCTTACGTTCTTTCCAAAATAATCCATACCCAAAGTAACCTCTCTAGTGTAATGGTTTCAAAACTGATACTACCGGTCCTTTCTTGTCTCTAATCTCGATAATATTTCTTTCACCACTTCTATCTTAATATCCCATGCTCTATATTCTTACCAAGATCACTATTGATGTCAATTATATCCTTTTTCGAGCTAGATGATTACGATAGTTCCTCAGTCTTTCCCAAGTAAGAGGTACAGAGATTCAAAGTTTTCAAAGTATAGATGATAGAAATAGATACGAGATGGTTGATCGATGCAATTAGGACAGTGTTAATTAAGACAAAAAAATAACGATAAAAAAAGGAAATAGTGGTAACACAAAAAATAAAATAAAATTTATTCTTGCTCATCTGGTCATAAAGAAGTGAACCAATTTAAGATATGATCTGATAACCATATATGTCTTCCTGAAATCATGTTGCCAGAATATTCGCCACGCTAGTAAGCATAGCCGCAATAAACGATAGAGTCCATAACTAAGGTATACACCCTATAATTATGTTATCTAGAATTTTTACCACGCCAACCGGTATAGCTGCAAGAAAATCTAAATTCCACAACTATGATAAGATATCCAAAATCAAGCT
The DNA here is from genome assembly GCA_029216955.1 of Iris pallida. Taxonomy (NCBI): domain Eukaryota; kingdom Viridiplantae; phylum Streptophyta; class Magnoliopsida; order Asparagales; family Iridaceae; genus Iris; species Iris pallida. Next base: position 256,016 of record JANAVB010006000.1, on the reverse strand, counting down.
CTATGTCCTTGTCATGCTAGCTAGTATAACTGCGATAAATTCTAAACTCCATAGATAAAGCAGACCTTTACTTTGCCCACTGTCCTCATCGGATATGTTATCAGAATATATCTTAATTTAATCTATAAAATTTATCTAGATACAAAATCAAAATCAAAAACGAACATCATGATTCAAAATTTAACAACACTCAAGGAAGAGTAAATAGAAACAAGCAGAAACAGATTCCAAGGTAGGGTTTAGAAAGAGATTCTCAGGGGTTGTCCCAAAGATACTATCTAGGTCAAAATTTAAAATTCCTTGAATATATTCTAAAACAAATCACAACCTTTATATACAAGATTGGCTAATCATTCTCTTCTCAACCTAATTGGTATATAAGTTCAACTTCTACCTTCTAGTTCTCTCTGGGGTCCATAAACTCATCCAAATGCAAGAATAGGGTTTGATAATAGACAGATATTCAGAATCAGGACGAGCAAGGCAAATGGAAAAAGACTCGAACGAGTTTCGATATAAGATTCTTGGGGTTATCCCTGAAATCTATCTAGAGTTCATAATATGTGACTGAGTACCAAAATTCTAAAATATTCCATGACTCAAATCTTAATCCTAGGACAGGCTCACAGTAGTACAAATAAGCTCAAGTACTACCACAACTTCGCATTAATATCAAAGACTGAACTACATGGGCCACCACAAAAACGTGTCATAACCCGCACCCGAATATTCGGGCACGAGTACATGGGCCACGCCCAGCCTACGTCACAGTATCGATGGAAGAACGCTATCATGTACTCAATAAATATCTACAACATCTAGATGATCCATGATAACAATTGTACTCAAATCACACCACAAGCGACTAAGAAAGATATAAAATAGAAATATATCAATAACACTGAAACAACCAGAGTTTACAAATAAATATACAAGACTAGAATGTATCAAAGGTAAAATAATAGCAAAACTAAATCAAACTATCAGGCCTAGAACTCCCGAAAGACAACTCACGGTGAAAGAATATCAAGATCCGTCTCAGCTAACATCATCCTGTAGTCCAATAATATGGGACATAACAATTCCTAAAATTTGTCAACGTATCCAATCAGGATTTGAACGAAGTACATAAACTAACAGCAGTTCCAATGAATTAACAAATACTATAAGAAACAGTTATAATAAAATACAAGACAAAATATCAAGACTGGAAGTAAAACAGTACAAGATAGACTGAATATCATGTCATGGTGTGAGATATAAGCTAAAACTGGAATATAAAGCAGTACAGGTAAATCTGTTGTACAATGTAAATATAAACGGTGTCTTGAGATATTAGAGCGTTATGTGATCGGCTTGGGTCCAGATCAGGTTGTTCTATTTGATCGACAATGCACAAGTAGTATAGAGGATCAGGCCAGCCAAAATAGAAAGCTATGCTCAAGTAGTATCAGGTCAGGCCACAACCTTCGTGTGGTGGAGCTATGTACAAGTAGTAAACAGAAGGGGGTATTGATCACATAACCTCTAATAACTCCCCATTCCCAAATAGTATAACGGATCTAACCATGACACGTTATGACACAGGATTCAAAAAGCAGGGGGCCAGTCCACTCCTAAATCGTTGTCTATACAAGTACAAGAAACAAGATCGAGCAATGTACCCATATACCAGGTAAACCAGAAATAATATCTCATGATGGGATCCATCGTATACTAGTTCGTACATCCTCGTATCGAGAATCAAGTAAAATACCACAACTGAACAGATATAGTAAATATCAAAGCAAAGAAAACTATCAGAGAATGTACTCGCCTGAATTTGGTTGAAGTCATCGTGCACGATACGAACGTGTCGACACGACTAGGTACAATGCTATGCTCCATAAGATGGTCCCAAACGACAACACTGGTGGTTCTATTAGTCCAAAATAGTCCAAATAGCCTAGTTTGGTATATAAAGGCCCAAAATTAGGGTTCGACACGATACTCGAATTAAGAACTAAAATGACTTTAATAGTCGCGATTAATGATGATTAAGGTATTGATTTAAAGAGATTAATCACGAGGCCAGAAAGGTGAGGTCCCCTTAAAACTACACTTGAAAGTAATTATTTTAGAAAATATTTATATCCAATAAAATATTATTAGTCCTTTAGAAAATATTAGTAACAACATATATATAAATATATTTATATTATATTATATTATATATATATATATATATATATATATATATATATATAAAAGTAATATATATATATATATATATATATATATATATATATATATATATGGCTAAAAGTCCAGTCTATGAATTCTAACCCAAAAAGCAGCCGAAATAATATTGAAAACCATTTCTCTAAAAACTCAACATTTTATGTGATAAATATGTAGGCCAATTAATAATTGGCCAAAATGACTTATTAAAACCAACAATCGGTTTAAAAACTTAATCCAAACTAAACAAAAGGCTCAGCCCATGACAACCTCACAGCCCATCTAAACTTAATAGTTATATTAATATTATTGATCACAATAAATGGTAATATCACTAATAAAAGGATAGAGAGGGGGTCTCATTTGTTAACAGTTTCTTAAAATCCTTAACCCACACATCAATCAATGATAAAATGCCATATATATTTTTGAAAATGTTTTGGAATTAATATACTATAATAATAATAATAACAAAGGTATCTTTAACTTGTATAACAACAATATATATAGATATATTGGTCTAAGACAATACAGCCTGATTATCAAAATATAAAAGTAATCTTAATGGCTTGAACCCAAATCAAAACCTCAGCCTAATAATCTAACCCTAAATTTTACTCTTAAATTTATTAACCCACAAAATTTAATAGTATTAAACTTATACACTCATAAATTGGGATGAACCCAATGTCACAGCAGCTAAGCCGCACACATGGGGAAGGGTCTACTCTCCCTAAATTTCTATCAAACTCGAAGTGAGAGAGGGAAGGAAGCTCACTGGGGGCGTCGGCGGGGCATGGGCGTCGGTGGCTCACGCCAGCGGAAGGAAGCCAGGCGTCATCCACCGTGCGGTGGTGCCGGTACTGCGGGTCTTGACAGCTGGAGGCACTGCGGTGTTGGATCTGTGCGTTGAAAACCCAGATCCGACAAAGGGAGGCGGTGGACACGGTCGCAGATGCACGACAGAGGGAGGATGTGGTCACGGCATGTGGCCGGAGAAGTCGGCCAGGTGAGCGTTGGTCTCCCTTCTCCTTTCTTTTCCTTTCTGTACGAAGGGTGGGGGTGGTGCTTTCTGTAGGGTTTTCGTGGTGGTGGTTGTGTTGCGAAAACACGTGGTGGCAAACAGTATTGATGGTCGGTGGCAGATCTGTGCTAGGACGAATAAGTTAGCCGTGGTCGAGGCCAACATTGGTGGTGGCGGATGATGTGGAGTAGTGGTGGTGGATGGTGTGGATTGATACTAGTGGTGGTGTTGGATCTTGTAGCCGAAGGGTGGGTTGCTGGCGGCAATGGGCTGTAGTGCTGGTGCAATGGTCCATGGTGGTGGTCGGGAAGTTGGCCAGGGGGTGCTGGAAGGATGTGTGCTTTCTGTAGGGTTTTCGTGGTGGTGGTTGTGTTGTGGGAACACGTGGTGGCAAACAGTATTGATGGTCGGTGGCGGATCTGTGCTAGGACGAATAAGTTAGCCGTGGTCGAGGCCAACATTGGTGGTGGCGGATGATGTGGAGTGGTGGTGGTGGATGGTGTGGATTGATACTAGTGGTGGTGTTGGATCTTGTGGCCGAAGGGTGGGTTGCTGGCGGCAATGGGCTGTAGTGCTGGTGCAATGGTCCATGGTGGTGGTCGGGAAGTTGGCCAGGGGGTGCCGGGAGGATGTGTGCTTTCTGTAGGGTTTTCGTGGTGGTGGTTGTGTTGCGGAAACACGTGGTAGCAAATAGTATTGATGGTCGGTGGCGGATCTGTGCTAGGACGAATAAGTTAGCCGTGGTCGAGGCCAACATTGGTGGTGGCGGATGATGTGGAGTGGTGGTGGTGGATGGTGTGGATTGATACTAGTGGTGGTATTGGATCTTGTGGCCGCAGGGTGGGTTGCTGGCGACAATGGGCTGTAGTGCTGGTGCAATGGTCCATGGTGGTGGTCGGGAAGTTGGCCAGGGGGTGCCGGGAGGATGTGTGCTTTCTGTAGGGTTTTCGTGGTGGTAGTTGTGTTGCGGGAACACGTGGTGGCAAACAGTATTGATGGTCGGTGGCGGATCTGTGCTAGGACGAATAAGTTAGCCGTGGTCGAGGCCAACATTGGTGGTGGCAGATGATATGGAGTGGTTGTGGTGGATGGTGTGGATTGATACTAGTGGTGGTGTTGGATCTTGTGGCCGAAGGGTGGGTTGCTGGCGGCAATGGGCTGTAGTGCTGGTGCAATGGTCCATGGTGGTGGTTGGGAAGTTGGCCAGGGGGTGCCGGAAGGATGTTGAGACTATGATAGTGGATGATGGGGGAATAAGGTAGCTGGAGTATTGGCAGTCTCTTGGCGGCTGCTAGCTAATTTCCTAGGGATGTGTGTAGGGGATTTGGAGGAACTTTGAAAAATGTGTTATTTATAAGCGAGTGGGAGAAAAATCCTAAAATTGTAAATGTAATAGAATTAGAAAAACTAGTGAAAACTAAAAAAATAACACACACTAACCGCTAACATTTTGCTATTTGATTATTTAGTTAAATGCTACTAAAATAAATATTAGTTATATAAAGTAGTTAATTTTGCTAATCACTACTGTTTGCTAGCAAATTATAATTTAGTTAAAGCCCATCGAAGCCGTAGCCCACAATCCAAGCCTAGGCTTGGTAGGCTAACGTTAGGACCGATATTGGTCCTAAGCCGATGCAAGGGAAAACGAATAACCATTTACTTTTCAAAACCTTTAAACTAGATATATAATTGGTAAATAACTATATCTATTTAAAATCAAATCTTTACAATTAATTTTCTCCATATAAAAATATATATATAACTTGTATATTTTCTTAAAATGGACAAAAATTCAACTAGTGTAACATCTCACAAAGTTTTACAAAACCAAAGACCGACAAGGACCGATAGTAATCACGGTCGAAAATATTTCTCAAAATTAGCATTTCACGTTTTTCGAGATTCAGAAAATTTAGAGTTCTAAAAAATACAATATTTCAAAAAAATCCAAGAAATCGGTTAACGGAGGTTACAATATATAGGTTTGTCATGCCAGTACGAGCCTACAATATTCTAGATGATTGTAGGACTAGGAAGGTCATTCGTAGAATAAGATTTTCGATAATTTGATCATCTTCATAAACTCTACCATGAATTCCTTTGACTTGGTCTTTCTAATTGATTGTATCCACTCTTAGACTTCTAAATACTATTAGTAATTGATTATATCCACTCTTAGACTTCTAAATACTTAGAATTAATAGCCATGGGCTTTGGGCCCTAGATAATATTTGATCAATTTTAGAAATTAAGCATTTATTTTAGCCTTCTAAATACTATTAGTAAATTCTAAATATTTTCTAAATAGTGGTTTCTTGCTAAAGTAGTATTATTAGCTATATATGACTAAATCCCTTGACTTATTTGATCAAGGCATGATCATGTCTAATCATACGTTTTATTTTCTTCAACACAAACTTCTATCTTAATCGCGATCTCCGTATTCAATGGTAATTTTGGGCGTTCTTATATTCAGGCAATCTTAGAATACCTTTGCTATGATCATCTCGAAATATTTGGGAACATTATGGTCTTTAGCATAATCATATTACTCTTTGGGACTAATTATGGTCGTTAGCTTTTGATACTTTTTGTGTTGACACGTTCGTGTCGCACACATCGACGACAAATAACCAAGGCAAGTAGTTTACCCCTATGTTACCTATTTCTTAAATATTGCTATAAATGCTTGTGTAGTTAACATAGCATAATTTTATGACACTTTTAGCTGACACATAGTACCCTTTATTCGTATGCCATGATTTTATAATTCCATGATCATTATGATCGTACCTTGTGCTTTATGATCATGACTTGTGACTTTATGATCATTTCGTGCCGTGACTTATATACCAATACTAGTTGGGCGGAAAAAATACCTTAGTATACATGTGGGTTACCTAGAACTATCCCATTAGTCTTACTTGTCTAATAGCAGACGCATATCACACGTGCATTGTGCCGTATCTTACCCCCTAGCCACCCATATGTGGAATACGGTATTTCAAACACTTCGGATAAATGTTTCTTTTAAATTCATGCAATGATTAGCCATGTTTAGTCTTGCTTATCAAGATTAACCATTTGTCGTTAGCCATTTATTTACCTTGTCAATATTTCTTGTCTAGTTGCATATTATTTCCTTAGCTACATGCATGTTCCTTTATCTTGTTTCATTTCTTGACTACTACATGTATTTATAGTTAGTATTTCGTTATGGCTGACATATGTGTAAGTGATACTTGCTCCAATTCTGACTGGATAACTATTTTTAGGCGTTGTCGATAACCGTTGTACCTCTCTCTTTGGACCTTTGGATCTTATGATGAGTCGTAGGCATTGAAGCTATCCCGAGAGAAATACGACTATCTCTGCTTTATTCATTTTCTAGTCTATTTCTTTCATTTTCTAGATTATTTTTATTTGTTATCGGATTTATCTCCGAAAAAATCTTACTAGTTTTGTATTAATTTGTGATCAAACACTTGGAATCTTATGTCTTTGATTTTAATAAAATTTGATTCATTTATCGTGTTATCCTCCTTTAACACTGTGAATGAGTTTAATATTGATCATTGAGGTATAAACAACGCACTATTGTCGATGCTGAGCCGTATGCTAGCGTGCTTCGCGAATCGTGTCCTAATATGCGGGTGCAATCGTGACAGGTCATTTATGTTTTGGGCACTCAACCTTTCCATTGTCACCTTCGAGCTTTTTTTGGGGAACGACGTCCCGAATGAGGTATTGAGTTCTTCTCTCGAGCTAATGGGTTCTATTTTATTCGTTTTACCTTATATTTGGATTTGATCAATGTTGGGAATGAAGCACGAAAACCGTTCCCCCAAACCAGAAAGTCCAGCGAGAGAACCGAGCAAAAGCACACAAACCAAAAATGCCAAACACAATCGCATATACAAAGATTTTTGACGTAGAAAACCCTTGCGGGAAAAACTACGGGACGATCGGAGTCCAACCCTGAAGAACCTCCACTAATGGAATAAAGAGAATACACCCTCTACAAGCTCCTCCCGATCCAACACGGATCACCAAAACTCACTTGAAAGAAGAAATTTTTTGATTGCGGACTCCGAAGAACAAGAGATGCCGAAAAATTATTCGAAGCAATCTCTCCTTCACAATAGTCCTTAATCCTCTCTCTCTCTCTCTCTCTCTTAAATATTATAAAGCACTCTTATTTTGAGATGAGTTTTCAACTAGCATGCATCGCCCTTTTATAAGCCCTTGGTAATCTATACATAGAAGGCCAATATATATGAAAACTTCCAATATGTATCAATCATATATTTAATGGAAATCCAATCATAATTGGCTTGCCATAATTGGAAGCCCAATTATATGGAAAGCTACTATATGAAGGGTCCAATCATAAATATATGATCAAAGTAAATATGGAAATCAAATTATATATTTTTTTACCATATATGTTCCAAAATAAAATCCATGCACTCCCCGAGCTTCTCCGACACATGGATGACGCTCGTCGTACTCCGGAGTATTCTCCACATAGGTTGGGAACCCCATCCACTCTAACAAATCCCCCCTTCACAACTAGGTGGAGGAACTCGTCATCCCGATGATCCGACTGCAGTACTCAAACTTTTCCCTTCGGTAGAACCTTTGTGAGCATGTCCGCTCCACTGTCATCAGTATGGACATTCTCAAGCATCGCGTCCTTCTCAACCATATCTCGTATCCAATGATACCGAGTATCAATGTGCTTGGACCGACTATGAAATGTCTGGTTCTTCACAAGATGAATGGCACTCTGGCTATCGCAAAATAAAGTATACTGCTCTTGCTTCAGCTCTATTTCCTGCAACAGCTTTTTCATCCACAGCAACTCCTTGCAAGCCTCTGTCACCGCAATATACTCTGCCTCTGTCGTCGATAAGGTAACACACTTCTACAACCGTAACTGCCACGATACCGCTCCTCCAGCAAATATTATTACATAGCCTGAAGTTGATCGCCTCGTGTCTACATCTCCAGCCATATCAGCATCGGTATACCCAACCAGCTTCGGCTCGTCACCACCAAAAAAAAGTATCCAATCAGCAGTGCCCTGAAGGTATCGTAGAATCTACTTGACCGTACTACAATGTACCCTTCCATGATTTAAAAGGTATCTGCTAACTGTGCCAACTGCATGAGTGATGTCTGGCCTCGTACACACCATAGCATACATAAGGCTTCCCACAGCTGAGGCATATGGAACCCGCTCCATATCTTCTTTTTTGTCCTCGATAGATGGAAACTGCTCCTCAGTGAACTTAAAGTGAGCCGCAAGGGGACAACTCACTTTCTTCGATCCGTCCATCCCAAAATATTAAAGTACCCGGTGAATGTACTTCTCTTTGGGACAAGTGTAGCAGCTTGGACTCTCTCTCTCTCCCTCTCGGCTGATCTCTATCCCAAGAATAGTCTTTACTGCACCCAAATCCTTCATAGAGAAGGCTGTGCCCAGCTGACGCTTCAACTCCGCTATCCTAGTGGCATTTTGACCCACTAATAGCATGTCATCAACATAGAGCAATAAAATGATAAAATCATCCTCGACAAAGTACCTCACAAATACACAATGGTCCGACGTCGTCCGTGCATAACCATGCTCCCCCATAAACGACTCGAACTTCCTGTACCACTGTCTCGGAGCCTGCTTCAGACCATACAAGCTCTTCCTCAATCGGCAGACCAAATATTACTTGCCCTTCTCACAGAATCCCTCTGACTGCTCCATGTATAACTCCTCCTCAAGATCACCATGGAGGAATATCGCCTTCATGTCCATCTACTCGACCTGCAAGTCAAACTGGCTGCCAATGCTAGCACCACCCGAATAGACGACTGCTTGACGACTGGCAAAAAGATCTCATCATAGTCCACTCTTTTTTGCTGATCGTAGCCTTTAACTACCTGCCTCGCTTTTTATCGAGGGCGAGTAGCATCATCCGTCTGCTTTACTCTAAAAACCCATCGATTCTTTAAAGCCTTCTTTTCCATTAGCAACCGCACCAGCTCATAAGTAGAATTAGCATGTAAGAAACTCATCTTCTTCTACATAGCCTGTATCCACTCCTGGTTGTGTTCGTCTTCCATAGCCTCTACAAAGCTTTCGGGCTCTCCTCTGTCAGTCAGTAGTATATATTAAACCTGGTGAGTATCTCGTAGATGGTCGACGATCTCTGTCGCTCCTTTTCAGTAGAGCCACTGGTACTGGTTGTATACCAACAGTCTCATCCCCTTCAGGAACTGCCTCTCCGGCATGCTTATCCTCCTGAGGGACACCCTGACGACCATCAGCAGGCAGATGATCAAGGTTGGGAGCAACTCCATGCACTAGCTCCCCCATAACTGGATCCTCTGTGATGTCCTATGGAAACTAGTCGAAGCAAAATTACTCTAACTCAGGTAATTCCTCAGTCTCAGAAGGCGTCTCAAAAGCCTGAGTGTTGGTTATGGTCTGATCCTCAACGAATACCATGTCCCTGCTTCTGTAGAGCTTTCTTTCCACTGGGTCATAGTCTATAGCCAAACTCATCCCGACCATAGCCGACAAATACGCATCGCCTCGTCTTCGGCTCAAGTTTGGACCTCTCGTCCTTCGGTACATGCACGAAGGCCTTACAACCAAACACTCGCAGGTGATTGTATGACGACTCTTTGTCGTACCATAATTTGTCAGGCACATCACCCTATAAAAAAGCACTAGGAGATAAATTAATAACATAAGTGTTTGCCATTAAAATTCTTTGATTGCAAATTTTAATACAAACAGAACAGTGTTACAATATAGGACTTAGATGTAGTCCTAGGAGTACACTTTTGTTCATCTGGATCCCTTGTGCCGATGGAGTGAGTGGTAATGCGTTGACTCCGTTGACGATCTGACGACGGTTATCGGTTCTCTGAAGACTTGGATTGCTCTGGGTGCTGGAGCTTGCTGAGAGGAGGAAGACGTTGAGTGTCTGTATCTGCCTCTCTGGTGGTATGTTCATTCGTTGTATGTTTTGTCCGTGTGTAGGTAGGTGTGGAAGAAGGAAATGATCCCTCTATTTATAGTTTTGCAGGCTGGCTGCTCATACGCGCATGTAGGATGCGCTTGTACACGGGAACGCCACGTGGTGATTGCTGATGGAGGTGTATGAACGACGCGCCCAGATAGAGGGGTTGAATTCTTCACGCTGCTGTTGTGGACCGGCACGTAGCAGAGGAGAAGATCTTTCTGTTACTGAGATCTTGGGTGAGTCGAGTCAAACGACACGTGTCATCGACCCATGGCTCGGAGATCTTTAATTTGGTCGGGAATGATCTGGTAGGATGCGCCTAGGATTGGGCGCATGAGGAGGCTTTGGCACGTAACCTTTAGGAGTCATGAACCATTCGGGACGCATGGCTTTTGAGGCGCATACGAGGCTTCAGTAATGACTTTACTCCTATCTTTCGGGATCAGAGAGAAGTCCGAGATGCATGGCTTTTGAGGCGCATGCAAAGCTTTAATGGTGACTTTTCTTCTGTCTTTAGGGATCAATGAAAAGTCTGAAGCACATGGCTTTTGAGGCGCATGCAGATTTAGGCACATGGCTGCAGAGGCGCATGCGAGTGGTTGAGTGCCACGTGGCAGTAGCCGTCGGAGGAAAGTAATGATGATGCTGACGTTGGCGACGCTTCGTCTTCTGAACTGTTCAGACTCCGGGAGGCGTGCTGCCAACTCTGTCAGTTCGACATTTAATGTTTGTGACATTCGATGGACAGCTGAGTGGGCGCGTCGGTTGGCATTCCACTAGGCGTATGGGAACGCATGGGGGGCGCATCCCTATGATGTGCTTGGTACTGAAGGGCGCATCTGTGTGATGCGCTTGTTGTTGAAGGGCGCATCTGTGTGATGCACGGTCTGGCCGGTGCATCTGCTTCGTGACACGTCTTTAATGGTGCGACTGTTACGATCTTCGAGTGCTTTAAATAGCTGTTTTGACTTAACTGAATTCGAAGCGTCCGGTTCATCCATTTAATGCAAATTTATTGCACGGAATTCGGAGAGCCATCCACTTGGCGCATAGGTTTGATTTGCCCGGCCTATAAATAGTGGCATGGAGAGAGTTTGCTTCTCGTTCTCTCACGTTCTTCCAATATAAACTTGTTTACTCGGATGCATTCTGTTGTCGAGATGCTCCCGAGGGTGAAGATGCGACATCATGTCTTCATTAATGCACTTGAAGGTGACTATTACATCCAAAAGTCGGAGTCGAGGGAATTCGAGACAGGCGGAAGGTGCCTGTTGCATCCAAAGATAGGGATGCTCGAGCCTCATCTTCGTTGTGCAGGAAAAGCCGTAGATCGGAATGGCGGTGCTGCGGCTTTGGGGGCTCTTTCTTCCTTCAAAGTGGGCGTTACCCATTCTGATTGTGTTGAAAGCTGCTCCTTTAGCCGTAGTTTCGATTACGGTCTTCCTTGGCCTTTGGAGGCTCTTTCGAAGCCTCCCCTGGCCACATGTCGGCTTACGATGCTCTTCTCTTCCTCGGCTAGAGGGTTGATTTCCACCCTCGTTCTGCTCAATAAATGCTTCATTAGTCGAAGCATTTCGACGACGGTGAGCCTGGTTGGAAGAGCGGCATATAATTGGGCTGCTGAAGGGATGCACATAACTGGGATGCACATAACTGAGCTGCTGAAAAGGATGCGCATAACTGAGCTGCTGAAAAGGATGCACCCTGCTGAGAGCGCGTGGTGATTGCTGCACCTATTTGAGGGCGCATGATGGCTGCTGGCTGTAGACTTAGGATCTTTTCTTTGTAGAAATTCTCCTTTGTACAATCTTTTCTTAGACATGTAATAGACTTTTATATGTAATAAAAAGTCCATTTTTGATGTCTATATTCGATGTTTTTGCTGTGAAGTACTCTGTCCGAGCTCTGGCTTATGTAGTGTTTGGCGTATAGGATTTCTGGTCCTAAAATTCCATGCTTCTACAAGACCCCCTTCAAAGTTTTTAAAACTTTTGGACAAGTTTTGGAATACTTTGAATAAGAAGCATGGCGGTCGAAGCGCATGACTGTTGGGGCGCATAGATACTCCGCGCATCAGTGACGGGGTGCACGCTCCGCTCAGTTAATGCAAATGATGACGCCTCGATAACCAAGAAAGATTAATGATGATCGTTTTGGTTTTATTTGCGGTTATCTCTTCACAGGACCCGAGGCGACGGCTGAGGTCACTCTTCATCGGTTCACGCATGCGACCAAACCCTATAAATAGGCGAGAGATGGAAAGAGAGATAGAGAGTTCTTCTTCTCTTTGCTTTTGCTTTTTAGAGTTCTTTTTCTCAAAAACCCTAGCTTTCTTTTCTCAAGCAATGGCTCCCAAGACTCCTCGTGGCGGTGCTGGCAAGGGACGAGGCAAAGGAAAAGAACCCGTAGAGGCTGTTGTGGCTGATGTTCCCCGTCCACCTGTTGAAGTTCGGCCATCGGTGGTTGGTGAGTTTCATCATCCCGTTCTTGTATTATACATACGCCAAAGCGCATGGACTTTGAGTCTTGATGATGTGCTGATGTTTGTCGACGCGCATGGGTTTAAACCCTGAAGATGCGCCGAGGCTCTACTGCTGACGCGCATGGGTTTAAGCCCTGAAGATGCGCCGAAGCTCCACTGCTGATGCGCATGGGTTTAAGCCCTGAAGATGCGTCGAAGCTCCACTGCAGACGCGCATGGGCTTGATGCGCTCTTTGGTGAGAAACGTGGCTTAGATTTTTTTTTTGTGCTGAATCTTTGCCTTCTTTGTTTGAACACCAGTGTCGATGACTGTCCCACTCCTGAACGAGGTGCTTTTGGATGCTGCCCTCTGCCAGATGGAAGTAGATTATGATGAGGAGGTGATAAATCATGCTCGAACTGCTATCATGCTAGATCAGCCTCCCGAGAGAATGACTCAAATCTGGGAGCAACCGTATAGGTTCCTCAAACGGATGATGGAGCATGGTGTTTTGAAGTCTGCCACATCTGATAAAGTGACCTTCTTGGAGCCTGAGTTCCTGTTTGGGGACCACCTTACCTCTACTGAAGCAAAGGTGTTGAAGGTCAAGGAAGACTGGTTCTTTACAACAAGGGGAGTGCACATGACCGTTAAGCAGCTCGAACGCCAATGGCCTCTGACGGCTTTCTGTCATCTTGCTTCCAAGAGGAGGATGTCTTGGGATCTAACCCCATCTCAGGGAGGAGCGGTGGCAGGCATCCTAAAGATCGACTCAACCTCAGATCAAAGGGATACTTTGACCGCCCTACGGGCTGGGCCTTCTTTCACCTGGCGGACTCTACGCCCTGGGAGCATTTATAGTAATGTTCCCGCCAATACATTTGCCTTTGGCGCTTCGACTTTTGCCAATCGCATGCTTTTGATGGAGCGATCGTACCCGAAAGGTGAATTTCGGGTAGAGGGTTGGTGTCATTATGTTGCCAAATGGGACAAGCTGACACTCTCGATGTTGTCACGGTTTTAAACCGAACTCCAAGAGATGGGGCTGACTGCCGCGATTCGTGCTACTCAGGCAGGTGTTGACATCAACCGGCATATGTTTCTCGCACTTCTGGAAATGTTTGATACCCATACCGGGACCTTCTTCACTCTGGTGAGGGAGTTAGGCTTTGTACTTCATAAAATACACGAGGTATCAAAGCTCCCTTGGGGATCAGAACCCTATGAGGAGTACTTCCCAACGAACGAGGAGTTCCAAGTCCTGGGGGACAAAGCTGAAGAAATGATGGCCGTCTTCAAGGAAGTGGTGAGTCATCATTACTATATGCAGAAGAGGGATAAGAGCGGATCGCAGCCTCATGTGACCGCCTGGAGGGATTACGTCTTCAGTCAAGACAAGGAGGATCCCTCTCTATTTACCACTCCGCCAGCGCTTTTTCGTAGCGAAGTGCTTTCCGAAATGAGCAGGTTAGGTGAGAAGAATCCCCGAGAGAACGAGGACCAGCAATCGGATGAACGCTCCTACAGCTGTTTCTGACACCTAACTCATCGGATGTCGTCGAAAGCAGTATTAGCTGCATATCTGATGGTTTGGCTTCGAGATTACGTTTTCTCGGGCGGGTCAGGCTCCGTAGAGAGGGTAACCCGGAACTTAATCCTGCCAGCAGTAAAGTTGGTTTTCGGCCGACGTTTGGCTCTTTTCCCTACGATGGTGTGTAACCTGCTACGAGGTTTATGGGAGTTTTAGGAAAACATGGTCCATGATCGCGGTAGGAATGACAACTTCCCACGTGCCGAACTACCATTTCACTATCTAATGGGGTGGTTGATTTTACACCATCCAGATGTAATGAGTCCGGGTCCGGAAGAAGACCATAGGGCCGGAGATGCATTCCTTCGTCGTTTCCGCCAGAGGAGCTGGTTGCATTCTGGCGTCCCTGTTTGCAGGAAGGTTTTATCCCACCTCCAGGGGTGGAAGATCAATAAACTTGGACCTGTCTTCTCGGGTTTTGAGGCCGATGAGGACTTGATGGATTCGGGCGAAGACGCCACTACTCTGCCTCCATGGGGATTCTGCTGGTTGTAAAGTATTCGGCCATCCCATCTGGTATACCGGAACATGAATCAGTGCTATCTGGAACCGTATTTACCGAGCCGCTTTGCACGACAATTTGGTTATACGCAGCTGATGTTGGATAATCCCAGTATCACCCTGGGGTATGCTGGAAGTTTGTTGGATGGTGCACGAGCTTGGCATTACTACAATGCTGGATGTACTGGAGCTCGTTTTATGCTGCCCGTCCAGAATCCGCGGCCGCCCATTCTTTACTCGGCCGCCAAGTTTTATTGTGTTATGGCTGCCGCGCCTCCCGGGTATGATAGGGAGACAAGTCTTATTGCAGGCACCCCGTTAGCGGTGACCGGGCATGTATCGGCTAGGGCTCGGTCGTACCGTCCGCCAGAGGTGGGTCATCAAGGTTCTCCTGCCGCATCCCCGGGGGGTCAGCTCGAACCTTCGGTTGATCAACCAAAACGACTTGCGGGTACAGAGGTTGGCTCTTCTGCGTCAAAGAGGCAGAAGAAGACATCATCACCGACGGTGTCGTCGGACTCGGCATCTGCAGAGGTAAGGATGTCCCACATAATCTGGTTTAGGTTCAACATTCCATGTAACCCATGTTTCTTTTTTTGTAGGAGCCGTTAAAAAGAAGGCCCCGTACTCCAAAATCTGGTGGGAGCAGGTCAAAGGAGATGGCGGGCTCGTCTGAAGTGCGCATCCCGCCGACTATGATGTCTCCTATGGAGGAGAACTCGGATGATTAAGTCAAAAGGAAAGCTGAGGATGCAGCAGCTTCCGAGATGATGAAGGCCGCAGCGAGGGCCTTGTATACCGAGGGGCCAGCAGACACGGGGCTTCCTGGTGATGAAGTAGGGTGGAGTTCGTCATCTTCGGATGACATTGCTCCAAAGTTGCAAGAGTCTGTTGCGGGGGCAACTGATGTGATTGGAACAGAGGAGAGGGTTGATTCCCCTCCTTGTCATGATGAGGGGAGATCGGCTGTAACATTGTCGAGCCGTACCCCAGACTCAGCAGCAGAAGCTGAGGTGGCTACTGATCAGAAGGTAGCGACTGATCCTGTCCCTGTAGAGGGATTTGATGAGAAGACTCATCTGGCGGTCCTGACTCCTGGGGCGGGTCAGGAGACAAGTGTCGATCTCCCCGTTCTGCCAGGGGAGGTACTGGCTGCTGATAGCACGTTGGGGGCTGAAGAGGTGGCCACTGACGTCGGTGGTTCTTTCGAGTTTGGGAAGGGTAAGGGTTTGATGGAACCCTCTGCTGCTCCTTCCACTTGGAGTACTATTTTGACGCCTGTTTTGGCTTCTTCTGTTCCTGTGGCTCCTCGGGCTAGTACTCAAGCCCCTGTTGATGAAGAGCCTGTTGATGCCGAGGTTCCAGCCTCGCAGGTTGAGGTCGGCAGATCTTCTTCCGGTCCGCTAACTAGAGCAGCTCCTCCGACTCCTGCCATGACGCCGCAGGTGCTGGCAGATGCAGATGAATATGTGAAATTCTTCGTCGAGGCAGTGTATAAAATGCTGCAGAGGGGGGTATCGACAGTGATGGACGCCAACGGGAGCTTTGCGACGGCAAGAACTCTGGCACTGCCTCATATCAACCTGATCCGTCTTCACCAGGGCCACGATCATATGGCCGTCATTCTGGAAGCCTCGGTGGCTGAGTTGGACCAGCGGCTTTCCGAATTACAGTGCATCCAGCGAAATGACCTCTCCGTCCTAATATATGCGGAGAAGGAGAAGCTGATCGCCGAGATTGAGTCTTCTTACCAGGCCACTGTGAGTGTCTGGGAACGTGAAGTGGCTGAGACTGAAGCTGCAGTGGAGAGGATGTCTCAGTCTACACGGGAGACAGTGGAGGCACGAGCTGCGTTGGACGCTAATATCACGGAGATTGACGCCCAGATCCGCCGCCTTGAGGACCAGCAGGCCCGACTCCTATTAGAAGCCGAACGTGTCCAGGCTGAACACGTAGCATTCAAAAAGGAGGAAGCAGCTTTCACTCACCGGGCTCTTACCCTGGCTCAGCAGCGGCAGTAGCTGGATGAGAAGCATGAGAACGACACTTCTCCTGAGGCTATTGAAGCGATGCGTCAAGAAGCTGAACGTCGAGTCCCGGCGACTGTGGAAACTCGAGCGGCGGACTTGAGGCGTCGGATTGAAGACCTTTCAGCCAACCCTGGGGATGTTTAGGGATTATAGTCTCTTCTTTTTTTTGTATTTTTACAACTCTTGCTGGGGATGTAAACTTTTACTCTCTATTTAAAAATAAAGAATATAAAGTTTTTTGCGGTGTGTTCATTTCTGCTGTCATGAACTTGATGATTTGTGTGGACCTATTATCTTTTGCGCACCTCAGTTTTTAGGTACAGATAATAAGTTTGAGAGAACCCTCATGTTTGCACAGAGGTGATGTGGACATGGCAAATGTAGGATTCAAGTGGTAGAATCTCCCTACTCTGAGGTGTTATGGACGTGGTAGGAATGATCCTGGGGGATACGCAGAACTACTCAGAGGTAATGTGGACATGGAAGTTCTGCGATCAATATACAACAACACGAGGATTATCTGTACGGGATGTTTACTCAGAGGTAATGTAGACGTACTAAATATGGTGGGTAGCGTAGTCTTATGGGATGTAAGATTCTACTTTGTAGGGTATAGGGGGACAACTCAGAGGTGATATGGACGTGGTTTTCCTTCTACTGGAGGATGCTACGGAACAGCTGGATTCCGGAAGCGTATGATTTTGTGAAAGGAAATTGTCTGTGAGTCCTGATGATTGGGCCCACGGATCCCCGGGTGGAAGCACATGTCTGAAAGATGTCAAGAGTAGTACTTCTTTAGGAACTTGCCGTTGATGGGCATCATGAACAAGTCCCCATTGGATTTGGCGAGGCGGTAAGCACCATTTGAGTATACCGTCTCTAAGATGAAAGGTCCTTCCCATTTGGGCTCGAACTTTCCTGGTGTCTTGTGAGTTAATACCATCGGCCTTCTGACTGCCAGAACCAGGTCGCCAACTTAGAAAGTCCTCTACTTGACCTTCTTGTTGAAAGCCTGTGATATACAGGCTTGGTAGAGTTCGATGCATTGTTGAGCTAGGATACGCTTTTCGTCAAGTGCCTCCAGTTCCTGCAGACGACGACGTTGATTGTCCTCTTCTGTGAGTTGGTTTGTAATTGCTATGCGGAGTGAGGGTATCTAAATCTTGAGAGGCAGTGCCGCTTCGCTTCCGTAGACCAAGGAGAATGGTGTGTTGCCTGTCGGGGTCCGTATCGTTGTGTGGTAGGCCCAAAGGCATTCGCCGAGCTTTTCGTCTCAATCGCGTTTGTTAGATGACACGACCTTTTTAAGTAGCCTGACGATAGTCTTATTGAGCGCCTCGGCCAATCCGTTTGCTGCCGGATTGTAGGCGGTTGATGCCACGTTTTGAATGCGATTCTTGTCACTGAATCTGCTGAAAACATGGCTAATGAACTGAGGACCATTGTCGTGGATGATCCTCCGAGGTACTCCAAAACGGTAGATGACGTGGTGCTTGATGAAGCTGATCACCCTGGAGCTTTTCACTTCTGCCAGCGGAACTGCTTCTGCCCATTTGGAGAAGTAGTTGGTGATTGCTAGGATGAAGCGGTGTCCTCTTGATGAAGGAGGGGTGATCGGTCCCACAATGTCCATGCCCCAAGCTTCGAAGGGCCAGGAGGCGACTGTAGGATGTAGTGGTTTTGATGGTGTATGAATGAAGTCTGCGTGAAGCTGGCACGCATGGCACTTCTTAGCATATTCGACAGCGTCAGCGGCCATGGTTGGCCAGTAGTAGCCCATGCGTCACAATCGATCTTGCAACTTAGGGCCAGGTTGATGGGCCCCGCAGGTTCCATCGTGAGCCTCTTGAAGGGCTTCGGCTGCTTCTTCGTTGGACAAACATCGAAGGAGAAGTCCATCGTAGGAGCGTCGGTACAGTATTTTAGTAGCCGTATCGTAGTAGAATCGAAGAGAGCGTCTCCTGACTGAGACGGCTTCTTTCGGGTCCTCTGGAAGAATTCCGTAGACAGCGAAGTCGATGAACGAGAATCTCCAATCTCGGACATTAACACCAGCACTCGTTGACATGGCATGGGCCACCTGTGAGCACAGGTTATTTTTAGGGCAGACCAGGTCTCGACCCACTACCGTGACGTAGTGTTGAGTTCCGAGGGGTACCGCTAATGAGGCTGCGAGTCTGGCCAGAGCATCAGCCTCCAGATTTTGTAGACGAGGTACGTGTTCGATGAAGAACCCGGTGAAGGTTGAAATGACATTCAACGCAACTTTATGGTAAGGGATCAGATCTTCATGGTGAACCTCTTATTGCCCTCTGATGTGGTTTACGACGAGTTTTGAGTCGTCGTAGGCTTCCAGATGATTCACCCCAGCTGTTGTGCCAGCTGGAGTCCCATAATGAGCGCGTTGTACTCGGCAACATTGTTGGAGCACGGCTTCGAAAGGGAGTAGGCACACTGGATGACCAGCTGATCGGGGGAGACTAAGACTACCCCTACTCCTGCGATGATTTGGCCTTTGGGGCCTGTTCTTGAAGCGCCATCGAAAAACATCCGCCAGACGGAGCTTTCTTCGGTGACGTTAGATTCTTGGACCTCATCCGGGATGTCTTCATAGAGCCTGGAGGACTCCGGGATGGGGTGTGCAGCTAAAAAGTCGGCCAGAGCCTGACTCTTGACGGCTTTTTGTGGAACGAACACCATGTTGTATGGTGTAAGTAAGATCGCCCATGTGGCTAGCCGGGAGTTTAATGATCCTGGCTTTGTCATGAGAACTCTGAGTGGATTGACTCGGGAGATGACATGAATCGTCTGGCCCGAGACATAATGGCGAGTCTTCTGAATGGTAAACACCAACGCCAAGTACTCCTTTTCAACAGGGTTGTACCGATGTTCGGCCCCGATGAGTGTTCGACTGAGGTAGTAGATGGCTTGCTCATAGCCTGTATCGCTGTTCTGAGCCAGCAAAGCGTCGAGGTAATAATCCATGGCACGGACGTAGAGGAGGAATGGTTTGCCGGCGACGGGCGCCACTAGGACCGGCGGGCTTGTCAGATAAGCTTTGATGTCGTCGAAAGCCTTTTGGCACTCCTTTGTCCAGACGTAAGAGACTCCCTTCTTCATGAGCTGGGTGAAGGATTGACATTTGTCGGAAAGGTTTGCTATGAACCTCCGGATATATGCCAGACGTCCCTGTAGGCCTCGAAGTTCTTGAAGGTTCTTCGGAGGGTCTATATCAAGGATGGCTTTGGTCTTCTCGGGATCGACATGAATACCTTTCGCTGTGATGATGAAGCCCAAGAACTTTCCGCTAGAAACCCCTAGGAAGGATTTAGCGGGGTTCATCTTGAGTTGATGTGCCCGTATGAGATCGAAGACTGTCTTGAGGTCTTGCAGATGATCTCCTTTGAGACGGCTCTTGACTGCGATGTCGTCAACATAGCATTCGACTGTCTTACAAAGGTGTTGACGGAAAATGGTGCTCATAGCTCGTTGGTATGTCGCACCAGCGTTCTTCAAGCCGAAGGGCATCACTGTGTAGCAGAAAATGCCCTTTGCGTCATCAGGGAACATCTTGATCTGGTTGTAGCCCGAATACCCGTCCATAAAAGACATGCGCTCGAAGCCACATGTGTTTTCGATCATCACGTCGGTGATTGGAAGCGGGAATTTGTCCTTCGGGCAGGCAGAGTTGAGGTCCTTGAAGTCGATACAGACTCGTATCTTTTCATTCTTCTTGGTGACAGGGACGACGTTAGCTACCCAATCTGGGTGTTGCTCTTCACGGATGAAGCCGCTAGTCAAGAGTTTGTCTACCTCCTGATCGATGGCATTCATGATGTCCGGACGGAAGCGCCGCTGTTGTTGTTTGATAGGCTTGGCATCAAGTAAGATATTCAGCCTATGCATCGCGATCTGGGGATCAAGTCCCGACATATCTTCGTAGCTCCAGGCGAAGACGTCGATATACTCTTTAGCCAGCTGGATTAAAGATTCTCGATCTTGTCCTTTTAGGCTTTTGCTGATGAAGATGGATTTGGAAGAAGATCCATCCCCAAGGTCGATCTACTCGACTTCGTCTTCGGTGGGAGGTTCACGTAATTCAAAACAAGACTCCCATTGTTGTCCTAGGCGTTGAGCCCAGGGTTCTTCTTCGAAGAACTCCGGCATTTGGTCTTCGTCTTCTTCTTCTTGAGATTGTGCAGACGTCATGTTAGCTGACAGCACTCTCTTGAAGACTGAGCCGATACTGGTATCGGAGTCCCACGTTGATGCTTCAGACGAGTGAGAATGTTATACTTCTTCCGCGTCTGAACTCTCTGGAGTTGACGGCGGTGTGACATCGCCTACCCCCCATCGAGTTTGATTGTAATAGTCCTGCGGCTTTCCTTTAGGTGTTGGAAGCCGGAGAGGGAGACATCGACCTTTGCCGTAGTTCAGGCCTTTGTCGCTTTTTAGGTCGTAACCCGTCTTTTGGATGGCCTTGTCCGTGTACCGATAGAGTTGCATTCTGCCGGCATCTGGTTCTGGCTCGAGTGGCGGGAGGTCTTGATGACGCTCAACCTTGCCGAAGATGATGGATTGTTCGTCTCGACTCCGTAGTGGGACTATGTAACAGACCCCTTGGGATGGGACTACTCGATTTACATGATGGACGGTCGTTATTTGTGTTTGCAACGACCGGAGAGCGTTATCTAATATATACATGGCATTCCAATGTGGAAGACTAGAATAATTAAAAGATACTCTGTTATTGATGAAATATGAGATTTTATCCCGCGGGATTACATTGTCCAGAGAAGGGGCATCTACATCAGCCGAGATATATTCCTCCAACTCTTTATCTGTAAGCACTGGAGTAGGATCGGGGGAGTCCACCACAGCGTTGGCTTTAGAGTCCGAGAGGACAACGTGGGCCTTCTCTGGCGGCTGGGATGGCGACGGCTTGCCCTTAAGACGCACCTTCAGAGGTGCCTCCGCTGTGCCTCCGTTGATTGATGCCATCCCCTGTAGTTTTGCTACGAGGGGGGTCGATGTTTGAGGCGGCTTTCCCTTGAGCCGTATCTTCAGGGGAGCTTCAGGAGCAGCTGGTGCTTTTCCGGGTAGCTTAATGCTCATGGGAGGCAACTTCTGAGGCGGTTTGCCTTTGAGTCGAATCTTCAAAGGAGCGTCGGGGGTGACTTCAGGCTCCATGTCCAGCTTTGCTGCCATTTCTGCTTCGTCGTCAGCATCATTGGCTTCATCTTCGTCAAGTGATTTATATAAGTCAGCATCGGTGAAGTAGGCTTCAATCCCTTTAAAAGGGTCGATGTCCGCGAACTCCGTACGGATGACGTTGTTGGTGGACACGTACTTCATGCATTGGTGGAGCATGGAGGGCACCACCATGTACTCATACAGCCATGGGCGACCCAACAAAAGGTTGTAGTTGACTTCAGCGTCT
Organism: Iris pallida; assembly: GCA_029216955.1. NCBI lineage: Eukaryota > Viridiplantae > Streptophyta > Magnoliopsida > Asparagales > Iridaceae > Iris > Iris pallida. The sequence goes on along the minus strand of JANAVB010006000.1, from coordinate 233,717 downwards.
ATGACATAACAAGTGACCTTGGTTCTGAGGTTACCGATGTGGCACTTTAGTCGTATTTTGCCCAGTGGTTCGCTTTTGCTAGCGTTGAAGCCACTGATTGTTGTGTTGGAGGGCGCCAGTCGGTACATTAGGATCCCCAGTATTGAGAGCAGCGTCTTCGGGATGATGCTGAGAAAAGACCCTGGATCGATCTGAATCCGCTTCACCTTGACTGAACCAATATACCCTGTATAGTACATCGGCTGTTGTGTCGGTTGTGTTTGAGCAACATGTCTTGTTGGATGAAGGTTATATTGGGGATAACCTCATCCGTACAATGACAGTACGTGCATACAGTCGGAAGATCTTCAGGCTGCTTGACCTGACTGAGAAAGGATTCAGCATCCTTCAGAGCTTCACAGAGAGCTTCTCGGGAGTCTTTGGAATGACAAAGGAGCTCGAACAGAGATAGGCGGGCAGGAGTACTGGCCAGTTGTGCCAGTATGTCGAAGTTGTGGGGCTTGGCTAGCCCCAAAGCATTCTCCTTTCGTAGAGGCCTGTCGAAGCAGGCCTCTATCTGCTTCTGTTTATTGGCTGCTGGGGGCTTAGACGGGCCCTCGTCCTGGACAGCAGGGACGGTACAAGGAGGCACCATCTCGACGGCAGCTTCGTCGGATTGGGCCTTCTGTTGTGAACGCGTCTGCACAGGAAGTGCCTCTTCTGCTGAAGAAGAGATCGTACGGCAAGACTTGATCTTCCTGCCTTTGGGTTTGGAGGTAGGGCGTACCTCCGGTTGAGTCACCTCGGAGACGAGATCGGGGTGAACCCATAGGATCTCTCCCCGAGATGTGGTGAGTGGGATGAGTCCACTCACGTTGTCACGGGTATGTGGTAAATTAACCACTTCCATTGTCGCCTTAGGGATGGGGACGACGCCATCCTGTGTTGTAGTTGGCGGCAAGGTGCCAAACTGGAGTGACACCACGTTGGCTGACACCGTCTTCTCTTCGTAGTCGATGGAGATTACATCCGCATTGATCATGCGCTGGATGTAATTCTTGAGGACATAACAGTCCTTGGTTGGGTGTCCGACAAACCGATGGTAGTGACAGTACCTTGGGTTGTCCACTTTCCCAACCTCATCGGGACGCTTCGGGTCCAGAAGCTTGATCTTGTCACCCTGCTTCAGTATCTCAAAGAGTTGCAGGGTGTCTTCGTCGTTGAACGAATAAACCTCCTTCGGCCTTGGTACAAGTGGAGGTTTCTGAGCAGGTGCTGACGCACCTTTTGAGGCATTGACAGTCAATGTCTGTTTCCCATTTGTCTTTCTTTCGGGGTTGTTGGCTGCAGGTCGTTTCCCTTTGTCCTCGAAGGCAGGGAAACTGACTCCCAGAAGACGAGCATTGGCCGCCTTCTTCGCTGCGGCTTCTGCTTCAATGATCAAGGAACTCCAGTCAGGAGGAGGAGTAGAGTTAAGCCAGAGTTTGACTGCAGGCAGCATGTTCATGCTGCAGGAGGAGAGAAGCGCATGTTCTGGCATGCCCGGGGGCAATCTGAAGCAGGCCTGTCGAAAGCGTTCGATGAACACTCGAACTGTTTCCTTCTCCTTCTGGCGTATCTCTATAAGGGACGCTATTGTCATGTCCTTTTCGTCGTCGTAGAAACGGTCGAGAAAAAGACGCGTTAGGTCGTCGAAGGAAGATATTGAATTGTCGGAGAGGCTGCAGTACCAGTCGTACGCCACTCTTTTCAGTGCCCCAACAAATATGCTGGTAAGTAGTACGTCCTCCTTCGAAAGATGTCCCGTCTGAGACTGGAAATACGTCAGATAGCGACGCGGAGAGTCCTTCCCGTCGTATGGCGTCAGTGTTTGTGGTTTATACTTAGGAGGATAAACTACCTTATTCCAGTCGAAGGGATAAGGTTGGGGGATGCCCATCTTTTGGCGCTCCTCTTGTCTTATCTTGGACTCAAAGCGCTCGCGCAAGTCCCTGATCATCTCGACCACGTCTTCTGTGGAGCTGGAAGTCGGGGAAGGTGGTACCACCGGGAGTTGAGCATTTGAGGCTCCGACGTCTGAGGTGCTTCGCGGCGATCTATGTCCGAAGATACCTGTTGAGAGGGTACACTCGATTCTCCATTGGCCCCTGGGTCGGGACCGGCAGAATGTGTCCTGGCCAGAGCTAACCGTATCTCAAACACTGCTTGAGTCAGTGTTTGCATGGGGCAGAGAGGGTTTTGAGTCCTCCCTCCAGAGTATCCATGCGCTGGACGAGGTCTGTTGGCGGCGCATTAGACTCGATATCAGCCCCAGTCACGTTTACTGTCATGACACGGCCGGGAGTGGATGGATGGGTTGAAGCTTCACTTTCGGCCTCACTCTCTTGTAGGGGAGTTGCCTCTCCTAGAGCCTCGTCTTGGCTACCCCCGGCTATGTTTGGTAGAATATTTACCACGGGCGCATCTACAAGGGCCTGATTACCCTCAGCTCCGTCTTGAAGGGCCTCTACGTCTCCGAAACTCGGGTGCGCAGATGCTAGACTACCCCCAGCTATGTTCTAGGGGATATCCTCATCTTCTGGGAGGCCGACAGGATCCGCCCCAGATGTGTTTTGGACACCCTCGTCTTCGAGCTCGGCAGGGGTCTGACTACCCCCAGCTTCTTCCAAGATCTTCTTCCTCCCTCGAGTGCCTTCGAACACTCCGGAGGACGCGACAGCTGTCTTGGTTTTCCTCGGCTGGCTTTTGGACGAGGAAGAGGAACTGCCAGTCGCCTTTTGGACTGACGAGGAGTTGGAGATCACGTTGCATGAAGCAACCCTTGGCTCTTCTTCTGTTTACACCTTCTTTCCGAGGCGACGTCGGATGGGTGTCGATGATTGCAGCCGCTGGAACACCGACTGCCTTGGTGGGACTGTCGCTTTGCAACAGCAGTTGATGGTGACCACAGCACAAGTATGCCCCGTGAGAGGCGTATCGTACTTGTCAGTCGACTCTCCTGATCGGCGCTTGTGAGTGATCACGTTACGCAGATCGTTGGAGGAGAGTGCCACCTTCACACCCCCTTCAGGCACATGGCAAGGCCAAGCTTCAGGGTGATCAAGTAAGTGTTGCATCCCCTGATCTAATACCAAACAGGCATTTCGTTCAGTAGTGGGGGAACTACAGCATTTGAAGTGACTTGAACGGACCTCAAATGCACAACCAGAGGAGGCACGGGAGTTCAAGACCACTGGATTTGCCTTACTCGACTTGGTTGTGCATGCAACAGATGCGCCCAAGTGAGACAAGGACTTTGAAGGTCGGCTCGTTTATGGTGCCGCAGCACTCGAGTCGACCTTGCATAACTTACCATCAGTAGCGCGCATGATTGTGAGCGTATGCTTCTGGCTTGCTGCTGGCATAGCACGTTTGGGGCGCATGGCCCGAGCTGCCTTGGATTTCTTCGTACCAGTCCGCTGGGGCGCATAGTACTCAGAATCCAAATTCTTCTCGCCATTACAGCGAGTGAGTCTGTCAAAGACAGAGACCTTCTGTGGCGCATCAGAGGTGATGCGCGGGGCATTGGCTGCGCCCCTGCTCCGTCGACGCATCTTCCTCGCCTGAGAGAAAGATGGCTAGGGAATGTGGTTAGCCGTATGTTTCCCCGAGAGATACACTGCACCAACGGGCGCATCTTGGTTGCTGAGGACGTCAGCAGGAAGGGAAGGCTGGATCGACACATCCCCTTCGGTGGTGGTGCCCGAGTCGTCGACCTTGCGCACCCAGACTCGGCAGGTCTTCTTTGACTTTGGCAGCCGCTTCGAAGGACTCGTACTGCCTTCAGAGATGAACTCCTCATACGCCTGTTGATTGAGGCGTACGACCAGCGTAAGGTGGAAGGAGTCCACCTTCACGTCATCGGATTGCGACACAGCTTTCTCGGTGGAGGAGAAAGAGGTCCCCAGCAGAGTCGCCAGCTTGTTTGCCATTAATATTCTTTGATTGCAAATTTCAATACAAACAGAATAGTATTACCATATAGGACTTAGATGTAGTCCTAGGAGTACACTTTTGTTTATCTGGGTCCCTTGTGCCGATGGAGTGAGTGGTAATGCGTTGACTCGTTGACGATGTGACGACGGTTATCGGTTCTCTGAAGACTTGGATTGCTCTAGGTGCTTGAGCTTGCTGAGAGGAAGAAGACGGTGAGTGTCTGTATCTGCCTCTCTGGTGGTATGTTCGTTCGTTGTATGTTCTGTCCGTGTATAGGTAGGTGTGGAAGAAGGAAATGATCCCTCTATTTATAGTTTTGTAGGCTGGCTGCTCATGCGCGCATGTAGGATGCGCCTGTACGCGGGGACGCCACGTGGTGATTGCTGATGGAGGCATATGAACGACGCGTCCTGATAGAGGGGTTGAATTCTTCACGCTGCTGTTGTGGACCGGCACGTAGCAGAGGAAAAGATCTTTCTGTTGCTGAGATCTTGGATGAGTCGAGTCAAAGGACACGTGTCATCGACCCATGGCTCAAAGATCTCTGATTTGGTGGGGAATGATCTGGTAGGATGCGCCTAGGATTGGGCGCATGAGGAGGCTTTGGCACGTAACCTTTAGGAGTCACGAACCATTCAGGACGCATAGCTTTTGAGGCGCATACAAGGCTTCAGTAATGACTTTACTCCTGTCTTTCAGGATCAGAGAGAAGTCTGAGGTGCATGGCTTTTGAGGCGCATGCAGAGCTTTAATGATGACTTTCCTTCTGTCTTTAGGGATCAGTAAAAAGTCTAAAGCGTATGGCTTTTGAGGCGCATGCAGATTTGGGTGCATGGCTGCAGAGGCGCATGCGAGTGGTTGAGTGGCCACGTGGCAGTAGCCGTCGAAGGAAAGTAATGATGATGCTGACATTGGTGATGCTTCATCTTCTGAACTGTTCAGACTTCGGGAGGCGTGCTGCCAACTCTGTCAGTTCGGCATTTAATGTTTGTGACATTCGATGGACAGCTGAGTGGGCACGTCGGTTGGCATTCCACTAGGCATATGGGGACGCATGGGGGGCGCATCCCTGTGATGTGCTTGGTACTGAAGGGCGCATCTGTGTGATGCGCTTGATGTTGAAGGACGCGTCTATGTGATGCGGTCTGGCCGGCGCATCTGCTTCGTTATACATCTTTATTGGTGCGACTGTTACGATCTTCGAGTGCTTTAAATAGCTGTTTTGACTTAACTGAATTCGAAGCGTCCGGTTCATCCATTTAATGTAAATTCATTGCACGGAATTCGGAGAGCCATCCACTTGGCAAATGGGTTTGATTTGCCCGGCCTATAAATAGTGGCATGGAGAGAGTTTGCTTCTCGTTCTCTCACGTTCTTCCAACATGAACTTGTTTACTCGGATGCATTCTGTTGTCGAGATGCTCCCGAGGGTGAAGATACGACACCATGTCTTCATTAATACACTTGAAGGTGACTGTTACATCTAAAAGTCAGAGTCGAAGGCTTCCGAGGCAGACGGAAGGTGCCTGTTACATCCAAAGATAGGGATGCTCGAGCCTCGTCTTTGTTGTACAGGAAGAGCCGCAGATCGGAATGGTGGTGCTGCGACTTTGGGGGCGTTACCCATTCTGATTGTGTTAAAAGCTGCTCCTTTAGCCGTAGTTTCGATTACGGTCTTCCTTGGCCTTTGGAGGCTCTTTCGAAGCCTCCCCTAGCCACAGGTCGGCTTGCGGTGCTCTTCTCTTCCTCGACTAGAGGGTTGACTGCCACTCTCGTTTTGCTCAATAAATGCTTCATTAGTCGAAGCATTTCGATGGCGGTGAGCCTGGCTGGAAGAGCGGCACATAACTGGGCTGCTGAAGGGATGCACATAACTGGGATGCACAAAACTGAGCTGCTGAAAAGAGTGCGCATAATTGAGCTGCTGAAAAAGATGCGCATAACTGAGCTGCTGAAAAGGATGCGCCCTGCTGAGAGCGCGTGGTGATTGCTGCGCCTATTTGAGGGCGCATGATGGCTGCTGGCTATAGACTTAGGATCTTTTCTTTGTAGAAATTCTCCTTTGTACAATCTTTTCTTAGACCTGTAATAGACTTTTATATGTAATAAAAAGTCCATTTTCGATATTTATATTCGATGTTTTTGCTGTGAAGTACTCTGTCCGAGCTCTGGCGCATGTAGTGTCTGGCGCATAGGATTTCTGGTCCTGAAATTCCATGCTTCTACAATAAGCAGCTGTGAGAAGAGCCTCACCCCAATAACTGTCTGGTAAATTTGTTTCTGACAGCAAACGTCGTACCCTCTCCATCAGTGTCCTGTTCATGCGCTCCGCTACACCATTGAGCTGAGGTGTCTTGGGTGGAGTCTTCTGGTGTCGTATCCCTTTCTCTCTGCAATACTCATCAAAGGAACCAATGTATTCGACGCCATTGTCAGACCGAACACACAATAACTTCTTGCCCGTCTCTCTTTCAACAGAGGCCTGAAACTCTTTGAAAGTGGACAGCACCTGATCCTTGGTCTTTAAGACATAGACCCAAACCTTCCTGGAACAGTCATCAATAAAAGTTACAAAGTAAGAAGCACCACCAATAGATTTTACCTTCATAGGACCGCAGACATCCGAGTGAATCAACTCGAGCAACGTCGGCTTCCTTGAACTTGGGTGACTTTGGAAAGATACCTTATTTTGCTTCCCAGCTAAGCAGTGCGTGCATTTCTCCAACTTTGTAGACTTGAGCCCTGGAATCACCTTCATGTTCACCAAGTAGCTCATCCTCTTCTCACTGATATGGCCGAGCCGCCTGTGCCACAACTCGGTAGACGCATCACTGACTGCGTTTACCTTCTGTGCCCCCTGTGCACTCCCCTCCATATAGTAGAGACCGAACTTCTTGCTTCCTCTGGTAGTCACCATCGAACCTCTGGAAAGCTTCCACTGACTATTCCCGAAGAGACTGAAGAATCCCTCGTCATCCAACCTTCCAACCGATACCAGGTTGAAACAGATATCAAGGACATGACAAACACCTTTAAGAACAAGAACTGCACCCATCTTCGTCCTCAAATGCACATCTTTAATAGCAACCGCCTTCGACACATCTCCATTGCCCATCTTCAATACTCTACAGTCGTCTGTCGTGTAAGTGGCAAATAGTGCCTGTTATGAGACACGTGCGCTGAAGTCCCTGAGTCCACCAGCCAAGAATTGTTATCGCAGGCGAGGTTTGTGATAACCTCATCACCTACGACGATCACATCGCCTCCATGTATCGAGGCCGCCGCTGTAGTGTTCTCATCTTGTTTTCCCTTGTCGCCCTTTTTATCTCTCTTCCAAGCGAAACAGTTCCGCTTGATGTGGCCCTTCTTGCCACAATGGTAACACTCTGAGTCCTCGTACCGAACTTTGGACTTTCCTCTGCTCTTATCTCTGCCACCACCTGGACCCCTGCTTTTGTCCCTTCCATGGCTCTCTGAAACTAGTACCTCTGAGTGATAGGATGTGGATGAAGTGCCCTGAGAACGTCTCCGTATCTCTTCATTCAGTACCTCGCTCTTAGCAAACTCCAGAATGACCACGTCTTCCGGAGTAGAAGCGAGCATAAATACTCGTACGATCTTCCACGAGTCTCACAATGTACATAGCAACCAAAGTCCTTGAACCTCGTCGTCGAATTTGACTCCCATCGAGATTAGCTGGTCCACCACGTCCTAGAACTCACTCAAGTGATCCGTAATGGATGCACCATCTTTGTACTGCAGACCTATCATCATCCGGATCAGGAACAGTTTGTTTACCCCGATCTTTTTCGCATACAAAGATTCCAGCTTCTCCCACAACGTATTCGCATGCTCAATATTGGCAACGTAGTTGTACACGTTCTCGTCAACGAACTACCGTATGTACCTATACACCTGTATATGCTCAAAGTTCCAATCCTCATCGGATTTGTCACTGGCCTTCTCGGATGCGAATACTGGAAGATGCAGCTTCTTGGTGAACAGAAAATCCTTCATCTTGCTCTGCCAATAATGGTAGTTGGTACCGTTCAGGTTTACCATGCGCACCGACTTTGCATCCATCTCTGCTTCCTGGTTTAACTGTCAACTCATGACACTTCTTTGAATCCAAAGCTCTGATACCACTCTGTTGGGAACGAAGTGCGAAAACCATTCCCCCAAACCAGAAAGTCCATTGAGAGAACCGAGTAAAAGCACACAAACCAAAAACTCCAAACACAATCGCAGACACGAAGATTTTTGACGTGGAAAATCCTTGCAGAAAAAACCACATGACGATCGGAGTCCAACCCTAAAAAACTCCACTAATGGAATGAAGAGAATACACCCTCTACAAGCTCCTCCCGATCCAATACGGATCACAACAACTCACTTGAAAGAAGAAATTTTTTGATTGCGGACTCCGAAGAACAAGTGATGCCGAAAAATTATTCGAAGCAATTTCTCCTTCACAATAGTCCTTAATCCTCTCTCTCTCTCTCTCAAAGATTGTAAATAACTCTTGTTTTGAGATGAGTTTTCAATTAGCATGCATCGCCCTTTTATAAGCCCTTGGTAATCTATACATGGAAGGCCAATATATATGGAAACTTTTAATATGCATCAATCAAATATTTAATAGAAATCCAATCATAATTGGCTTGCCATAATTGGAAGCCCAATTATATGGAAAGCTACTATATGAAGGGTCCGATCATAAATATATGATCAAAGTAAATATGGAAATCCAATTATATATTTTCTTACCATATATGTTCATGTCACGACCCGTACCCTAGAGTAAGGGCACGAGACGTTGGTACGTCCAGCCTACGCCGCAGTATTGACGGTAGAACGCTGTCCTAGGTCACAACATCTAACAATATAATTCTAAGCAATTTATACTCCCCGAATGGGGGTGACATAGCAATAAATAAACTCAATCACAACTAAGGAAAAATAAAGCACGATATGATATAGAACTCAAGGAAATACAGATGATCAGAAAGTCTAAGATAACATCTCAGCAAATATCCAGAAATACATGGTCCCAACTACTAAATATGAAAGAATATATACAACTCAGAATCTCAAGACAGAAATAAGTCTAGCTAAAACAGTCTCAAGACAACATAAGTAAGATATGGACTAACTAAGCTAGTCTAGGCAATGGGGGTAATGTCATCCGCTAGAGCTGGGTCCTCCTGAGAGTCCAGCTCACAAGTGTCGTCTAGGGCTGCCCCATAGAAGGTATCCATATAGGCCTCCTCCTCGTCCTCTGTAATATTTTCAACAGGTCCAGTCAGGACAGGAGCGAGCACAATACATCTCAACAGTTCATAGCAGGTTAGAAAATATAATCATGCAGTAAAGTAAGATATAGGTACTGAAAGAAATACAGTATGTAAACAGAGAGAGAACTCGAATAGAAATATCTACTATACATAGAGAACTAACAGTGGCTAGTAAGTTAGAGTACAATATAGACATGTAAATGGCATATGATGATTCTGATGCTACACTATGGAATGATTCTGATGCTACACTACTTGAATATTATTCACATGTCTACTTTTACTCTCCTGTACCCCAATCAATACACAATGATCCAACCAGGTTATGTTATGATTCCATGCAACGGCCCCCAAAGGGTGGTACATGGTAGTCCCATAAATGGGGATTCTAGGAAATTCAATAAATAGGATAAGGATTCAAGGAAGACTCTGTGATCATGAGAGTACATGTCACAAGTGATCGACGAACCAATGAAGCATAGTGATACGCCATGTAAGTAAAACGCACAGAACATGAAGTACCCGATGTCACACTCATTTCCCGTATTTCCCATATTTTCTTGTATTTCGTATTTATAAACGTATCTGGATTTTGGCATGTATTTTTATTTTTCTCAACTTGTGGAATTTCGGTATTTCTCGTATTTTGGGTTTTGGCATGGCTCGGTTTTATTGGGTTGGTTCGGTTTGGTTTGGTTTATAGGTATTGGATCACCTTAGCTTATGCTACCCCCTCAACCCACCACAACTCCCCCTCTTTATAACTCCACCAACATTTTCTCTCTCCTCATAACCACCATTTATTTTCTTCTTCTTCTTCTTCTTCTTCTCCTTCCTCTACACAACTCTCCCAACCCTAGGCAAGTGCATCTTGCCACTACATGAGAACCCTCTTTTATTTATCCATTTGCTAGATTAGGACATGGTGACCAACATTAGAACTTAGTATTTTGTAATTTGGAGCCTCCATTGTTGTAGATCTAAGTTATATCTATTTTCAGATTTTGTATGGTTTGAGCTACTTAAGTTGGATTTTATGGGTTTTTGATGTTTCCATGTGGAAGAGCATTCAGTTTCACTCCAATTGGAACTTTGGAAATCCGGATTTGGAGTTCGGATGGCCAAGTTATGATGCTGTGTAGCCTTGAGTTCAACCATGGTGTTCTTGCTGTTTGGAGAAGACAGTGAGCAGTGTGCAGAGCTGTTTAGCTTACGCACACTGAGCTGCGCGCGCTCTTTAGCGTGCGTACGCAGACTTGGGTACGCTTCCTGTTGGAAGCGTGTCTCTCTCAGCGTGCGTGACTTTTCACCTACGCTGCTCCCTGTAGCATGCGTGACTTTTCACCTACGCTGCTCCCTGTAGCGTGCGTGACTTTTCACCTACGCTGCTCTCTGAGCGTGCGTGACTTTTTACCTACGCTGCTCTCTCAGCGTGCGTGACTTTTCACCTACGCTGCTCCCTGTAGCGTGCGTGACTTTTCACCTACGATGCTCTCTCAGCGTGCGTGACTTTTCACCTACGCTGCTCCCTGTAGCGTGTGTGACTTTTCACCTACGCTGCTCTCTCAGCATGCGTGACTTTTCACCTACGCTGCTCCCTGTAGCGTGCGTGACTTTTCACCTACGCTGCTCTTTCAGCGTGCGTGACTTTTCACCTACGCTGCTCCCTGTAGCGTGCGTGACTTTTCACCTACGCTGCTCTCTCAGCGTGCGTGACTTTTCACCTACGCTGCTCCCTGTAGCGTGCGTGACTTTTCACCTACGCTGCTCTCAGCGTGCGTGACTTTTTCGTACGCTGCTCCACTGACCCCTTGCTTAACCCATTGGCTCTTGGAGTTTTGGTCTTATTTCTTTAAGCTTGACTCTTCTATTGTTCTGTATATTGATATTTTATTAGATATTTTACGCCCATTTTATATCGTTACGCCTTTTGTCATGAACTTGATTTTACTTAATATGTTTGGAATGACTATTGTACATGGCATGGTATGACAAGGAACTAGCATAACACGACAGTGACCCGTGGTGGTGCACTCCTGACATGACCAACCTGACATGATAGTGGCCCGTCGTGGCGCACTCCCGACACAGCTACGGGCAATCCCATTACCTGGACGCTCTTGGGATCTGTAGCCTGCCGTCGAGTATGGCATATTTCTAGCACACCGTCGCGTGTTGCACCCTCTAAGTTACCTAAGGGTACATTTGTCTCCTGGACGATGTACACACCTGAATTCAACCCCTAATTTTTATCCTGGGTAACCTGGATGGTCTACAGGGCTTGTGGCTGTGGAACAATCTCACTGCATCTTGTTAGTAATTAGGCCTGTGATAACCCTAGTTAGTTAAAGTAGTAAGCCGTAGTGTCTGCTTGGCCGTGATTGATTGAATGAGGTATAACCAGTCTAGCCATGTGTTGATTCAGTACAAGATTGCTCCCTGTCTTGATTTCTTGTATTATTATCTTACCGATAAATGGTAGGAAACCAAGTTCTGTTCAGATGAAGGGTTACAACCCCGGTCCTTGTTTGGTTTACGGGTTGTAACCTGGCTATCGGAATAGTCCCATGGTTATCTCGTCGTATATCACCCTGCCATGTCTTCATAAATTTCTAGTTTTAAATATTATATCTTCTGTGTTAATGCTGGCTTTTGTTCTTATTTCGTGGCCCCCTTGTGGCACTTGCTCTTTCTGGGGTTGACCCAGCTGGTTTTGTGTGGCCAGATTTTGGAGCAGCTCCCGAGGATCTACCAAGCTTCCAGCCCAATGGTGGCGACTAGAAGGAACCCGGGCTACGAGTGGGTTTTCTATTTTGTTTCGCTCACTCTATTGTAAAACTATTCTTTTGAGGCGTTTAGCCGACGAGCACCTGTTAGCTCGATGCACTTTACTTACTGTCTGCCTACGGGCTGTAAACATGATTAACAAATCCTAGGGTTGATCATGTATGACTTAACTCTTGCTAGTCCCCACATTTTGTATGACTAGCTTCATGATCAGCTGAATATGTGATATTTGGGACGCCTTATTATTGTATATTTAATGATCATACATCTTGCGACCTTACTTACTTGCTTGTGATTGAGACATTAGGCTTGTTCATGACCATAAGAGACTGTTGGCTTGTAGTAAACCCTCATATTTCTAGACAGCCGTGACCGTATATCGAGGTGGTTTCCATTTCAATATACGTAGCTGGCTGTGTCTGCCCCCGTTCTCCAGTATTCTGGTTCTGGGGCGTGACACGGTTTAAGTGGTGGCCCATGCAGGTCTTGTCAATCAAGAAATATGAGGGTTTACCGAATAGATGTCTCAATCAGTATTCGTCCTTAATCTCCGCCCGTACTTTTAAATCCCTGAAATTCTTGCCCTGATTACATGCTTGTATCGTTGATCTGTCCTGGTCCTTCCTTATTGTTTTCCTGTGTCGTCTTCTTCAGCGGCACTGTACGTGACCCTGCCGATCAGCAAGGAAGAGCACATCCCGCAGATCAGCAGCAACCTGGAGATCAAGCCCAGCATTCCGGGATTGCCTCCAGGATGATACCTACTGGAGAAGAGTCACCAGTTCGGCTCATCCAGCCCGCAGAGCCAGATAATGGTACCTTAGTAGGCCTCATCAGAACCTTGATAGCTTCCCAGGATCGTCGAAGCGATGCCCTACACCAGACAGTTCAAGATGCTTTGACCCGAGGCGGACATCCAGGGAACCAGGCGGCCAACAGCTTCAAGCGCTTGAACCCTCCTTTCTTCGACGGCACCGAGGATGCGATTGCCACGGATGCATGGCTTCAGGATACCGAGGTGATTCTGGAAGCAGCTAGGACACCCAAGAATGAGAAGGTGGCGGTGGTACGCCTGTAGTTGTTGGACTTGGCTCGCAGTTGGTGGGCAGCACAAGCCATGGGATTGGTGGCACCCATTGCTTGGGCAGTGTTTAGAGAGAGATTCCAGACGAAGTATTTTGATGCTGTGGCTCGGTACGACATGCAGACCAGATTTACCAACTTGAAGCAAGGAGGCAGAACAGTCGACAGTTATGCATCGGAGTTTTCTAGACTCAGTAGGTTTGCCCCCACCTTGGTGGCGACCGAGTTTGATAGGGCCCAGCGATTTCAGCAGGGGCTGCATTTGGAGATCTTGTTGGCGGTTGAACAGTTCGAGCACCAGACGTTCGATGCAGTCTTGAGAGCAGTTAGGAGGCATGAGTACACCTCCCAGAGGATCGTGGATAGGACCGAAAGTAGGAAGCGGTCCCACAGTCAGATGCACCAATCATCAGCTCCATCCCCGGCAGTTAGGGGATTGACCATTGGAACTCCGAGGCGGGCGTCCTCAGTAACGTCGGTTCAGTATTCGACCCCGAAGTACCCGCAGCAGCAGAAGCAGAAGCAGACTTCCGCGATGGGATGTTCTCATTGCGGGAAGCTAGGGCATGTGGTGGCAGATTATCGTAGGGCGCAAGGATTGTGCCTGGCTTGTGGAGCAGCAGATCATAGGGTTGGGGCTTGCCCGAATAGGGGTGGTTCATTAGCATCCAACCCTTCTAGCTCTTCGGTGAGAGGATCGGCCCCGGCACCAGTTCAGCAGCAGCAGTATCAGTCTTCGAGGCCCTTGCCGCCTCAGTCTCAGGCATTCCAGCAACAGCACCCCCAGCAGTATGCACAAGCCCAAGCTCAGACCCAGAATAGGCAGAGAGGTTTCCAGCAAAGGGGACCAGCAGCCAGAGGACAAGGTTAGGCCATGATGATGGCTATGGAAGAAGAAGTTGCACCAGATGAGGTAGTGGCAGGTACTATTCTCGTCAACTTCTTTCCAGCTTCGGTATTGTTTGATTCTGGTGCATCGCATTCATTCATGTCTGCACGATTTGCGACACGGATAGGATTGGAACCCGAGTCATTATCAGTGAGGCTCAATATACTTACTGGTAATGGCCTTGTGGGAGTAGATCGAGTGTTTTCCTCGTGTCGGATCGTAGTTAGCGGTAGGGAGTTCTCCGCTAGATTCATAGAGTTTCCTATGGCAGACTATGATGTAGTCCTAGGCATGGATTGGTTGAGGAACCAGTATGCTAGGATAGACTGCCATATTGGCAGAGTTGTCTTTAGTATCCCCGGCGAGCCAGAGTTTTCGTTTTCCAGAGGCGCAGTGGAGCCATCTTCCCCAGTGTTGCGGATGACAGTAGCAGCAGTAAAATTACCCCGGATAGTTGAAGAGTTTCCAGATGTCTTTCCAGAGGAGCTTCCAGGGATGCCACCGGAGCGGGAGATTGAGTTCACTATAGACTTGATTCCCGGGACAGCACCAGTATCAGAGCGAGTCTACAGGATAACGCCTTCAGAATTGGAGATTTTGTACAAGATGATTGAAGAACTGAGGACCAAGGGATTCATCCGTGCAAGTGGATCTCCTTGAGGAGCCCCGATGCTTCTTGTGAAAAAGAAGGATGGTACGTCCAGGCTAGGTATTGATTATCGTACCTTGAATTCGGTGACAATCAAGAACAGATACCCTCTTCCGAGGATAGATGACTTGTTTGATCAGCTCAGAGGGGCTTCAGTATTCTCGAAGATCGACTTGCGGTCAGGATACCACCAAATCAGAGTCAGAGAACAGGACATCCCGAAGACAGTATTCAGATCGAGGTATGGACATTGGGAGTTCCTTGTTATGCCCTTTGGAGCGACCAATGCGTCGGCCGTATTCATGGACCTCATGAATCGCATTTTCATGCCTTACTTGGACCAATTTGTGATCGTGTTCCTAGATGACATCCTGGTCTACAGCAAGAGTGAAGCAGAGCATGAGCAGCATCTCAGAGTCGTCCTTCAGACGCTTAGGAAGCATCAGTTGTACGCCAAGTTCAGTAAATACGAGTTCTGGCTCGATCGCATTTCGTACTTGGGTCACATCATTACCCGAGGAGGAGTGGAAGTGGATCCCCAGAAGATTGTGGCTATCGAGTCGTGGCCGGTACCCAGCTCAGTGGCAGAGGTTCGCAGCTTCCTTGGATTGGCCGGCTACTACC
The DNA here is from genome assembly GCA_029216955.1 of Iris pallida. Taxonomy (NCBI): domain Eukaryota; kingdom Viridiplantae; phylum Streptophyta; class Magnoliopsida; order Asparagales; family Iridaceae; genus Iris; species Iris pallida. The sequence goes on along the minus strand of JANAVB010006000.1, from coordinate 218,437 downwards.
GGCGGTTCGTTTCAGATTTCGTAAGGATTTCAGCGCCGATGACCCAGTTGACCCACAAGGATGTGCCGTTTGTTTGGACAGCAGAGTGTCAGGAATCATTTGAGAAGTTGAAGCAAGGTTTGATAACGGCTCCCATTCTCACCCTTCCAGATAGGACCGGAGGATTCACAGTTTATTGCGACGCTTCAGGCAGAGGATTAGGGTGTGCCTTGATGCAGCATGGGAAGGTAATATCTTATACGTCACGTCAACTACGTGATCATGAGAAGAATTACCCGACCCACGACTTGGAATTGGCGGCGGTAGTATTTGCTTCGAAATTGTGGAGATACTACTTGTACGGAGATAGCGTGGAGATCTTTACTGATCATAAGAGCCTGAAGTATGTTTTCACCCAGAAGGATCTTAATATGCGGCAGAGAAGATGGCTCGAGCTACTAGTGGACTATGATGTGGATTTGCAGTATCATCCCGGGAAGGCCATCGTTGTAGCAGATGCATTGAGCAGGAGAGCCGGAGTTTATTTCCTGACGGCACAACCAAAATTATTGGCAGATCTTCAGAAGATGGGAATTGAAGTGGTTCTTCCAACCAGCGTGGCATTGATGGCCAGCCTACAGGTTCAGTCCAGCATAGTTGAGAGAATCCGGGTGGCGCAGTCAACAGATTCCAAGATCCAGCGACTCAGAGCAGAGTGTGAAGCAGGAAGAAGGCCAGAGTTACGTATCCATGAAGATGGTACACTTCGGCACGGCACTCGTCTTTGTGTACCCAGTGGAGATATCAGACAAAAAGTCATGGCAGAAGTCCACAGTTCACAGTATTCTATTCATCCGGGTGGTACGAAGATGTACCGTGATATTCGTCAGCATTTTTGGTAGAATGGCATGAAGAGGGAGATAGCCCGGTTTGTCTCTCGGTGTTTGGTTTGCCAACAGGTTAAAGCTGAACATCAGAGGCCCGCTGGACTTCTTCAACCCTTACCGATCCTAGAATGGAAATGGGAACATATAACCATGGATTTCGTGACCGGATTGCCCAGATCTTCGGCCGGTAGAGATGCTATTTGGATGATTGTGGACAGGCTTACCAAGGTGGCACACTTTCTTCCATTCAGAGTTGGACAGTCAACGGCGCAGTTAGCAGAGATGTATCTCAAGCAGATCGTCAGGCTTCACGGTGTGCCAGTCAGCATCACCTTAGACAGGGATTCAAGATTCACATCACACTTTTGGCACAGCTTGCAGAAGAGTTTGGGGACTCGCCTTCAATTCAGCTCAGCTTATCACCCGCAGACGGATGGTCAATCAGAGCGCACAATCCAGACTCTTGAAGATATGTTAAGATCTTGTACCCTTGACTTCGGTGGTTTATGGAAAAATCATCTGCACCTGGTGGAATTCTCGTACAACAACAGTTATCAGGCCAGTATCCAGATGGCACCCTTCGAGGCTCTTTATGGCAGGAAGTGCAGATCCTCTCTAGCATGGAACGATGTCGGGGAGAGGCAGATGCTCGGACCCGAATTGATTTCCCAGACGGTTGAAGTGGTCAGGAAGGTCAGAGATCACCTCCGAGTTGCCCAGGACCGTCAGCGCCATTGGGCCGATGCTCATCGGCGTCCCTTAGAATTTGCTATCGGCGACCATGTATTCCTTAGGATCTCGTCTAACCGCGACGTCATTCGCTTCGGCGTGCGGGGAAAGCTTAGTCCTAGGTATATAGGGCCGTTCGATATTCTAGAGCGAGTAGGAGATGTATCCTATCGTCTCGCTCTTCCCCCGTCGCTAAGTGAGGTGCATGATGTATTCCATGTGTCCCAATTACGACGGTATATTCTGGACCCGAGCTACGTCCTAGACCATTCGGAATTGGATGTTGGTACCAACCTTTCGTATGAGGAAAGGCCCGTGTCTATATTGGACCGGAGGGAGAAGATACTCAAGAACAAGTCTATTAAATTAGTCCGTGTTGCTTGGGGTCATCACTCTCTAGGTGAGTCAACGTGGGAGCGTGAGGACGACATCCGATCGCGATATCCCTACCTGTTTGACTCGTGAGATATAATATCTTTCTTATGCCTTACGTTTTCCCTTCCTTGCTTGCATTGTATGATTGCATGATCAAACTGCTTAGTATAACTTGCCTGTGCTTAGTGTAGCTTGTCGTGACAATCTCTAGCTCCTTGATTAAATTTCGAGGATGGAATTCTTTTAAGGTGGGTAGAGTTGTCACCCTCATTTCCCGTATTTCCCATATTTTCCTGTATTTCGTATTTATACTCGTATCTGGATTTTGGCATATATTTTTATTTTTTTCAACTTGTAGAATTTCGGTATTTCTCGTATTTTGGATTTTGGCATGGCTCGGTTTTATTGGGTTGGTTCGGTTTGGTTTGGTTTATAGGTATTGGATCACCTTAGCTTATGCTATCCCCTCAACCCACCACAACTCCCCCTCTTTATAACTCCACCAACATTTTCTCTCTCCTCATAACCACCATTTATTTCCTTCTTCTTCTTCTTCTCCTTCCTCTACACAACTCTCCCAACCCTAGGCAAGTGCATCTTGCCACTACATGAGAACCCTCTTTTATTTGTCCATTTGCTAGATTAGGACATGGTGACCAACATTAGAACTTAGTATTTTGTGATTTGGAGCCTCCATTGTTGTAGATCTAAGTTATATCTATTTTTGGATTTTGTATGGTTTGAGCTACTTAAGTTGGATTTTATGGGTTTTTGATGTTTCCATGTGGAAGAGCATTCAGTTTCACTCCAATTGGAACTTTGGAAATCCGAATTTGGAGTTCGGATGGCCAAGTTATGATGCTGTGTAGCCTTGAGTTCAACCATGGTGTTCTTGCTGTTTGGAGAAGACAGTGAGCAGTGTGCAGAGTTGTTTAGCTTACACACACTGAGCTGCGCGCGCTCTTTAGCATGCGTACGCAGACTTGGGTACGCTTCCTGTTGGAAGCGTGTCTCTCTCAGCGTGCGTGACTTTTCACCTACACTGCTCCCTGTAGCGTGCGTGACTTTTTACCTACGCTGCTCCCTGTAGCGTGCGTGACTTTTCACCTACGCTGCTCCCTGTAGCGTGCGTGACTTTTCACCTACGCTGCTCTTTGAGCGTGCGTGACTTTTCACCTACGCTACTCTCCCAGCGTGCGTGACTTTTTACCCACGCTGCTCTTTCAGCGTGCGTGACTTTTTACCTACGCTGCTCCCTGTAGCGTGCGTGACTTTTCACCTACGCTGCTCTCTCAGCGTGCGTGACTTTTCACCTACGCTGCTCCCTATAGCGTGCGTGACTTTTCACCTACGCTGCTCTCAGCATGCGTGACTTTTTCGTACGCTGCTCTCCTGACCCCTTGCTTAACCCATTGGCTCTTGGAGTTTTGGTCTTATTTCTTTAAGCTTGACTCTTCTATTGTTCTGTATATTGATATTTTATTAGATATTTTACGCCCATTTTATATCGTTACGCCTTTTGTCATGAACTTGATTTTACTTAATATGTTTGGAATGACTATTGTACATGGCATGGTATGACAAGGAACTAGCATAACACGACAGTGACCCGTGGTGGTGCACTCCTGACATGACCAACCTGACATGATAGTGGCCCGTCGTGGCGCACTCCCGACAAGTACCCTGACATGATTTATCTTGATAACTTAACTTGACCTGCCTTGATACCGTGGGTGGTTCTTTCTTGCTTGCTTGTTAAATCCACTTGTCCTGTCTTGCATCATGTCTAGGATGGGACTCCTGAGTACCACGGTCAGGAGCACCTATTAAAATGGATTAAGATTAATAACTAGAATAACACAGTAGTCATGAAGAGATGACACAGCTACGGGCAATCCCGTTACCTGGGCGCTCTTGGGATCTGTAGCCTGCCGTCAAGTAGGACACATTTCCAGCACACCGTCGCGTGTTGCACCCTCTAAGTCACCTAAGGGTACATTTGTCTCCTGGACGATGTACCCACCTGAATTCAACCCCTAATTTTTGTCCTGGGTAACCTGGATGGTCTGCAGGGCTTGTGGCTGTGGAACAATCTCACTGCATCTTGTTAGTAATTAGGCCTGTGATAACCCTAGTTAGTTAAAGTAGTAAGCCGTAGTGTCTGTTTGGCCGTGATTGATTGAATGAGGTATAACCAGTCTAGCCATGTCTTGATTCAGTACAAGATTGCTCCCTGTCTTGATTTCTTGTATTATTATCTTGCCGATAAATGGTAGGAAACCAAGTTCTGTTCAGATAAAAGGTTACAACCCCGGTCCTTGTTTGGTTTATGGGTTGTAACCTGGCTATCGGAATAGTCCCATGGTTATCTCGTCGTATATCACCCTGCCATGTCTTCATAAATTTTTAGTTTTAAATATTATATCTTCTGTGTTAATGCTGGCTTTTGTTCTTATTTTGTGGCCCCCTTGTGGCACTTGCTCTTTCTGGGGTTGACCCAGCTGGTTTTGTGTGGCCAGATTTTGGAGCAGCTCCCGAGGATCTACCAAGCTTCCAGCCCAATGGTGGCGACTAGAAGGAACCCGGGCTACGAGTGGATTTTCTATTTTGTTTCGCTCACTCTATTGTAAAACTATTCTTTTGAGGCGTTTAGCCGACGAGCACCTGTTAGCTCGATGCACTTTACTTACTGTCTGCCTACAGGCTGTAAACATGATTAACAAATCCTAGGGTTGATCATGTATGACTTAACTCTTGCTAGTCCCCGCATTTTGTACGACTAGCTTCATGATCAGCTGAGTATGTGATATTTGGGACGCCTTATTATTGTATATTTAATGATCATACATCTTGCGACCTTACTTACTTGCTTGTGATTGAGACATTAGGCTTGTTCATGACCATAAGAGACTGTTGGTTTGTAGTAAACCCTCATATTTCTAGACAGCCGTGACCGTATATCGAGGTGGTTTCCATTTCAATATACGTAGCTGGCTGTGTCTGCCCCCGCTCTCCAGTATTCTGGTTCTGGGGCGTGACACCCGATGCTCCCTGAGGGGATAACATCTCAAGAAGGGATCCATATAGTACTAATCCGTGTGACCAACGTGACAGTATCAAGTAAGGTAATTTAAAGCAGGAAAATAATTCTAAGCAGGATATGAAATGATCAGAGAATGTACTCGCCTGGTATCTGAGTGTCCTGATAAAATATACTGTCCGAGGATAGGTGTCTGGCTCCTAATCAGAAAAGCACAAGTCACAACAAGTCTAAAATGATAACAAGATGTAATTCAATGCATTCTAAATGAATCTAGGTCAATCTAGGCCAAAGTCAACTCTTGGTCAACTCTGGTCAACCCTAGAAGTCAAACTAGGTCAACGATGGTCAAACTAGGCACCCTACATATATGTATCCTCATATATACATAATACATTATATACATTATTAGATATACATACATATACATTACTCACACATTCATATATTACATACATATATATATACATACATGTGTATGTAGATAGAGGGGAGGCATGTGTGTGTATATGTATCAAGAGAGTGTGTGTGTGTAGCTGTGTGTTAGGGATTGAGTAAAACAGTGTGGTGTGAGTGATATGCTGTGTGTTAGAGGCAATGTGAGGGTGAAATGAGATCATGTGATAGGAAGGTAAAATAGTGTGTGTGTGGGTGAGTGTAAAAGGTGAACTGTGTGACACTTAAGGGTGGCCTGTGTGTGTGTATGAGAGTGGTAAAGGGAATGTGTGACAGGAATAAGTAGGGTGTGTGTGATTCAAAGGACTGTAGGTAGTTTAGCAAACAGGGAAGGAAAGGAAACCAATATCATTTGTTATTAAACAGTTCAGTTTTTCCCAAACTTCAAAGCCCCCTTTTCAAACTCAATATTCAATGAAAAACACCCAAATTCAACCCACAGCTAGATCATAAGTAGGAGTACTATATTAGGGTATAAAAACAATCATTAACATCAGTAAAATAGGTTTAATTAGCTGCCAAAATTAAAAAATCAAACTGGGAAAATACTGGAAATTCTAGGTTTCAGGATTTTAGGGGAAGTGGAAAAAGTGAATTGAAAACAAATTAAAGTACAAAATTAAAGGTTGGTAAATGTTTGTGTATAAGTGTTTGTGTCAGAGAGAGACAGATTCGTGTCCACAAAAGTGGACACGAAGTGTTCAAGCACAGAAAAACATATGCATCAGAAAACTGTGAAATAACAGGCCTCGTGCGTATGTGCACCTAGGTCTAGGACACGACACAAGCGTCCAAGTGTCTCGTGGTCGTGTCAGTAGCTAGGTGGGGTGTCAAGGTAGGTGTCTAAGTGCCTGAGTCGTGTCCACGAAGTGTCCAGCTCCGTGTCCAAGCCCGTATCAGTGACCCAAAGTGCGTGTGTGTGTGTGTTTGTGAAACCAGTGCAAGCCCGATTCCTCCCAAACCACTCCACTAGATCCAACGAAACTTTGGGGGCATGATGTCAGTGCATGCCCCCTCGTGTCCACCAAATTCCGTACCAAAAGAATCTGTGTCATGTCCTACAAGGGGCCCGAGTAGCAGGGGAAGCGCACAGCCCGCACGCGCGTGTCCACCCGCTTGTGCACGTGTCCAACCCGACACGATACGACACCAAAACACTCCCAGTCCAAAAAAAACATGTAAGCAACATCAAAATATAATTTCCTATTCAATTACTTTTCCAAAACTAAATCGAAATGCCCATTGGGGCATTTCATCAAACACCCAAAACCCATGGCTGATACGTGTCCAAATGGGACACGAAATCCTACAAAAATCTAGGGTTAGCTAGGGGACACTTAGATCTAGGTCATTATGCAATAAAATTAGCATCTAACAAAGAGTTTTAGTGATTTACCTAATGGTGTCACAAGTCCTCAAAAAGCTTCAAATAGGGGTGTCTCCTTTCTCCCCAAATTCCTCCAAATTGCTATCAAACTGAAAAATAAATATACCAACAGCAAGAAAACTTAATTTAAAACCTATTGCAATTTGTTTAAGGGAAAAAGGAGTTAATATAGATTTTCTAGGAATTTATGAAGATGGAGACTTACCTCTTTCTAAAACTTGAGAAATTCTAAGGAGGCTAGCCCTAATTTCTAGGAGACTATTTATAGGATGGGAATCCCTATGCTAGTGGCCGGCCACATGGATTAGGGTTAGGGTTTAGCTCATGGCTAATGGGTTGGGCTTAGTTAAAAACAATAGTTCAAAACCACAAGTCATGACTTGTGACCAAAGGCCTTCTATTCTAATCTTGAGTTAAATGATTAAACCATAGGTTAACTCTAGTCTAACTAGGGTTAAATGACCTAACCAAGTCTAAACACAACTAGGGTTAGCTTCTAGGTTAGCCTACCAAGGTCAATGCTAGTCAAAGTCAACCTAGTCAACCCTCATTCAAATAATTCTAAAATAAATCCTAAAAATTCCCATAAATTCAAATAAATTATATTAAATTTAAATAACCTCAAAAATGATAAAAATACCCTCAAGCTAGAAATGTGGTAGTAACAAATCTACCCTCCTTAAAAGAATTTTGTCCTCGAAATTGAAAGGCGAAATGCAACTGATGAGAAGGATAGAAAGTATACCTCACGGTCCAAAAAGATATGGGTAACGCTCGCGCATCTCATCCTCCCGCTCCCAGGTAGACTCTCCTGAAGAATGATGCCTCCATGCGACGCGTACCAAAGGTATCACCTGGTTCCTCAGAACCTTCTTCCGTCGATCCAGTATCTCCACTGGCTGCTCTGGATAGCTGAGAGAAGGTCCAACCTCAACTTCCGAATGATCGAGCACATGGCTAGGATCAGCCACGTATCGTCTCAACTGTGATACATGGAATACGTTGTGGACCCCCACTAGTGCAGGTGGCAAGTCTAGCCTGTATGCCACGTCACCGACTCTCCCGCTGATAACGAAAGGGCCGATGGAGCGCAGGCTAAGCTTTCCACCTCCACCAAAACGTATCGTACCACGAGTCAGAGATATCCTCATGAAAACCTGGTCTCCAACCTAATCACAAGCAAAGTCTCAATTAATTATGACAAACAAATATGATCAAAATCACAAACAAACAACCTAAATCTAATCATACTCTAATCTGTACCTCAAACTCCAAGGGTCTCCGGTGGCTATCGGCCCAGTGCCGATGTTTGTCCTGCGCCACGCGAAGTCTGTCCCTGATGAGCTTCACCTTCTCGACTGCATCAACAACCATCTCTGGTCCCAGAAAAGCTCGCTCACCAACATCATCCCAAGATAAGGGTGTACGACACCTACACCCGTACAGAGCCTCGAAAAGTGACATCTCAATGCTGGCCTGGAAACTGTTGTTGTAAGCAAACTCCACCAAATGTAGATAATCCTTCCAGGAACCTCCAAATTCTAAGACGCACGTCCGCAGCATATCCTCGAGCGTCTGAATAGTCCTCTCTGACTGTTCGTCCATCTAGGGGTGGTATGCAGTACTAAACTTGAGCTGAGTGCCCAAGCTAATCTGCAGACTCCTCCAGAAATAAGAAGTAAAGCGACTATCCCGATCTAAGATGATGCTGACCGAAACCCCATGAATCCTGACTATCTGCCGCATATACATCTCCGCCAGCCTCTCTGTAGACGTACCCACCTTGAATGGCAAGAAGTGGGCCAATTTGGTCAACCTATCAACGATGACCCAAATCGCGTCTTTCTCTCCTGGTGTATGCGGCAGTACAGATATAAAATCCATAGTAATATGCTTCCACTTCTACTCGAGAATGGACAGCGGCTGCAATAATCTACCGGGCCTCTGCCTTGACCTGCTGACAGACCAAGCACCTAGCTACGAAGCGAGCTACCTCCCGCTTCATCCCGGACCACCAAACATACTTTCTCAAATCTTGGTACATTTTGTTGGCACCAGGGTGTATAGAGTACTGAGATCTGTGGGCCTCCTGCAAAACCTGCTCCCTGAGCTCTCCGTTGGGCACACATAACCTGGAACCGTGCCTCAAGGCACCATCCCCTGCAAGAGAAAACTCGCCCTCCAGCAATCCTGCTCGAACCTGCTCTCTGAGACACCGCAGACCAACGTCCTCAAACTGTGCTGACTTGATCATCTCCACCAAGTCTGACTGAATCTGCATGCCCCACATCTGCATCTGCACTCCGGACACGATCACCTCAATCCCCAGGCTCTCCAAATCAGCAAGCAAGTGACGGTCCATGGTCAAACACATGGCTGTCGGATACCTACTCAAGGCATCGGCAACCACGTTGGCCTTCCCTGGGTGATACTAAAGTGATATGTCAAAGTCCTTCATCAACTCTAGCCATCTGTGCTGCCTCATGTTCAGCTCCTTCTGAGTGAACACATACTTTAAGCTCTTGTGATCTGTGAAGATCTCCACCCTCTCTCCATACAGATAATGCTTCCACAACTTCAGAGCAAATATCACCGCTGCCAGCTCCAGGTCGTGGGTAGGGTAGTTCTTCTCATGGGGACGCAATTGCCTGGAAGCATCGGCAATTACCTTCTCATGCTGCTGTAAGACACAACCCAGCCCCTTCCCTGAAGTATCACTATAAATAGTGAATCCCCCTGATCCTGAAGGCAATGTCAGAATCGGAGCTGTCGTAAGCCGCTTCTTCAACTCATCAAAAGCTGCCTGACACTCATCTGACCAAACAAACTCAGTATCCTTCCGGGTCAACCGAGTCAACGGCTCTGCAACCCGGGAGAAATCCTGTACAAATCTTCGATAATATCCTGCCAGCCCCAGGAAACTCCTGATCTCTGCCACTGAAGTCGGAGCAGCCCATGCCTCAACTGCTACAATCTTCTTGGGGTCAACTGAGATACCATCTCCAGTCACCACATGCCCCAAGAAGTCCACCCGGTCCAAGAAGAACTCACACTGGGAGAGCTTCTCGTAAAGCTGCTCCTTCCTGAGAGTCTTCAGCATGATCCTCAAATGCTCCTCGTGCTCCTCCTCAGTCTTGGAATATACCAGGATGTCGTCAATAAATACCACCACAAACTGATCCAGGTACTGGTGGAACACCTTGTTCATCAGGTTCATAAACACTGATGGTGCATTGGTTAGCCCAAACGGCATAACCAAAACTCAAACTGCCCGTACTGCGTCCTGAAAGCGGTCTTGGGAATATCCTCCCTATTCACCTTCACCTGGTGATATATCGACCTCAGATCAATCTTGGAAAATACCCGAGCTCCGCTCAACTGGTCAAAAAGATCGTCGATCCGTGGTAGTGGGTGTCTGTTCTTGATCGTGAGGTTGTTGAGTGCCCTATAGTAAATACACATCCGTACTGACCCATCCTTCTTCGACACAAACAACATTGGTGCACCCCATGGTGACGAACTCGAACGGATGAAGCCCTTGTCCTGCAGCTCATCCACCTGCTTCTTCAGCTCCACCAGCTCACTATTGTTCACTCGATAGATATGCTGAGAGATGGGTTCCGCTCCTGGAACCAAGTCTATCGAGAATTCAATATCCCTGTCTGGTGGCAATCCAGGCAACTCCTCTGGTAAAATATCCATATACTCTGCTATCAGGGGTGTGGAATCGACTGCTCCTCAACCGAGACTCCGCAGAAAACTCCGCTTCTCTGCTCTGTCTGACGTCTGGAGTACTCGAACTCTGGCTCCCCCGACGCTCTAAAGAGAACTCTACCCCCTCTGTAATTAATGCTGGCGTGGTGCCTGCTCAACCAATCCATGCCGAGTGCTATATCGTAGTTCGGCAATGGCATTACGAGTAGGCTCACCTCCAACTTACAGCCTTCCAAAACTACACTCTGACCCTTACAAACATCACTCACGAGGATAATGCCACCCCCGGTCGTGATCTTGTAAGTCCTAGGCAACGATTCAGCTATAATACCGTGTCTAATCGCAACAGATACTGATATGAAGCTATGCGAAACACTGGAATCGAATAATACAAAAGCTGGTCTGGAGTCGAGAAGAACCGAACCTGCGATCAGCTCTCCTATCACCTCTGTATCTCCAGCCGCCATGGCGAAGGCTCGCTCCTGTTGGCCTCCCCTGGCCTGCTGCTGGTGCTGGACGAACCTCTGCTGCTGTGTCGGCAGGGCTGGTCCCCTCTGCTGGCTTGTTGCAGCTCTGACTGCTGCTCCCTGAGCTACTCGTCCCATACGGTACTCTCTCATCTGGTGGTCTGCTGAACCACACACTAGACACTGGCCTAGCCTCTTCCGGCACTCATTGGCGACATGCCTGGGCTTCTTGCAGTAAGCACAGGTGATCACCTATCTCTGGCCCTACGGGTACTGTCTCGGCTGCTGCTGCTGGTGAACTGGCCTCTGCTAGATCGGCTGCGGCTGGAACTGCCTCGGCTGCTGGTGTTGAAAGTGAGGCCTCTTGGCCTGGCCTCCGCTGCTGCTGCCCCTAACTGGGTCTCGCCCCCTCTTGAGCCTAAGCTCAAGATCATCCTCTGCCAATAAGGCTCCCGTCAAGATCTCCTCGAAAGTGGTATCCCTATTGCCCTTGGTCAAGGACTTGAACTCCTTGACTAGACCCTTCCGGAACCTCTGGGCCTTCGCCGTCTCGCTCAAGCCCTCTACGAATCTGTCGAGGCGACCGAACTCCCCAGCATACTCCTCCACTGACATGCTCCCCTGAACCAAGCTCTCGAAATGCGACTCCAAGGCTCGAAGCGCTGAATCTGGAAAGAACTTCTTTTTGAAGAAGCTCTTGAACTCCTCCCATGTCTGCCCAGCTACCCCCACCCTAGGGTCTGACTGATACCAGGTACGAGCAAGATCTCGCATCCGGCTAGCTGCTGTCTTAATCTGGAGATCTGCCGGTATCCGGGCCAGACGGAAGATCTCCTCTATATGCTCGATCCACTCATCAGCATATAGAATCCCCTCTGTCCCCAGGAAGTCTCTGGGCTCATCTTCTGGAACTGCTCTATCCCCGGTGTCCTCGGCTGCTGAACCACTGGTCTGGCTGCGACTGTCGTGAGGGCCACCTCCATGCCCCGGTCCTGTCGGGCCTGCTGTCGGTCTATGAACTGCTGGAAGTAGGAGAACATCTGTGCCGCATCCACGTATCCTGTAGGCGGTGGCTGCTGGAAAGGCACCTCTGCGATGACTGGGTCCTGCCTCCGAGCCGGTGGAGGCATACCTCCTGCTGCTGCTGCTGCTGAAGTCTCAATACGAGTAGAGGTGGCAGGAGCTGCAGTCCCCTGTCTCTGCTGAACTGGCTGAGAGGTAGCAGACCCCTCTACATCATCCCCATGAATGGTACGGTGCGACCGCATCTCCACCATCCTGAAGATAGACCAAATAAGAGTATCAATTTCTGAGAAAGAAGCGATATAACAAAGGCGGACAATTAAAATTCAAAAAAATCGATTGACAGTAAGGATTTCGATGGCAATAAAAGAGTTTTTCCTAATGTGATTGAGTACCTTGGAAACTAATATCCTATATCCTACTGCAGGCTGTAGTGATACTCTGGTTCGAATACCACTACACTTCTAGTCTAGACCTGCATGGGCCACCACTAAAAACGTGTCACTATCCGCACCCTAGAGTAAGGGCATGAGACGTGGGTACGTCCAGCCTACGCCGCAGTGTCGGCGGTAGAACGCTGTCCTAGGTCACAACATCTAACAATATAATTCTAAGCAGTTTATACTCCCCGAACGGGGGTGACATAGCAATAAATAAACTCAATCACAACTAAGGAAGAAGAAAGCACGATATGATATAGAACTCAAGGAAATACAGATGATCAGAAAGTCTAAGATAACATCTCAGCAAATATCCAGAAATACATGGTCCCAACTACTAAATATGAAAGAATATATACAACTCAGAATCTCAAGACAGAAATAAGCCTAGCTAAAATAGTCTCAAGACAACATAAGTAAGATAAGGCCTAACTAAGCTAGTCTAGGCAATGGGGGTAATGTCATCAGCTAGAGCTGGGTCCTCCTGAGAGTCCAGCTCACAAGTGTCGTCTAGGGCTGCCCCGTAGAAGGTATCCACACAGGCCTCCTCCTCGTCCTCTGTAATATTTTCAACAGGTCCAGTCAGGACAGGAGCGAGCACAATACATCTCAACAGTTCATAGCAGATTAGAAAATATAATCATGTAGTAAAGTAAGATATAGGTACTGAAAGAAATGCAGTATGTAAACAGAGAGAGAACTGTAATAGAAATATCTACTATACATAGAGAACTAACAGTGGCTAGTGAGTCAGAGTACAATATAGACATGTAAATGGCATATGATGATTCTGATGCTACACTATGGAATGATTCTGATGCTACACTACTTGGATATTATTCACATGTCCACTTCTACTCCCCCGTACCCCAATCAATACACAAGGATCCTGTAAAACCCAGTTTTCTGAAATTAGGGTATTTTTAAAAATTTATTATTTTTATTATTTATTAATGGTATTTTAGTCATGATATGATTTTTGGTGATTTTTAGTTATTTAAAACTATTCTCTAAGTCACGACTTATGACTTTGTGACTTTACTAGTATAACCCTAGTGTAAACTCTAGAGATTTCATAACCTAGAGACTACCATGACCATGTAAGCCTAACCAAGTAATTAGGATACCATTTTAGCACTTTTTAGCCTAAAGAGTATTTTCGTAATTTTCTAGGATTTATTTGGAAGTATTTGTAATTATGTGTTTTTATTATTATTTAATTATTGTTAAGTGTCATGAGAGCCCCTAACCTAGTTTAGCACTAATCTAGAGGTTAGCTACTAATCTAGAGGCTTGAGGATAGATATTAGTCTTTGATTAAAGTAGGATAAATATCTAGATATTTATACATGTGATATTTTGCTTGAATCACTCAAAATATCAACCCTTTGGCATGAAAGTCTTTGCCTTCACCTTGAAGGAAAGCCTAGGACACCCCCCCTTGCCATGGCCGGCCATGGGGTGCCCCCTAGCCCTACACCTTCCTATATAACCCATTGTATTCATTCATGATCATTTTTACATGAATTTTAATCCTACAAAATTCTATTTTCTTCAAACCTCCACAACTTGATCATTTTTTATCCAAATCACCTCTAGTCTTTTGCATTGGGACCCTGCAACATCAAGGGTGCTAAGAGAGGCTAGCAATCCAGAATTTATGAGCTTTGGGCATCACCAAGTGGAAGGAAACACACCCCCTCTTTATTGATTTTCCATTGGAAATTACACAAATAGGTAAATGCCCTCAAACCTAGTTAATACTCTATTTTTTTCTTCGTAAATGCATGCATATAGGTCTACCCTGTAGGTCAAGTTTGGTGAAATTTAGGGTTGGTTTGGTGTCCGTATCGGACACGTATCCTAGACTATTAACCCTTGTTTGATGAAATGCCACAAAGGATTAAACTTTGTTATAATGTAGAACTAATTACATTTTCTTATAGCCCTAGACTAGTATAATTTATACCTACTTGACTGAACACGACACGGTGTCATTTTCGTGTCGAAAATTGACACGAACCCACTGCCAGGACACCGCACTGAGGCATACAGCCTCCCCTGCTACTCGACACCTAGTACGGACACTGTAGGACACGTGGACACGTGAAAATTGACACAGAGGAGGGGGCAACCTCTGACATGCCCCCCCTCGAGTTTGAGACACGTTTGTGTCGTACCGAGAACCCACGGACACGTGCACTGGTCGTGCACTGTCAGCACACACGCGCACGGGGGCCAACTTCGCGCGTGTCGTGTCGCGTGGACACGACACTTGGGTACCTCGTGGTGACACGAGTGTGTAGCCCATCATGTGGCGAACACATGGACACGAGCACGTGGTGTGTCGTGTCCTGTGTCGTGAACACGAGACACTTGACCGCGTGCACGACGCGGTCTGAACACGCGTATCAGTCGTGTTTTTCACGACTGATACGGACTTCGTATCGTATCCTGGAGCAAAGTGGACATGGTGCAGGGTGTTGGACACATACCCTACCCCTAGACGCACTCTCGTGCACGAGCACGAGACACGTGTGCGTATGTGTCGTGTCCTAGGGTGAGTTGCACACGTGCACGACACTGTGGTTGTGTGTGTGTATCAGTGTTTACCCGTTTCGGGTTTGTAAGTCGTGGACACGTCAAATTGTGTCGTGGTGTCGTGTCAGGCCCCCTAGACACTAGAGGACACTTGGGGCAACACTTACCAACCGTTGGTTGGACACCTTAGTTAGGTTTTGGACACGAAATCGGTTTACCCTTTTTCGAGTACACAGTCCATTTTCCAGAGTTTGGGATATTTTCCCAGTTTTTAGAAATGAATTTCGATTTGATTTTTGTTATGTTTTATACATGTATTTGTATATTTCAGTGTTGTATACATATGTATATGTATATATGTGTGTGTATGTAAGATTTGAGGGTGTATACATGTGTGTATATTTGTATATACATATATGTATACATATAGGTGTGTGTGTGTGTGTGTATTGTGTGTGTGTGAGGGGGGGACTGATTTCTGTTTCCAGAAATCTGGAACACCCCCCCCCCCTCCTGTCCAGTTCTCTAATTCTCTCTCTCACATCTCTCTCTCTATTTCCCTCTCTCTCTATATATATGTTATGTATATATATATATGTTATATTATATATAGTTATATATTGATATATATAGTTGAGGGTATATATGGGTTTATTTATATATATATATATATATATATATATATATATATATATATATATATATATATATATATATATATATATATATATAAATGTATATATATGTATATATGTTAGCTATCTATATATGTATATATATATTATGTATATATGTGGGTACTATATATATATTTGGGTATTATATATATATATATATATATATATATATATATATATATATATATATATATATATATATATATATATATATATATATATGTATTGATATGGTTAGGTATAGTTGAATATATATATATATATGTATAGATATGGGTAGGTTCATATTTTATATAGATATAGATACCTATATAAGGTATCCTAGATACATGGGCCTATGGCCTATGGTTAGTAGGTTTAGACTTGACCAATAGGTCTAGTAGACCTAGTTTAACTAGCAAATTGACCCTTGTTGACCATTATTGACCAAAGTCAACTATAGGTCAACATTGACCTAGAAATGGCTTGGATGAACATAGAGGGACTAGTTGACTAAAGTTTGACTAAACCCTAACTAGATGATTAGGTTAACCATATGGATTATGAGGATAGTCCTATGTAGATTAAGATATGTATGGGGTTAAGTGGAATACTTAGAGGTTGTGTCATGGTTTGAGTTAGTCTTATGGAGTATTGACTAGAAGTTGACCATTAGTCAAGATTGACCTGATTACCATGTTGACTAGTCTTTGTTTGACCCAAAACCTTAGTTAGTCTAAATTTGACCTAGACTTGACCTAGATTGATCATGTTGACTAGTATTTGACTAGTTTGATTAGAATGTTGACCAAGAGTTGACTTTGACCTAGATTTAACTAACCTTGACTTGTTTGACCTTGTTTGACTTTATTTAACTTAGTTTGATTCCCTGTGACCTAGTATGACTTCCTGTGACCTAGTTTGACTGTTGAGTTGACCAAGAATTGACTTTTGACCAGATTGACCTAGAATCATGTAGTATGCATTGTATACTCTATTTTTACCATTGTGGATACATTGTGACTTGTGTTGCTCTGATTAGGAGCCATACATCTCTCCTCAGGCAGAATATCCTCTTTAGACATTCAGTTATCAGGCGAGTACATTCTCTGACCGTTTTATACTTGCCAGAATTTATATTCTTGCTCTAGATTACTTTACTTGATGCTGACACGATTGTTATCACGGATTGGTACTATATGGATCTTTTTATGAGATGTTATCCCCCTCGGGAGCATCAGATACAGCATGTTTGTGCTTTTCACGAATCATCATGTATCTCTATGCTTTCATAGATTTACGAATCGCTTGTGACTCATGTACTCTCATGTTCACAGAGCCTCTCATGAATCTCCCATTTATGGGCTTATCACGAATCTTAACATAACTTGAACGGATTCTTGTGTATTGATTGGGGATGGGGGAGTGGAAATAGTCATGTGGATATTATCCCAGTAGCTGTAGTCATGAATCACTCTTAGCTGTAGTTATGAATCTCCTATGCCATTTATATGTCTATATTTTACTCTGACTCACTAGTCACTGCTAGTTCTCTATTATAGTAGATATTTCATTACAGTTATCTCTTTTACTACATGTATCTTCCTTCAGCGTTTCCTGTATTTTACTCTATTGCATGCTTTATATTTCCTATCATACTATGCACTGCATGAGATTTATTGTGCTCGTTCCTGTCCTGACTGGACCTGTTGAAAATATTACAGAGGATGAGGAAGAGGCCCTGGTGTCTACCTATTATAGAGCAGGACTATATGATACTTATGTTGTGGACCCTCAACAGGATCCACCTGCAGCTGAGGATGTTGCCCCAGTAGTCTAGGCTAGTTTAGCTAGTCAGTCTTTTCATATTATCATTTTGTCGCACATTCTGAGTTGTATTTTGAGATATTGAGATGTATAGACTCTTAGACTTATATTGTATTTTGGGTTGACATTCTGGATGTTATGTTATCCTAGATACTTGGACTTATTTCATCTATGCTACTGTTCTCTTTGAGTTACTGTCTATCTATCTATCTTTTATTCTTCTACTCTAGATGTGATTGAGATTGTTTTCTGTTATGTCACCTCCATTCAAAGAGTATATACTGTACAGGTACTTTTATATTGTTAGATGTTTGACCTAGGACAGCTTTCTACCGCCGACACTGCGGCGTAGGCTGGACGTACCCACTTCTCGTGCCCTTACTCTAGGGTGTGGGTCGTGACACATTTTTAGTGGTGGCCCACGCAGGTCTCGAGTTTATGTAGTGGTATTCGAACTAGAGTACCACTACAGCCTGTGATAGGATTTGAGGAATAGGCTTAGAGAGAGTGGATACTCAATCACAATTAGGAAATCTCCATGGATTTGAATCTACTGACTTTTGTTCAAATCTGTATAATCTATTTCATATTATCCTTCTTGATACTATCTTCCTTGTATCGTTATTGACTTCCTTGTTGATCTGTCTTCAGGATGGTGGAGACACGATCGTAGCGTCTCGGTCCAGGTGATACCACTGAGAGGTCTGCCACCTCTCGTCCAGCTCACCAGGACCCGGGGACTACAACTCCCCTTACTCCAGCTCATATGGGAGCTTCTGCCACATTTGGGGGTGTACCTCCACTTATTCGGGGGACCATCCCAGCTACCCTAGACATGCCTCTCCCGTAGTTTCGTCAGCCACAGTTTCAGTAGCACCAGCAGCAGTTCCAGCCGCCGATGCCATCTGGATTAGTGGATGCTGCACAGATGTTTTCATACTTCCAATATTTCTTAGAGATGCAGCAGGCCCAGCAGCAGCGTCATACGACGGAGTTTACCAGGGGAATAGATGAGGTCCATCAGCTGGCTAGAGCGACGGTGGAGAGGTTGGCTGTCCAGCCACAGGGAGGATTGGGACAGCCGCGACAGCAGAGGATTTCGGGCATTCAGGACTTCAAGAAGATGAACCCCAGGGACTTCTTGGGGACAGAGGGGATTTTTTATGCTGATGACTGGATTGAGCATATTGAGGAGATTTTTCGACTGGCGGAGATACCAGCCGGACTACAGATAGAGGCAGCAGCCAGCTAGATGCGAGATCTTGCCTGTACCTGGTATCAGACGGACCCGAGAATAGGCACTCCAGGGCAGACATGGGGAGCTTTCAAGGAGCTCTTCAAGGGGAAGTTTTTCCCGGATCAGGCAGTCGGTGCCTTGGAGACCCAGTTCGAGAACCTGGTTCAGGGGAACCAGACTGTAGAGGAGTATTCCGGTGAGTTTTGCCGGTTGAGCAGGTTTGTGGAGGGCCTTAGCGAGACAGCGAAGGCGAGAAGGTTCAGGAAGGGCTTGGTCAAGGAGGTCAAGTCCTTGACCAAGAGTGACAGGAATGCCACTTTTGAGGAGATTCTGGCAGGAGCGATGGCAGCTGAGGATGATCTTGAGCTGAAGCTCAAGAGGGGCCGTGGTACACAGGAAGCCGGCAGCAGTGGAGGTCAGGCCAAGAGGCCTCACTATCAGCATCAGCAGTGGCAGCCACAGCAGTATCAGCAGCCGAGGCAGCAGCAACAGGCCCCGAGACAGCAGACTACCAGTTGTCCCTACTATAAGAAGCCGGGACATGGATGGGGAGAGTGCAGGAAGAGGTTGGGCTGGTGCCTACTATGTGGGGCAGCGGACCACCAACTGAGGGAGTGTTCCCAGTACATAGGCAGAGTAGCACAAGGAGCAGCACCAGGAGCAGGAGCCAAGGCTCCGGTAGGTCAGCAGAGGGGACCGTTACAGCCATAGCAGCAGAGATTTATGCAGTTTCAGCAACAGGCTGGAAGAGGCCAGCAGGGGCGAGCTTAGGCCATGACAGTTGAGGATGCCCAGGCAGTTGGCGATGTGCTTGCAGGTTCTGTTCTTCTAAATTCTATTCCCACCTTGTTTCATTATATCTATCTTGAAATCCAATTCCATCTGCTCCTACCTGTTTCTTTATTAGTGATAAGTTTTGACCTGGTAGTTCTTTTGATTTTGTCGATTGTTTGTTTATTTCTTCATCTCTTACTTAGGAGTAGGAGTAGGAGTAGGAGTAGCTTTAGCTATTAATATAATTCTTGAATAACTTCTTTTGTTAAGAAATTTTTTTTCCCTTAAATGAATTAATTTATGTGTTATGCCTTTTGACTTAGAATTGATAGAGTAGCTCTGACCATAGAATGGTAACCCTTTTAGCCCTGTGATTTATTGTTTCCTTATCTTCCCAGTCTATACCCATGACCAGGACTGTCCCACTTAACCTGCCCCTTATACTACTATTCATCACGATTTTTGGTTCAATTTAGGCCATAGACCTTTCCCACTCTAAATTATGATCATCGTAGGCACATTACCGTGACTTTTAAATTAGGAGCACAAGACTAGTTATTTTCTTAAAACTGACTTCACATACATGACCTAGACATGACACTCTACACCCATGACCTTAGTGTCCCACTCAGACATACCATCGTGTGCTTTATTTTCTTAGTACGATTTTCCTGACCCGAGGCTCCATCCTGATTTATCCCATGGAGTTACTTTTGATTTCGATTTGAATTAAGGACACCTTATGACCTAAAACTGCAAGCCAATTTTGGACATGACCCAGTATAGGTCTACTACCCATATTTTACATATTGACCTTGTATGTTGCTAGGTAGTAGCTTCGACCCTGATTGTTGGAGGTTGACCTAGGAGGAGTACGACCATCTAAATTTCGAGGACGAAATTATTTTAAGGAGGGTAGACTTGTAACACCCAGTTTTCTGAAATTGGGGTATTTTTGAAATTTTATTATTTTTATTATTTATTAATGGTATTTTAGTCATGATATAATTTTTGGTGATTTTTAGTTATTTAAAACTATTCTCTAAGTCACGACTTATGACTTTGTGACTTTACTAGTATAACCCTAGTGTAAACTCTAGAGATTTCATAACCTAGAGACTACCATGACCATGTAAGCCAAACCAAGTGATTAGGATACCATTTTAGCACTTTTTAGCCTAAAGGGTATTTGGTAATTTTCTAGGATTTATTTGGAAGTATTTGTAATTATGTGTTTTTATTATTATTTAATTATTGTTAAGTGTCATGAGAGCCCCTAACCTAGTTTAGCACTAATCTAGAGGTTAGCTACTAATCTAGAGGCTTGAGGATAGATATTAGTCTTTGATTAAAGTAGGATAAATATCTAGATATTTATACATGTGATATTTTGCTTGAATCACTCAAAATATCAACCCTTTGGCATGAAAGTCTTTGCCTTCACCTTGAAGGAAAGCCTAGGACACCCCCCCTTGCCATGGCCGGCCATGGGTTACCCCCTAGCCCTACACCTTCCTATATAACCCATTGTATTCATTCATGATCATTTTTACATGAATTTTAATCCTACAAAATTTTATTTTCTTCAAACCTCCACAACTTGATCATTTTTGATCCAAATCACCTCTAGTCTTTTGCATTGGGACCCAACAACATCAAGGGTGCTAAGGGAGGCTAGCAATCTAGAATTTATGAGCTTTGGGCATCACCAAGTGGAAGGAAACACACCCCCTCTTTATTGATTTTCCATTGGAATTGCACAAATAGGTAAATGCCCTCAAACCTAGTTAATACTCTGTTTTTTCTTCATAAATGCATGCATATAGGTCTACCCTAACTGTGGGTTAAGTTTGGTGAAATTTAGGGTTGGTTTGGTGTCCGTATCGGACACGTATCCTAGACTATTAACCCTTGTTTGATGAAATGCCACAAAGGATTAAACTTTGTTATAATATAGAACTAATTACATTTTCTTATAGCCCTAGACTAGTATAATTTATACCTACTTGACTGAACACGACACGGTGTCGTTTTCGTGTCAAAAATTGACATGAACCCACTGCCAGGACACCGCACTGAGGCATACAGCCTCCCCTGCTACTCGACACCTAGTGCGGACACTGTAGGACACGTGGACACGTGAAAATTGACACAGAGGAGGGGGCAACCTCTGACATGCCCCCCCTCGAGTTTGAGACACGTTTGTGTCGTATCGAGAACGCACGGACACGTGCACTGGTCGTACACTGTCAGCACACACGTGCGCGGGGGCCAACTTCGCGCGTGTCGTGTCGCGTGGATACGACACTTGGGCACCTCATGGTGATACGAGTGTGTAGCCCATCATGTGGCGAACACATGGACACGAGTACGTGGTGTGTCGTGTCCTGCGTCGTGAACACGAGACACTTGACCGCGTTCACGACGCGGTCTGAACACGCGTATTAGTCATGTTTTTCACGACTGATACGGACTTCGTATCGTGTCCTGGAGCAACGTGGACACGGTGCAGGGTGTTGGACACGTACCCTACCCCTAGGCGCACCTTCGTGCACGAGCACGAGACACGTGTGCGTATGTGTCGTGTCCTAGGGTGAGTTGCACACATGTACTACACTGTGGTTGTGTGTGTGTATCAGTGTTTACCCGTTTCGGGTTTGTGAGTCGTGGGCACGTCAAATTGTGTCGTGGTGTCGTGTCAGCCCCCCTAGACACTAGAGGACACTTGGGGCAACACTTACCAACCGTTGGTTGGACACCTTAGTTAGGTTTTGGACACGAAATCGGGTTTACCCTTTTTCGAGTACACAGTCCATTTTCCAGAGTTTGGGATATTTTCCCAGTTTTCATGAATGAATTTTGATTTGATTTTTGTTATGTTTTATACATGTATTTGTATATTTCAGTGTTGTATACATATATATATGTATATATGTGTGTGTATGTGAGATTTGAGGGTGTATACATGTGTGTATACGTGTATATACATATATGTATATATATAGGTGTGTGTGTGTGTGTGTGTATTGTGTGTGTGGGGGGGGGGGGGGGGGGGGGACTGATTTCTGTTTCCAGAAATCTGGAACACCCCCCCTCCTGTTCAGTTCTCTAATTCTCTCTCTCACATCTCTCTCTCTCTCTATTTCCCTCTCTCTCTCTCTCTCTCTATATATATATATATATATATATATATATATATATATATATATATATATATATATATATATATATTAAAAAAAAAAAAAAAAAAAAAAATATATATATATATATATATATATATATATATATATATATATATATATATATATATATATATATATATATAAACCCATATATACCCTCAACTATATATATCAATATATAACTATATATATATTTTTTTTTTTTTTTTTTTTTTTTTTTTTTTTTTTTTTATATATAACTATATATATATATATATATATATATATATATATATATATATATATATATATATATATATATATATATATATATATATATATATATATATATGTATAAATTTTAGCTATCTATATATGTATATATATATTATGTATATATGTGGGTACTATATATATATATATATATATATATATATATATATATATATATATTATATATATATATATATATATATATATATATAGATATGGGTAGGTTCATATTTTATATAGATATAGATACCTATATAAGGTATCCTAGATACATGGGCCTATGGCCTATGGTTAGTAGGTTTAGACTTGACCAATAGGTCTAGTAGACCTAGTTTAACTAGCAAATTGACCCTTGTTGACCATTATTGACCAAAGTCAACTATAGGTCAACATTGACCTAGAAATGGCTTGGATGAACATAGAGGGACTAGTTGACTAAAGTTTGACTAAACCCTAACTAGATGATTAGGTTAACCATATGGATTATGAGGATAGTCCTATGTAGATTAAGATATGTATGGGGTTAAGTGGAATACTTAGAGGTTGTGTCATGGTTTGAGTTAGTCTTATGGAGTATTGACTAGAAGTTGACCATTAGTCAAGATTGACCTAATTACCTTGTTGACTAGTCTTTGTTTGACCCAAAACCTTAGTTAGTCTAAATTTGACCTAGACTTGACCTAGATTGATCATGTTGACTAGTATTTGACTAGTTTAATTAGAATATTGACCAAGAGTTGACTTTGACCTAGATTTAACTAACCTTGACTTGTTTGACCTTGTTTGACTTTATTTAACTTAGTTTGATTCCCTGTGACCTAGTATGACTTCCTGTGACCTAGTTTGACTGTTGAGTTAACCAAGAGTTGACTTTTGACCAGATTGACCTAGAATCATGTAGTATGCATTGTATACTCTATTTTTACCATTGTGGATATATTATGATTTGTGTTGCTCTGATTAGGAGCCATACATCTCTCCTCAGGCAGAATATCCTCTTTAGACATTCATTTATCAGGCGAGTACATTCTCTGACCGTTTCATACTTGCCAGAATTTATATTCTTGCTCTAGATTACTTTACTTGATGCTGACACGATTGTTATCACGGATTGGTA
Organism: Iris pallida; assembly: GCA_029216955.1. Classification (NCBI taxonomy): domain Eukaryota; kingdom Viridiplantae; phylum Streptophyta; class Magnoliopsida; order Asparagales; family Iridaceae; genus Iris; species Iris pallida. The sequence goes on along the minus strand of JANAVB010006000.1, from coordinate 194,354 downwards.
CTATATGAATCTTTTTATGAGATGTTATCCCCCTCGGGAGCATCAGATACAGCATGTTTGTGCTTTTCACGAATCATCATGTATCTCTATGCTTTCATAGATTCATGAATCGCTTGTGACTCATGTACTCTCATGTTCACAGAGCCTCTCATAAATCTCCCATTTATGGGCTTATCACGAATCTTAACATAACTTGAACGGATCCTTGTGTATTGATTGGGGATGGGAGAGTGGAAATAGTCATGTGGATATTACCCCAGTAGCTGTAGTCATGAATCACTCTTAGCTGTAGTCATGAATCTCCTATGCCATTCATACGTCTATATTTTACTCTGACTCACTAGTCACTGCTAGTTCTCTATTATAGTGGATATTTCATTACAGTTATCTCTTTTACTATATGTATCTTCCTTCAGCGTTTTCTGTATTTTACTCTATTGTATGCTTTATATTTCCTATCATACTATGCACTGCGTGAGATGTATTATGCTCGTTCCTGTCCTGACTGGACCTGTTAAAAATATTACAGAGGATGAGGAAGAGGCCCTGGTGTCTACCTATTATAGAGCAGGACTAGATGATACTTATGTTGTGGACCCTCAGCAGGATCCACCTGCAGCTGAGGATGTTGCCCCAGTAGTCTAGGCTAGTTTAGCTAGTCAGTCTTTTTCATATTATTATTTTGTCTCACATTCTTAGTTGTATTTTGAGATGTTGAGATGTATAGACTCTTAGACTTATATTGTATTTTGGGTTGACATTCTGGATGTTATGTTATCCTAGACACTTGGACTTATTTCATCTATGCTACTGTTCTCTTTGAGTTACTGTCTATCTATCTATCTTTCATTCTTCTACCCTAGATGTGATTGAGATTGTTTTCTGTTATGTCACCTCCATTCGGAGAGTATATACTGTACAGGTACTTTTATATTGTTAGATGTTTGACCTAGGACAGCGTTCTACCGCCGACACTGCGGCGTAGGCTGGACGTACCCACTTCTCGTGCCCTTACTCTAGGGTACGGGTCGTGACAGATCCAACCAGGTTATGTTATGATTCCATGCAACGGCCCCCGAAGGGTGGTACATGGTAGCCCCATAAATGGGGATTCTAGGAAACCCAATAAATGGGATAATGATTCAATGAAGACTCTGTGATCATGAGAGTACATGTCACAAGTGATCAATGAACCAATGAAGCATAGTGATACGCCATGTAAGTGAAACGCACAGAACATGAAGTACCCGATGCTCTCTGAGGGGATAACATCTCAAGGAGGGATCCATATAGTACTAATCCGTGTGAACAACGTGACAGTATCAAGTAAGGTAATTTAAAGCAGGAAAATAATTCTAAGCAGGATATGAAATGATCAAAGAATGTACTCGCCTGGTATCTGAGTGTCCGGATGAAATGTACTGTCCGAGGAGAGGTGTCTGGCTCCTAATCAGAACAGCACAAGTCACAACAAGTCTAAAATGATAACAAGATGCAATTCAATGCATTCTAAATGAATCTAGGTCAATCTAGGCCAAAGTCAACTCTTGGTCAACTCTTGTCAACCCTAGAAGTCAAACTAGATCAACTATGGTCAAACTAGGTCTAACAAGTCTAATTTAGTCTATACTAGTCTAAACAAGGCTAAACTAGCCTATGCTAGCATACCAAGTCCATACAACCTATACAACACAAGGTCAAAACCAAACATCACACACCCTAGTTTGCATCTAGGCCTACACATGGAATCACATAGTAAATATATATATACATATGGCTACCCATATGTATACCACACATACATATATATATATATATATATATATATATATATATATATATATATATATATATATATATAATATATATAAGGGTGCACCCTACATATATGTATCCTCATATATACATAATACATTATATACATTATTAGATATACATACATATACATTACTCACACATTCATATATTACATCCATATATATAGATATTCATATATAATATATACATACATGTGTATATAGAGAGGGGAGGCATGTGTGTGTGTCTATGTGTCAAGAGAGAGTGTGTGTGTAGCTGTGTGTTAGGGAGTGAGTAAAACAGTGTGGTGTGAGTGATATGCTGTGTGTTAGAGGCAATGTGAGGGTGAAATGAGATCATGTGATAGGAAGGTAAAATAGTGTGTGTGTGGGTGAGTGTAAAAGGTGAACTGTGTGACAGTTAAGGGTGGCCTGTGTGTGTGTATGAGAGTGGTAAGGGGAATGTGTGACAGGAATAAGTAGGGTGTGTGTGATTCAAAGGACTGTAGGTAGTTTAGCAAACAGGTCAGGAAAGGAAACCAATATCATTTGTTATTAAACAATTCAGTTTTTCCCAAACTTCAAAGCCCCCTTTTCAAACTCAATATTCAATAAAAAACACCCAAATTCAACCCACAGCTAGATCATAAGTAGGAGTACTATATTAGGGTATAAAACCAATCATTAACATCAGTAAAATAGGTTTAATTAGCTGCCAAAATTCAAATATCAAACTAGGAAAATACTGGAAATTCCAGGTTTCAGGATTTTAGGGGAAGTGGAAAAAGTGAATTGAAAACAAATTAAAGTACAAAATTAAAGGTTGGTAAATGTTTGTGTATAAGTGTTTGTGTCAGAGAGAGAGATTCGTGTCCACAAAAGTGGACACGAAGTGTTCAAGCACAGAAAAACATATGCATCAGAAAACTGTGAAATAACAGGCCTCGTGCGTGTGTGCACCTAGGTCTAGGACACGACACAAGTGTCCAAGTGTCTCGTGGTCGTGTCAGTAGCTAGGTGGGGTGTCAAGGTAGGTGTCTAAGTGCCTGAGTCGTGTCCACGAAGTGTCCAGCTCCGTGTCCAAGCCCGTATCAGTGACCCAAATTGCGTGTGTGTGTGTGTTTGTGAAACCAGTGCAAGTCCGATTCCTCCCAAACCACTCCACTAGATCCAACGAAACTTTGGGGGCATGATGTCAGTGCATGCCCCCTCGTGTCCACCAAATTTCGTACCAAAAGAATCCGTGTCGTGTCCTACAGGGGGCCCGAGTAGCAGGGGAAGCGCACAGCCCGCGCGCGTGTCCACCCGCGTGTGCACGTGTCCAACCCGACACGATACGACACCAAAACACTCCCAGTCCAAAAGAAACATGTAAGCAACATCAAAATATAATTTCCTATTCAATTACTTTTCCAAAACCAAATCGAAATGCCTATTGGGGCCTTTCATCAAACACCCAAAACCCATGGCTGATACGTGTCCAAATGGGACACGAAAAGGACACAAAATCCTATAAAAATCTAGGGTTAGCTAGGGGACACTTAGATCTAGGTCATTATGCAATAAAATTAGCATCTAACAAAGAGTTTTAGTAATTTACCTAATGGTGTCACAAGTCCTCAAAAAGCTTCAAAGAGGGGTGTCTCCTTGCTCCCCAAATTCCACCAAATTGCTATCAAACTGAAAAATAAATATACCAACAACAAGAAAACTTAATTTAAAACCTATTGCAATTTGTTTGAGGGAAAAAGGAGTTAATATAGATTTTCTAGAAATTTATGAAGATGGAGACTTACCTCTTTCTAAAACTTGAGAAATTCTAAGGAGGCTAGCCCTAATTTCTAGGAGACTATTTATAGGGTGGGAATTCCTATGCTAGTGGCCGGCCACATGGATTAGGGTTAGGGTTTGGCTTATGGCTAATGGGTTGGGCTTAGTTAAAAACAATGGTTCAAAACCACAAGTCATGACCTGTGACCAAAGGCCTTCTATTCTAATCTTGAGTTAAATTATTAAACCATATGTTAACTCTAGTCTAATTAGGGTTACATGACCTAACTAAGTCCAAACACAACTAGGGTTAGCTTCTAGGTTAGCCTACCAAGGTCAATGCTAGTCAAAGTCAACCTAGTCAACCCTCATTCAAATAATTCTAAAATAAATCCTAAAAATTCCCATAAATTCAAATAAATTATATTAAGTTTAAATAACCTCAAAAATGACAAAAATACCCTCAAGCTAGAAATGTGGTAGTGACATGTTCCAAAATAGGATCTATGCACTCCCCGAGCTTCTCCGACACACGGATGACGCTCGTCGCACTCCGGGTTATTCTCCACATAGGTTGGGAACCCCACCAACTCTAACAATCAAGGCCCTTGAATGGGGTCCTTGGACGTTCGATGGTAGATTGATTATGCTCAAACGGTGGACTCCGATGGCTACCTTTGAACGAGACAGGCTTTCCTCGGTTCCGGTCTAGATACACTTTTCGTGGCTATCCCCTCACCTCTGGAGGAAGGCCATGATTATGAAAATGGCAATTTTTATTGGAACTCCTATACGTACAGACCTTTCCACGACAAAGGGGACACGAGTGGCTTATGCCCGTGTATCCGTTGAGATAGGCTTCCGACCCGCTTTCGAAAAATATTAAAGTTTGTGTTCCTAGTGGCGATCTGATAAAGCAAGCGGTGGAGTACGAATTGGTGCCCCTGGCTTGCACGATGTGCAATATTTCCGGTCACACGACAAGTAGCTATGTTCTGAGGATGACAAAATTATTGAGTCTGGTCGGAGGATCCCAACAAAGAAGATGAGGATCAGGACCAGGACGACCGAGATGGAAATAGAGTTGCTGGTGAAGACCGGGGGATGGAGACGGATAGCAACCCCGGGGATCAAGGGGATGGGGTTAGCCAACCTGACTTATTGTCGGATGCTCTTCCCTCAGACCCATGACAGATGATGCCGAGCTCTACTTTGGCTCGGGATAACATGAAGGGGATGAAGGATAACGATGGACAAGGTAAAAGACTTGGTTAAGAAGCCAGAGATGAAGGCCCAATAGGTGAGGGGAGGACATAGTTGTCCTAAGAAAACTGCACCTCCTTTAACTGTGAGCTCTCAGATTACTAAGGGAGTCCACATGCGTAGGAGCATTCCATTTCGGGACCTGAACCTGACGTAGGCCTGAAATGGAGTAGTGTGTTTGGTTGAGTTGTAATTTGGGTTACTAAGAGGACCTAATTTTATTATTTTTGTTTTTAGAGATCCGACTTTTGATAAATACTGTCAATATCTTCGGAAAAAAAGAAAAAGAATAAATCGGGTCAACTCCCACTAATTTTGGATCCGGATACCCTCGAGAGCAACACCGAGTCCCCTCGCATGTGTTGCTTTCCCTATATAAAACCCTAACTCCCACCACTCTTCTGCCCATCAACAACAACAACAAAAAAACTCTGCTCCTCTCTCTCCACAATATATCTAGAGAGAGAACAATGGCGTCGACGCAGGAGATCCCTCTGAAGGACGAACTCGACATCGTGATCCCGACCATCCGCAACCTCGACTTCCTCGAGATGTGGAGGCCCTTCTTCGAGCCCTACCACTTGATCATCGTCCAGGACGGGGACCCCACCAAGGTCATCAAGGTCCCCGAAGGCTTCGACTACGAGCTCTACAACCGGAACGACATCAACAAGATCCTCGGCCCCAAGGCCTCCTGCATTTCCTTCAAGGACTCCGCCTGTCGCTGCTTCGGCTACATGGTCTCCAAGAAGAAGTACATCTACACAATCGACGACGACTGCTTCGTGAGTATTATTATTATTATTCAAGAAAATCTTTATAAATAAACACAAATCTAAATTAGATTTTTTTTGTTTTTTTTTTTTAAAAAAAAGAGATGTTGGTGTTTTTTTTTTTTTTTTTTTTTGGGGGGGGGTGGGGGGTGGGGGGGGGGGGGGGGGGGGGGGGGGGGTGGTCGGGGGTGGTCGGGGGTGATATGGTCGGGGATGGGAGAAAGTTGGAATCTTTATTGTCATTCTCTGATAAATATAACATTTTTGTATATGGGTTTTTTTTTTGTTGGGGGAGATATGGTTGGGAACGGGAGAAAGTTGGGATGTTGACTGTTATTTCTGATAAAGCTTAGGTTTGTGATATTTTAATTTGTTCATCCATGATTTAGGTGCTAATTTGTAAATCGTGTTAATTTGTATTGGGGAGTATTGATATAGATATTCTTTTTTAACACGAAGGATAGTTTTGATTATTGTACATGAGTTGGGTTATAAAGTCAGAATGGAAAAAAATATTCACGTATAAGAATCCTCAATTTTGATCATGAATTATTTAATTGCACCCTATCTATTTATTCCTTGAATTTATTTACTTATTATTGTTATTGTTGTTATTTATTTATTTATTTATCTACCTATTTATTCCTTGAATTTATTTACTTATTATTATTGTTATTATTATTATTTATTTATTTATTTATTTAGATAAGGCCACCTAAGCACGCGCCTCAACACCCATTTAATTATTGTGATTTTTTGACTTTCCGTCTTTTATACTTACATCCCACTTTTCGTGTTTATTATTAGACTTAATATTCCACTTTTTGCCACGAAAAACAGTCCTCAAATGTTTTCCGTGATAAAAAGTGGAATGTAAGTCTAATAAACACAAAAACTAGAATGTAAGTACAAATCTTATTATATTAATAAGCGGGACAAAAGTCAAAGATTTCCTTAATTATTTATTATTATTATTATTATTATTATTATTATTATTATTTTGCCTGACATGGATCTAAACCGTATCCACTCTTGAAATAATTTTGAATATCCATATTAGTATTCAGGTGATTACTAATCTTTGGCATGTTCATCTCTACTAATATAAGACCATCTCCAATGGTGGTTTCTATCTCCCCTATTTCTATAGAAAAAATCCATTTTAGAAAAACTTCTCCGATTTCTATCATGACGTATCCGATTTCTATCACCATTTCTATCATAGAATGATGTATCCGATTTCTATCACCATTTCTATCATAGGTGGCAATGATGTAGGATGGAAACTTTCTAGGAGGGTTTCTACATGTAGAAACTCTCATAGAAATTCTCATATCTCTCATGACAATTATTATTGGGCCACACACCATTAAATTGGTCTTTTTACTATGTGACACATATGATTAGAAATACAGAAATGCAGAACCATTTTGACAATTATTATTGGGCCACACACCATTAAATTGGTCTTTTTACTATGTGACACATATGATTAGAAATGCAGAAATGCAGAACCATTTTGAGAGCATTTTTGTATGTCTACAATTTCTATGTAGAAACTCTTCCATCTAGGATATAATCTCCTTAAAGTACAATGCCAAGTAGGATAAGAACTCAATTTTAGAAATCACCATTGGAGATGGTCTAAGGGGCTTCAATAGACCTTCAAAACGGCTTAAGATTGAGCCATCAAAGCCGCCTGTATTTCGTCAAGCATTTCGTTTAAAAATTAAAAATTAAAGTCCCATAACCGTAGTTAAAATATTTTATATTTAAATTATATTTAAACTAACTACATGATATTAACTAACTAAGCATATATCCAAAAGTTTTAAAAGATATTTATAATAAATCATAACTAAAATATATTCAAATTATATTTAAAATATTCTAACATAATTTAAATTTTTATATTTGAATCATATTGTAGATTTTTTTTTTTCTCTTTTGCACGTGAAAGTAACTAGTTATTGTAATGTGTTCATTTAGTTTATTTTTTTAAAGAAGAAGGTGGCTACAACTTCTATCTTATAAACACGGACACGAAATCGGCATAACACCTTTTAGACTCCGACACATATTTGTGTGTCCTAGTGTATTTTGGAGTATCGTTGAGTGTCCAATATGTGTGTGCGAGACGCAATGGACACGACATGAATTTTGGAGTGTCCGTACTTTCTTAGGACACATACTTCCCTATACTTCTTTAAGATATGGATCACCCATGTCTAGGCGTGATTGTGGCATGTTCACATGATTTTGGCATGTTTTTGGTAGATATGAGAAAGTGATTGTGGTAGTTTCATGCTTGTGGCATGTTCATTAGTTTCTTTGCAGTGAATCCCTTCTAGAACTTTTGAATTTTTGGAATCTGGTTATGGTACAAAACATGTTTAAATGTAGATATTATTAAGATCTAATTTGTAAAATATGTAGATAAGTTTATATATAATTGAAATCCATGTTGTTTGTGTCTATGCAACCAAGCTCAAAATCAAAAGATTTTTGGATCAACACCATTGCAAGGACCACAATTGTTCTACCTCCTTCCATATGGTGATCCCTTCAAACATCCCCAATTGCGGTTGGAAGTTGACTCTCTTAACACAAGCTCCCTGTGCACACGACACATTGTCACTCAAGTAATTGAAATTGAATCTCAATCTCCTAGCGAGCCACAAGTTCACCATAGCTAGAATCGGCCCACTCCAATTGCTCGTATCACCAATCAGGGAATGTTCACCCTTAAATACCCTCACATTATGTCAAATCCAGTCCCTTCTATGTTTCACTTCGACGTGGTCATCACCCTCCTCTCCCCCTTTTGATTCCATAGCATCTACTCCATGGATACCCTGTCGAAACTCACTACGAGCATTTCTCATTTAGTTGCTTGCATTGTTTTTGGTGGTACATCACATAGCCTCTTGATTCTCTCACTTGTCTATAGTATCAATTGCATTATACAAAGTATAGTAAACCATAGGAGAATGCATTTGTATCAGTTTTCCTCTTAGGTATCCAGTGAGCTGTATTGTCAACAAATAGGTTTTTCCGTTCATTTCAATTTCAACATACATGGAATCATGTTGTACCAAAAAGTTGTTTAGCTGTCAGCTATGAATGCTTTGAAATTGGAAGCATGTTTTGAAGTAGGTCCACATATTGTTTCATTATATGGCAAGTTTAAGATCTATTTATCGCATGCCCGTTAATAATATTAAATGGCTCGGTTAATCTGACTGAGTCATCAGTCAATGGACATAACAATTGTAGCCAAGTCTTGGTTTATTGACTTATTCTTTTTTTCCGCCCCTGATTAACCACAGTAGGAGTCAAATTATAGTATTTATGTGATACCCTTTGTTTACTTTTTGTTTCTTACTGTTAGAAATAATCCTTTACCACTAGTTTCTCTTCTGTTCTTTACCACTAATTTCTCTTCTGTTGCACATGTATCTACGGAACAAACAAGTTTTGGTGAGAGTAGTTTATCTCTCCCACATTCAAAGTTTGTTAATCTTGATACCATGCTTCTCAAATTTTGTTTTCAGCCATAGCCTATACTCATCATATGCCATGTGCCCCCAACTGTGTACCGCTAACATTTTCTTCTTTTACTCGTTGGTTGATAATTCTATTTCATTGTCATTGTCCGTCAACATGTGAACTTTGAAAACATATATAACCTTCAGGGGATGGACCTCTAGCAATATAAAACTGTTGAATCTATATTTCCATGTTTCCTATGTGCACCTATAGAAAAGTGGTCACCAGGGACTCTGGTTTAACTTCGTAATCTAAACAAGTGTATACTATGTTTATTTAACAGGTTGCTAAAGATCCGTCTGGAAAAGACATTAATGCACTTGAGCAGCACATCAAGAATCTGCTTTGCCCATCTACCCCTCTCTTTTTTAACACACTCTATGATCCCTACCGAGAAGGTACAGATTTCGTTCGAGGGTACCCATTCAGCTTGCGTGATGGTGTCCCGACAGCTGTTAGCCATGGCCTCTGGCTTAACATTCCGGATTATGACGCTCCTACCCAACTGGTCAAGCCTCGTGAAAGGAATACGAGGTATGTAATTAATTACCTCTTCAAGAAATAGGGTGTCAGTAATCACATTATATTTACTGACCAATGTTCATGTTCCGTGGTCAGGTACGTGGATATGGTTCTTTCCATACCCAAGGGCACCTTGTTTCCGATGTGTGGAATGAACCTTGCATTTGATCGTGAGCTTATCGGACCTGCGATGTACTTTGGACTTATGGGCGATGGCCAGCCAATTGGACGATACGATGATATGTGGGCTGGATGGTGTACCAAGGTCTGTTTTTCCACCTTCAGTGCATGAATGTTGCTGTTGTATTCTCCTTTTAAATAGTCAGTCATATATATTCACTTGAACTAAGGGCCCGTTTGGTTTGCAGGATTGGACAACGTAATGTAATTGGCATTACGTTGTCAATCTAACTCGAGTATTTGGTTGGACAACAAAAATTAAGATGTAATGTAATCGCGATTACAAGTTTGATTACATAACATCAGTTTCTTCTAAACTCAATTACATCATAAAACCGATGCAATCGCAATTACATTACAACGTAAGCGGAAGATTGGCATGCTATAATTTGGTCGTTTTGTTCGTTTTTGGTTATTTTTTGTCTTTTTGTTTGTTTTTTGTCTTTTTTTGTCCTTTTTGTTCGCTTTTCGTCGTTTTTGTTCGTTTTTTGCCTTTTTTTTTTTCATTTTTGGTCGTTTTTGTTTGTTTTTTTTGTCGTTTTTGTCCTTTTTTGTCGTTTTTATTTTTTTTTGCCGTTTTCTTAGTTTTTGGTCGTTTTTGGTTGTTTTTTTCTATCTTTTTTCTGCCTTTTGGTCTTTTTTTTTTATTTTTTTGCCATTTTTGTTCGTTTTTGTTTGTTTTTTTTCGTTTTTTTGTCATTTTTGTTCGTTTTTGTCGTTTCTGTTTTTTTTTTTGCCGCTTTTTTTCGTTTTTGGCCCTTTTTTGTCGTTTTTGTTTTTTTTTTTTTTTTATCATTTTTGTTCTTTTTTGCCTCTTTTGTTTGATTTTGTCCTTTTTGTTCGTTTTTTTGCCCTTTTTGATCGTTTTTGGGCCGTTTTTTTTTTTCGATTTTTTGGTCGTTTTTGTACAGTCATGGCCCTTTTTTTGCACTTTTTTGTCGTTTTTATCTTTTTTGTCGATTTTGCACGTATTTGCACATTTTTTGTCGTTTTTACATGTTTTTATCGTTTTTGGTCGGTTTTTTGCATATTTTGTTCGTTTTTTGTCGATTTTGTTTTTTTCGTTTTTGACCCTTTTTGCGCATTTTTTGTTTTTTTGTCACTTTTGCACATTTTTTTTTATCGTTTTCAGTCAATTTTACACATTTTTTGCCGTTTCTGCACGTTATTTATCTATTTTTGTCAATTTTGTACGTTTTTGACCATTTTTCTTGTTTTTGTCGCTTTTTGCTGTTTTTGCACGATTTTATCGTTTTTGGTCGATTTTGCACGTTTTTTGGTCAATTTTGTACCTTTTTTGTAGTTTTTTGTTGTCTTTTTTCCGCTTTTTTGTCGTTTATTGTAGTGCCCCCGCTTTCGATAGGCGACGGACTTCATAATATGCTTGCACCGAGTCAGATCGGTCAGAAACTTAGATGACCATCTGACTCGATCACTGAGCTTGGTAAACGATAACACCTTGCAGCATCGATCAAATTGATTTGGACGGATGTTACGAGAATCGATCCAACTAATAGAACGACTTCTGATGGAATAAGTCCTAGATGCATCTGACTCGGTTTTTGTCTTTTTTCGTTTTTTTCGTTTTTTTGTCATTTTTGTTCCTTTTTATCGTTTTGGATCATTTTTGTTTGTTTGTTTTTTCTTTTTCTTTTTTATCGTTTTTTGTCCTTTTTTATTTTTTTTGTTGTTTTTGGCCGTTTTTGTTCGTTTTTGATCATTTTTGATACTTTTTTCCGTTTTGGTCGTTTTTTGTCATTTTTTGTCGTTTTTGGTTTTTGGTAGTTTTTCGTCTTTTTTTATTTTTTGTTATTTTTTTGTCAATTCTTTTGTTTTTGGCCATTTTCTTATCATTATTGGTCACTTTTGATGGTTTTCACCTTTTTTGTCATTTTTGATTTTTTTTGTCGTTTTTCTATTTTTATCGCTTTTTTCGTTTTTGATTTTTTTTTCCGTTTTGCTCGTTTGTCATTTTTGGTACTTTTTTATTTTTTGTCTTTTTTTTGTTTTTGGTCTTTTTTTAAGCAGAAAACAAACCATTTTTTCCCTTTTTTATTTTTTATTTCTTTTTTTCTTTTTTTCTTTTTTTCTTTTTTTTTCTTTTTAAACTTTTAAATTTTTAAATTTTTGAAATTTTTTATTTATCAACTTTTTTAATTTTATGTTGTATTTTAAAAAATATTAAATTAAAAATTCAATTACTTTACATTGTAAACCAAACACATGAATGCAATTAACATTACATTACATGGTTTGATTATATGTTTCAACCAAACATAGAAATGTAATTGTAATTTCATTACATTACAAACTCAATTACATTAAAACCCAATTCCATTACGATTACGATTACATTACAATGAACCAAACGCAACCTAATTTCTTCCTGCATTGTGTTTCTGCAGCCATTTTTTTCACTCTTAAGGGTCGACACATGTTCATAACCAATATCTTTTGTAATTCACGAGTCTTATATATAATTTATTCAAACACTTGTAACTTGACAACCTTACTTCTTCATATATGATGTATTTTAGGTCTTTTAGTGTGTCTACTCCTATTTGTAGAACTTCTACATTTACTTTATGTTCACTTTATGAACTTTTAACATTCTTTTTGTTCTCAAGTCCTACCATCATGATCTTTATGATGAACTTAGTCTGTTTCGTGGAGCCTCTTACCTGTTTATGAACTTTTTAGGTAATATGTGACCACCTGGGACTGGGAGTTAAGACTGGCTTGCCCTATATCTGGCACAGCAAGGCCAGCAATCCATTTGTGAACTTGAAAAAGGAATACAAGGGCATCTTCTGGCAAGAGGATATCATCCCCTTCTTCCAGGCCGTGAAGCTGTCCAAGGAGAGCACGACCGTCCAGCAGTGCTACATTGAGCTGTCGAAGCAGGTGAAGGAGAAGCTCTCGAAGGTGGACCCTTACTTCGACAAGCTGGCTGACGCCATGGTAACCTGGATCGAGGCGTGGGATGAGCTCAACCCAGCTGGGGCTGCCAAGACACCCAACGGCACGGCCAAGTGAGGAAGTAGAAGAAAGCAAAATAAGTAAACAGTTCTACAAATATTTAGCTTCTTGAATTCATTAGCCTGGTAGATGATGCCCTCTTTAATTTGAACCTTCTAGCAAGTTTTTTTTTAATTGTAATCCTTCCGCCTGGTAGATGATGCCCTCTTTAATTTGAACATCTAGCAAGTTTCTTTTTAATTGTAATCCTTCTCCTATATTGAAATATGATAATAAATTTCTTAGCATTGCTGCCTAAATTCTGTTTCATTTGATTTGTTTAATTTCTCTGCTGCTTGATAACATCTAAACAAATTAATCCCTCCTCAAATTCGAATTCGAGAATTAGGTAAGCGATTGTAGCTCTATGTTAATCAACTAGATTTTTGAGTCAGGTCGGTTAGTTTAATTAATAACTAATAAAAATAATTTAATGAAATAATTTTATTTTATAAAAAATAAATCTAAAATACTGAAAAAAGTTTTGGAGAATTCGGAGAGGGAGAAAAGAAAAACAATTTAAATTCTAAATAAATTTATAATACTGAAAAATGTTTTGGAGGATTATCTTTAAAATTTAGAAACACTATTTTATCTACATATGATATAGGTATTTATTTCAAATTTATCTCCTAAATTAGATAGATTTAAATTGATAGAAGTTACTTTGTTATGCTATAATATAGATAGGGATGCTTTCCTATTAGACTTTTCGATAGTAAACATAATCTAATCTAATGCACCGAACAATTCCATTTTATTTCTTTTCCTTGTCCTAGCTGAAATTTTTTATTTTCCTTAATTTATTTAATCCGTCAGAAATAAAAAGAATCGAGTACTAAAGAAAAATTGCGATTGGGGATGAACAAAACTACTTGTTTGTTTTGTTACGGCAATAACACTTAGTAAAGTCAAACCGACGAATGATTTAGGTTTCGCTACAAAAAGGTTTGTTTTAGAGCAAACCTACACTTAACTTTATATATTTTTATACTAAATTCACTAATGAGCACTATACTAAATATATAAATTGGAATGACACCCGGGGTCGGACCCGAGGCCGTCACGACTGACACGAGGAAGCGGACACCGACACGATTCACTCTGGTGGAAAAATATTTGTGATGAATAATTGTGGAGGAAAACAATATGGAGGCTTCCCTAGGGGGTGGAAACTCCTAGCAGGATAAGGATTAGGAAAAATTAAAACCCTCTTTAGATAATCTTACTTTCAATTTAAATTATTTTAAAACCGATTCAATCCAAATCCAACTCAATTAAATCTAGATAATTTCAAATCCAAATTAAATATTGATGATTCCCATCTTTAAATTAAACTTATTTAAATTAAATCAATAAAATCTAATCAAAGTTTAAATTACCACAATAAGTTCAAAATATATTTTCTAAAAATAATAATAATAAATAATTTCGAAAATTCAAAAATATATGAATAAAAATTTGTACATCCCATGCAAATAAGATATTTACATAAAATATAGTTTTCTAAATTAATATCTATATTTGAACAAGAAATAAAATAATCTTTTATAAAAGTAAAAGATAAAGTTTTTGGCAAATATCATGAAATGTTCTTTTGATATGAAAATATTTGTTTATACTATGTATTGAAACAACATATTTATTCTATATTCATAAGAAAAACAATAATAAAATATTTTGTATATGAATGAACAAATATATTGTATTTACGTCTTTACGTATTCGCACTCGAGGTACGATACCAAAATAAAAATCAATACCAAAATAAATTAATTAAAATATATAGTAAAAATTAGGGGTAATCCTACCCAACTTACAAAATATGTATACATATAATTTTACTTTCATTTTTTACCATAACCTACCGTAGCTTAGATTTTGGCTATAGTTCTTAGTGGCAAGGAGGACAGCAAGCATCCCTTTTTCATATGTAGATAAGACTCGAGTCCTTCCCTTTAAAGCTTGGTTAAAAAAAACCAATAGGCCTACTGTCACTACCCGCACTCGGATATACGAGTACGAATACGTGAGCCACGTCCAGCCTACGTCGTAGTATCGACGGTAGAGCACTGTCAAGTACCCGACACTAACTACAACATCTAAAAGATCCCTATAAAGGTAACAATATCACTAGAACAACTAGAATCTACATAGGATCAAATGAGACAAGAAATGAAACGGAGGAAAACAATAACAAAACTAAAATAACTACCAGACCTAGAACTCCTGGGAGACAACTCACGGTGAAAGAATATCGAGATCTGCCTCAGCTAGCATGATCCTGTAGTCCAATAATGAGGGCATAACAACTCCTAAAAATATTATCAATGTATCCAGTCAGGATGGGAACGAGTACATAAACTAATAGCAGTTCCATGAAAATTGACAAATTCTATAAGAGAAAATTATAATGAAATACAAGATAAAATATCAAGACTAGAATATAAACTGGAAATGTAAAACTGGATATCATGTCAGGGTATGAAATACAGGAATGTAGAACAATATAGGAGTATCTGATGTATAATGTAAACATAAAACGATGTCTTGAGATATTAGAGCGTTATGTGATTGGCTTAGGAACTTGTACAAAAATATGGCCTAGCTAGTCATACGTGAGATGTATAGCTAATCATACTGATTAACACTCACATGAAACATGAATGGTGGGGTATGATCACATAGCCTCTAATAACTTTTCATCCCCGAGTAGTATAATGGATCTGGACAAGTCACGTCATGATGCGAGATTCTCTAAGAGGGTGGTAGCAAATCCCCTTAGGAATCGACGTACAAGAAAACAAGATCGAACAATGTACCAATGTACCATGGTAACACAGGAATGGCATCTCATGATATGATCCGACATATCATCGTGTACCATCGTGTCAGGAATCAAGTAAAATACTACAACTGAATTGGATATAGCAGATATCAAGACAATGAAAACTATCAGAGAATGTACTCGCCTGCTGTCCTGAGCAATAAGTGAGGGTCTGTGCCTGAACCGACATCACAGAGACCTAATATAAATATACAGAGTTACTTAGTGTTATGAGTAAACAATATATAATACATTAATTCTATGCTTCTAGGCCTATTCTAGGTCAAACTCAGTCAAACTGGGTAAAAGATTGACTTACAGTTGACTTTGGTCAACTGGTCAACTCCTAGTCCATTCTAGGTTAAACTAGGTCAAAGTTAGCCTCTATAATCATCCACATGATCAACTGGTCAATTTTAGTGATGTGAAATAACTGGAATCGACGGATCTCAATTCCGATGCACGGATCTCAAAATACGAATCAAAAAGAGAAGGATTATAACAAATGGTGATAGATAAGGAAAAAAGTCTACACAAATGTTGTCAGATGATGAAACAACCATCACGAACGTGTTCAGAATGGTCAAAATAGCTAGAATAGCCTACCCATAAGTCCAATTTGGACATAGGAGCAAAAATGTAATTTCGGGTCAAAACGGTGTCCGTGTTGGACCCACTTTGCACCAAAAATGTGCCATGATAAATCCTCAAAATCTAGCAAAATATATGTCCACGAATCCATAATGACGATACGAACTCAACGGTATATCCGGAATTGGATTTCGATGACCCGATCTCAAAATGGTCCGTTGACCTGGATATTAGAATCAATTTGCACGAAAATACGTGTCGGAGCCAATGTCTACTAAATCTAGCAAATTATATGTCAACTAGTCCAAAATGACGATACGAACTCAATGGTATATCCAAAATTGGATTTCGATGAGCCGATCTCAAAATGGTCCGTTGACTCGGACTATCGGGCCCACTTTGTACCGAAATGCGTACCGAAGCCCACATCCTCCAAATCTGACAAATTTTATATGAATTCATGCTGGAACGAAGCCACGAGTCTACTGGTGGTGTCAGAATTGGAATCCGGAGTCCCGGGTCCAAAATTAGGATTTTACAAGTTAGAAATTATGAATTAGGATGGCCAACTTTGGCGTCAAATTGAACCAACCAAACAAGCTCACAATGAAGTAAAACTTAAGGGAAAGGACGAGGGTTATACCAGCTGTGCATAGAAACTGGCGGCACAACAAACGGTGCTGAGACAGAGGAGATACGAGTCGACGAAGTTGGCTCCACAAAATTGTCCAAAAATAATACAATTTAAATGGTCAACTTGGTGGCCGATTTTGACATAGCAAATGATGGTATTAATGGCTAAAATTTGACAGAGGTGAAGGGGTATATACCGAGATGAAGGCGAAAGAAACGGATCGACGATCCAACGGCCGGATTTCTTGAAAAATGTGCACGCAGTCGCTGTCCCGAGACATATGTTCTGAATTTGAAATCGCGTGCGTCACGACGGGATCCCGTGCAAAACGCACGTATCGCCTACGTGGCTCATCGGGGAGGTCGACGACCACCCGGGGGGGTCGCCCTGGCTCGTGCGTGGCTGAGGGTGGCCGACGGCGATGGTGGTTGCGCACGACGACGGTCGTCGTCGTTGCCACGCGGCTAGTGCAGCCGCTACGACAGCTACTTCAGCTGTTGCTGCTGCTCGGGCGGTATCGTGGGCCTGGTGAGGGCACGACGACGGTGTCGGAAGGAGGTGGAAACAAGTTGATGATGGTGATGAAGGTGGTGTGTTGTTAATAGTGGGGATGGTGGTATTGGTGATAATGGTTATGAGGAAGAAGGAGAAGTATGGAGGAGGAAAATAAAGAAGGAGAGGAGAAAGAGGTTTTCAGCTGTGATGGGAGAAGGCTGTGCTGATGGAGGTGAGTTTGAGTATAGGTGGAGAGAGAGAGTGAGTGTTATATGTTAAAGAAAGAGAGAGAGAAAGAGATGTATTAAAGAAAGAGAGAGAAAGAGATAAAAAAAAAGAGGGGGGTGGTCGGAAAATAGGGGAGATCGAGGGTGTGATGTAATGGTGATGGGGTGTTTGTGTGTGTGAGTGGTATAAAGGAGAGAGAGTGATGTGTGTGTGTGTGTGTAAATATATATATATATATATATATATATATATATATATATATATATATATATATATTATAAAAATATATATATATATATATATATATATATATATATATATATATATATATATATATTATAAAGAGAGAGAGAAAGAGATATTTTGCAAATGTAGAGAGAGAGAATGAAATATCTACAAAGTGTAGAGAAAGATATATATATGGAGTGTTTGGGTAGTCATCATGAGAGGGGCCGCATGAAATCTGGTTGGGTGGTGGATCAAGTTTGGCTAAGTTTGGGCTAGGTTTGGGTCATAATTACAAATTTAAATCATTTATAATCATTGACGAAATAGGAGCATGCGGAAGATCAATTGGGTGGCACGCAAGTGGCACATGCATAGTAGGCTCAAATATATCAATATTGGATCAATTAGATTGGACCGATGTCGAGTCCCAAAATTAAATTGGAAATTACATCAGGTTTTACGGTAGATGATCAATTGGCCTAAATTGACCCGAAAGTTGCGCGATGCAAAAATAGCACAAGGGAACAAGTTTGAGTGGGACATGATATATCAAAATGAAGATAATCTTGTCTACTACAAACTCGTAAAGGAAGTTTCCAGAGGTTGGTTGACATCTCCGCTGCAGAAATCAAAGTCATAGAAAAGAACATTTAATGATAAAAAATAATTAAATAAAAATAATTTATCGAAAATAATTTATTTAGAAAATTTGGAAAAAAAATTCCTAAAATTCAGGGGGCTCACATGCTACTCACCTTATAAGAATTTCGTCCTCAAAATTAAAGTTTGGTAGTTGGGTTAAAATATGACAGAAAGTTTAGGCAATTTCTTAGGCACGATTCAAAGTGCGAAAAGTTTTGCACGATCAAGATAATCAATTCAAAATTATTTAGACATGACTAGTGATTTTGGTACGATAGCATCATGATATGAACAAAACTATATATCCATGATTTAGATGTAAGTTAAGTCATTGAGGCACGATCTTAGTGACGACTAGGAGAATCAAAAATATAAATGAAGTTCGAGTACAGGATGATATGTAGTGCTTAGACTAGGAAAATCATGAATCGTTCGGTTACGATCAAAATTGAATCAGGCCAAAACATCGATTAATATGATCCAGCTTGATGAAATAAGATTTAACATAGGCACGATCATAAATAAAAAATGATGTGATTGGGCATTGTTAGGAATAATCAAATGTTTAGCACTAACATTGATCAAGGATTATCCATCTGGTCATGAGTGAAAGCAAGACTCAGACGCGTTCAAAATTTTATGGAATTATTAAGCGCTTAGGTACGATTTAGAATAGAGCAATAAAAATTTTAAACCTAGTCATGGTCAGGAATGAAACCTGAGCACGAGTGACTAGAGAATCAGAATTTAGGTACGATAGAAAATATATTTAGACATGATCAATTTTCAATTCTAACACGACTAATTTTATAGTCATACTAGTTAGTCGTGATCGAAAGTCAAAATTTTTGGCACGATTTAGAGTCAAGGTAATATGTATATTTATGATCGTTAAAATCACGATCAAGGGATTCAAAGTCGTCTTGGTCATACCTGGTCATCTGGGCACGACTAACTACAAGAAAATTCAGATATATTCAGAAAATCAAATCAAGGTCGAAAAGAGTTTAGGCACGAGTGTTTAAAATCCAAACATGATCAAAATTGAATTTCAATACGATCACAGATACAGTCAGTCTAACCTTGGTCAACAGTTATATAGATATGACAAAGAGTATGAGCAGCATAGGCATGACCAAACATGAACTTTTGGTATGATCAAGTATAGTATGAAGCTTAATCGTGGTTGAACAGAACTTAATCATTAGTAAGAATTAAATCGAAAGTTAAAGCACGATTAAAATTTAAGTCTCGATACGATCTAAGTTGATCAATTCTTGATTAAGACATGAATTAGGCAAGATAAAGAACAAGGTCATCGAAGTCTGAGCACGAGCATCCAATGATAGAAATTCAGGTCACAATTGAATTTGAAGTCATTTAAGTCTAGCCAGCAATCAAGACTCTTTGGCACGATATACAAGACAACCAAAATCGATTGGTCATAATCAGAGGGGATCAAAATCTTAATGACATTGAAATTTAAGAAACAATTCAAGGATAAGGAAATGAATTTCTTCTGATATGACATAAAACCAAAATGTAGGATTTGTAGAAGGAAGTCGGGGTAATCATCTCGCCCTGCTTCGACTACTACCAAGATCCAAAATTTTCGGTCATGAAGATGACCACTCATGAAGCATGTTCTTGTTATAACTCCTCGATTAATCTCTTTTTTCTTTTTCACCGGATTTGTAATCCTTTCAACTTAGTCATCTTGAAAGTCCAAATTCCTCTACATTGTCCTAAGTTTTTAATTTAATCCTTGTATCAGAATTATAAAATTCTTGGACATTGTCCAAATCTATACTCCTTATATTAATGCCACTACAACTAAAAATTCATTCCTCGTTATATATATAAATCAACCTCCACATATCTTTCAATTGTACCTTCAGATATCACCCTTATTAAATTTGATAATCTTATAAAAACTCTAGATTTTCTTATAACTCTTTTTTTTCCACCAGTTCTCAATCATTCTCTACCAATACTTACTTAATTTAGCATCATCATTGCATGCAATCATAATACTTTCCATGTATCTTGAATCCCTAAATTTAGTACTTTGCCTTAGTTCAAAATGAAACATCTCAAGAAAGAATAAGTAACTTAAAAATATTTAGGTTCTCAAAATCTAGTCGTCCTTGAATATCCTCCCCAACTGTAATAACAACTATAAAATATTACAGTTTCATGCACATTCCAATTCTTAAAATCATTCTCCATTTCTCCTAAAACAATCCATACTCAAAATAGTTCTCCAAGTGTAATCATTTTTTCCAATTGATAATACCAGCCTCTTGATTT
Organism: Iris pallida; assembly: GCA_029216955.1. Taxonomy (NCBI): domain Eukaryota; kingdom Viridiplantae; phylum Streptophyta; class Magnoliopsida; order Asparagales; family Iridaceae; genus Iris; species Iris pallida. The sequence goes on along the minus strand of JANAVB010006000.1, from coordinate 173,528 downwards.
CATTTCCAATCTCAGTCATATATTTATCTCCAATTTTTTTTCTAAATGTCCAACGTCTCATATTTCTACCAAGATACCACTTGATAACAAATTCGTCTTCTACGAGATAGATGATTACGATACTTCTTCGACTTTTTCCCCAAGGTACAAAGATATGAGAATTTCAAAATTTTTAAAGTATAGATGACAGATGTAGATACGAGATAGTTGATAATTAAAGACAAAGGAATAATGGTAAGATGAGAAAATCGTTATACGATAAGGAAAAATGATCAGACAAGAAATAATGGTAGGAATTGTTCTTGCTCATTTGGTTAAAAGAAGTGAATCAATTTAAGATACTGATAACCATGCACGTCTATCCGAATCATGTTGCCAGAATTTCTGCCACGCCAGTAAGCATAGCTACAATAAACGATAGAGTCCATAACTAAGGTATACACCCTATAATCATGTTACATTCCTTACCATGCCAACCAGTATGGCTGTAATAAAATATAAATTTCATAACTAGAATAGTATATCCAAAATCAGGCTCCATGTCCTCGTCATGCTAGCTTGTATGACTGCGATAAATTCTAAACTCCATAAATAAAGTAGATATTTACCATTGTCCTTATCAAATATGAGAATATATCTTAACTCAATTCATAAAACTTATCTAGAAACTAAATCAAAGTCAACAACGAACATCGAGATTCAAAATTTTCAACGAATCAAGGATAAGTAAATGGAAACAAACGAAAACAGATTCCAATGTAGGATTTGGAGGGAGGTGCTCAGGGGATGTCCCAAAGGTGCTATCTAGATTAATATTCCTGGGATATAATCTAAAACAATTCTTAACTTATATAAGATTGGCTAATCATATTCTCTTCTCAACCTAGATGATATATAAGTTCTACTTCTACATTCTAGTTCCCTCTGGGGTCTATAAACTCATCCCAATGCAAGAATAGGGTCGATAACGGATAGATGTTTCAAAATCAGGACGAATAGAAGCAAGTGGAAAATAAACTCGAATAACTTTCGAAATAAGACTCCCAGGGGTCATTCCTGGAATATATCAAGAGTTCCTAATATGTGGCTGAGTACCAAAATCCTAAAATATTCCATGACTCAATCCTAATCCTCGGGCAGGCTCGCAGTAGTACAGATAAGCTCAAGTACTACCACGACTTTGCATTTGCAAAGACTGACCTGCATGGGCCACCACTAAAAATGTGTCACGACCCGCACCCGGATATATGGGTACGAATACGTGAGCCACGCCCGGCCTACGCCGCAGTATCGATGGTAGAGTGCTGTCAAGTACCCGATACTAACTACGACATCTAAAAGATCCATCACTATAAATATTACACCACAAATGCTAAGGAAGATAAGACAAGAAAGATAACAATATCACTAGAACAACTAGAATCTACATAGGATCAAATGAGATAAGCAATGAAACGGAGGAAAACAATAACGAAACTAAAATAACTACCAGGCCTAAAACTCCTGAAAGAAAACTCACGATAAAAAAATATCGAGATCTGCCTCAGCTAGCATGATCTTGTAGTCCAATAATGAGGGCATAACAACTCCTAAAAATATTATCAATGTATCCAGTCAGGATGGAAACGAGTACATAAACTAACAACAGTTCCATGTGAATTAAAAAATTCTATAAGAGACAATTATAATAAAATACAAGATAAAATATTATGACTATATAAACAGGATTTGTAAAACTGGATATCATGTCAGGGTATGAAATACAGGAATGTAGAACAGTACATGAGTATCTGATGTATAATGTAAACATAAATGGTGTCCTGAGATATTAGAACGTTATGTGATCGGCTTAGGAACTTGCACAAGAATATGGCCTGGCTAGTTATACGTGAGATGTATGACTAACACTTAGGCTAATCATACATGGGTTGTATGATTAACACTCACATGAAACATAAATGGTGGAGTATGATCACATAACCTCTAATAACTCTCCATCCTCGAGTAGTATAATGGATCCGGACATGTCACATCATGATGCAGGATTCTCTAAAAGGGTAGCAAATTCCCTTAGAAATTGGCATATATACAAGTGCAAGAAAATAAGATCGAACAATATACCAATGTACCATGGTAACCCAGGAATGGCGTCTCATGACAGGATCCGACGTATACTAGTCCGTGTACCGTCGTGTCAGGAATCAAGTAAAATACTACAACTGAATCGGATATAGCAGATATCAAGACAATAAAAACTATCAGAGAATATACTCGCGTGCTATCCTGAGCAATAAGTGAGGGTCTATGCCTGAACCGACGTCACAGAGACCTAATATGAATATACAGAGTTACATAGTGTTCTAGAGTAAACAATATATATATATATATATATATATATATATATATATATATATATATACATTAATTCTATGCGTCTAGGCCTATTCTAGGTCAAACTTAGTCAAACTAAGTCAAACTGGATAAAAGATTGACTTACAGTTGACTTTGGTCAACTTGTCAAATCCTAGTCCATCCTAGGTTAAACTAGGTCATTCCAATTATGATATTTATGAAGAAAGAATCGCAAGAAATGCAAAAGGGGAACATCTTGAATCCAACATTGAAGGATTTGAACCAAGATTTCCATATGGATGGGATGGGGTATTAATATATCTGATACATAATTTGAATGTAATAATTTGTCCGAAGCTATCCTCTGTACCATATTGTGAACTGGTCAATTTCAGTGATATGAAATCACTGTAATCGACGGATCTGAATTTCGATGCACGGATCTCAAAATACGAACCAAAAATAGGATTATAACAAATGGTGATAGATAAGGGAAAAGTCTACAGATGTTGTCGGATGATAAAACAACCATCACCAACGTGTTCAGAATGGTCAAAATAGCTAGAATAGCCTACCCATAAGTCCAATTTGGACACAGAAGCAAAAAAAGATAATTTCGGGTCAAAACGATGTCCTTATTGGACCCACTTTGTACCGAAAAATGTGCCAGGAGAAAAGTCCTCAAAATCTAGCAAAATATATGTCCATAAATCAAGAATGATGATACAAACTCAACGGTATATCCGAAATTGGATTCCGATGACCCGATCTCAAATTGGTCCGTTGACCCGGATATTGGAATCCGATTTGAACGAAAATACGTGCCGGAGCCAATGTCCACTAAATCTAGCAAAATATATGTCAACAAGTCCAAAATGACGATATGAACTCATGGTATATCCAGAATTGGATTCCGATGAGCCGATCTCAAAATAGTCCGTTAACTCGGACTGTGGGCCCACTTTGTACCAAAATATGTGTCGGGGTCCACGTCCTCTAAATCTAACAAACTTTATATGAATTCGTATCAGAACGATGCCACGAGTCTACTGGTGGTGTCAGAATTAGAATCCGGAGTCCTGAATCCAAAATTAGGATTTTATAAGTTCGAAATTGCGAATTTGGACGGCCAACTTTGGCGTCAAATTCAACCAACCAAACAAGCTTATAATGAAATGAAACTTAAGAGGCAGGAAGAGGGTTATACCAACTGTGCATAGGAACTGACAGTACGCCAAACGGAGCTACGATGAAGGAGATACGAGTCGACGAATTTGGCTCCACAAAACTGTCCAAAAATAACATAATTTAAATGGTCAACTTGGTGACGATTTTGACATAGCAAACGACAAAATTAATGGCTAAAATTTGACAGAGGTGAATGAGTATATACCGAGATAGAGACAAAAAAAAATGGATCGATGATCCAACGGTCGAATTTTTAAAAAAAATGTGCACGAAGTCGCTGTCCCGACGTGTATTCTGAATTTGAAATCGCACGCGTCACGACGGGATCCCGTGCAAAATGCATGTATTACCTACATGGCTCGTCGGGGAGGTCGACGACCACCCAGGGGGTCGCCCTGGCTCGTACGCGGATGGGGGTGGCCGACGGTGGCGGTGGTTGGCCGCGACGGCGGTGGTTGCACACGACGGCAGTCGCCGTCGCTGCCACGCGGCTAGTACAGCCGCTGCTACAGCTACTACTGCTGCTCGCGCAGTGGCGTGGGCCTGGCGGGGGCACGGTGACGGCATCGGAAGGAGGAGGAAACGAAGTTGATGATGGTGATGGTGATGAAGGTAGTGTGTTGTTAATGGTGGGGATGGTGGTGTTGGTGATGATGGTTATGAAGAAAAAGAAAAAGTATGGAGGAGGAAAATAAAGAAGGAGAGGAGAGAGCGGGTGTCGGATGTGATAGGAGAGGGGCTGTGCTGATGTGGGGTAAGTTTGAGTGTAGGTGGAGTGGGAGAGAGTTATATGTTAAAGAAAGAGAGAGAGAGAAAGAGAGATGTATTCAAGAAAGAGAGAAAAAATGAAAGAGAGGGGGGTGGTCGACTGAAAATGGGGGAAGAGGGTGTGATGTGATGGTGATGGGGTTGTGAGTGGTATAAAGGAGAGAGAGTGATATATATATATATATATATATATATATATATATATATATATATATATATATACAAAGTGTATATATATATATATATATATATATATATATATATATATATATATATATATATATATATATATATATATATTATTTTATATATATATATATACACTTTGTATATATATATATATATATATATATATATATATATATATATATATATATATATATATATATATATATATATATATATATATATATATAAGGGAACGGAGAATTTTATTGAAGTAATAGGCGCAAAATGCCGAAGCCTATACAAGTAAGCGCGCAAGCACTACTATATATATTTTATATATATAAAATTTTTATATATATATATATATATTTATATATATATATATATATATATATATATATATATATATATATATATATATATATATATATATATATATATATATATATATATATATATGGAGTGCTTGGGTAGTCATGAGAGGGGCCACATGAAATCTGGTTGGGTGTTGGATCAAGTTTGGCTAATTTGGGCTAGGATTGGGTCATAATTGCAAATTTAAATTATTTATAATCATTGATGAAATAGAAGTATGCGGGAGATCAATTGGGTGACACGCAAGTGGCATGTGCATAGTAGGCTCAAAATAGATCAAAACCATATATTGGATCAATTAGATTGGACCGATGTCGAGTCCGGAAATTAAATTGAAAATTAGATCAGGTTTTACGGTAGATGATCATTAGCCTAAATTGACCCGAAAGTTGCACGATACAAAAAAAGCCCAAGGGAACAAGTTTGAGTAGGACATGATATATAAAAATAAAGATAATCTTGTTTACTACAAACTCTTGAAGAAAGTTTCCAGAGATTGACATCTCTGACGCTCCAGAAATCAAAGTCATAGAAAAGAGCGTTTAATGATAAACAATAATTAAATAAAAATAAATTATCAAAACTAATTCATTTAGAAAATTTTAAAAAAAATCCCTAAAATTCAGGGGGCTCACACCCCTACCATCCTGCACTGCTCCAATCCCTTCTTCTGAAGCATCACATTCTAATATAAATTCATTCTGGAAATCTAGTATGCACAAAACTAGTGGTTGTGTCAAGGTTTTCTTCATTCATGTCTTCAAAGGTTTCTTGGGCTTTTTCAGTATTGTGGAAGGCATTCTTCTTGAGAAGGTCTGTCAAGGGTTTAGCTATGCAACCATAACCTTTAATAAATCTCCTGTAGTAACCAGTTAAGCCCAAAATTCTCTCAACTCCTTAAGTGTTTTTGGTGTAGGCCAATTGAGGATTGCTTGTATTTTCTTATAATCAACTTCTACTCCCTAGCTAGAGATAACATGGCCCAGGTATCCAACTTGATGTTGGAGAAATTAACATTTACTTCTTACTTGATGTTCAAGTGGTGGTCATGCACCTTCTCTAAATATTCATAATGAGCCTCTTCATGTGGACTATATAGACTTGTGTCATCAAAAAAATACTAATACAAATTTTTTGAGATACTCTCTGAAAACACCATTCATCATAGAGGGTGCATTAGTCAAGCCAAAAGGCATGATTAGGAACTCATAGTGGCCTTCATGAGTTCGAAATATTATTTTATGAATATCCTTTTCCTGTATCCTGACTTGATGATACCCCGACCTCAAGTCCAATTTGGTAAATACATGTGCCCCACTCAGCACATCAAATAGCTCCTCTATAAATGGAGTAGGAAATTTATCATTGATAGTATTGTGATTAAGGGCTCTATATATGCACATCCTCCAACTCTCATCATATTGTTTAGCAAGATTTACAGATGATGAATATGAGTTGTTGCTATGCCTAATGATTCCTGTGGCTAACATTTCCTGTACCTGTTTTTCAATTTCGTTTTGGTGAATATATGGATGCCTATAGGGCTTGATACAAAGTGGCAATGCACCTGGAATGAGTGATATTTTGTGGTCATAAGACCTTTTAGGTGATAACCCAGTTGTTTCTTCAAAGAGTTTTTTGTATCTGTTTAGTAGTTGTGCCAACTTTGGATTGCTTCCAGTCAAAATTTGGTGATGTCATATGACTGCACATAATTGTATAGATAGAGTAATCCTTGATCGAATTTCCAGTATGAATACTACGTCGAACATAAACTTGTGATTAGTAGTAAAACATCGATTTTCCTGTTGAGACACAGTTCTATCTTCAAGGATTTCTCGAGATATCTTCTTACGAAGTTTCATTATAGCATCTATAACTGCTTCTGGTTTAGGCGAACAGCCTAGCAAATAGACATCCACAGGAATTAGGTTATCAACTCCCCAAATAGTATTATAAGAATCAATACTGAACATCCCTCCCGTAATAGTACATGCTCCCATAGCATGACATATTTTGGTTTAGGCATTTGTTTATATATTCTCACTAATGAAGGAGCCATTTTCATTGTTACTGTTCCAGCTGTTAAAATTAGGTCTGCTTGCCTAGGACTCGATCTTAGTATCCATAACGATCAAAACTTCTGCTTCAGATCCTTGCTATTTACTGGCTTCATTTAATAATTATTTTTGGAGCTGGATTCCCTTGAACAAGTAGATAACTCCTTGATCTTCATATTTCATAGTTAAGTCCCTAATTCTAGATGATGTCTCCTAAAGAGCTCAACCAATTTGCACCTAAAACCACCTTACGTCTAGTAATAGGTAACAAAAATAGGTCGGCCACAATTTTTTTGCCTTGGCAATCAATTATCACTCATTTACATTGTCGCTGGCTCTGAAGCTTGTCTCTCTATTAGCAACTACAACTTCAAATCCTTTTATGTCAGTTAAGGGTAGTCCAATTCTTTCACTAGATTGGCTATCCACAAAACTATGAGTGAAACCTGAGTCCATTAGTATTAAAAAAGGTTTCAGTTTCTCTCAACTTCATGGTGGATTGGTGCAGGGATCCAGATAGGGCTTGAAGAGAAATTGCAAAAGATCATGGTAAATTGGTTTCATGTTGTTCTTCTTCTGGTTCTTCAGTTTCTGGTGGATCTATCTCTTCTGGTTCAAATGTCAACATGTATAGTTTCTTTTCTTTATGTTACTACCACATTTCTAGTTTGAGAATATTTTTGTCATTTCGGGGTAATTTAAATTTATTAGAATTTATTTGAATTTATGGGATTTTTTAGGAATTATTTTAGAATTGTTTGGACTAGGTTGACTTTGACTAGTGTTGACCCTTGTAGACCAACCTAGGAGCTAACCCTAGTTAGTATGGACTTGGTTAGGGTATATGACTCTAGTCTAGCCTAAGCTAATCATTGGTTTGGTCATTAGACTCTAGTTAGCAATAGGAATTAGAAAGTCATGAGTCATGGCTTATGATTTAGAGCCTTTAATAAATCAAATCAAACCATAGCCTTGTAGTTTGGCCCAAAGCCCAAAATAGCAAAGCCCTAATCCCTAGAACCACTTGGCCGGCTACCCCTATTATCATTGGGATTCCCCCACTATATAATCTCTCCTAAAATCTAGGGCTAGCCTCTTCTTTAGGAATTTATTTCAAGAGAAGAAAGAGGTGAGTCTCCATGTTCAAAAACCATAGAAAATCCATTTTAGATCCTTTTTTCCCCCAAACAAGTTGCATTGGATCCTAATATTACTGTTCTTGCTGTTATTGGAGTTTTATTTCAGTTTGAGGTTGATTTGATTGGATTGGGATATCAAGAGAGGAGCTCAACAAAGGGGATTTTTCTTGAAAGTTCATCCATAGGTAACTCCTCCATTTCTCTATGAAATTTCTATTTGTTTTCACATTTAGGAAGCCCTAAGAGTCCCCTAAGTGTCTGCATTGGTTTTATGTCGGATTGTATCAGTTTCATGTCCGTTTGGACACGTGTCAGGGGCTATCCCTAGGTGTTTGTCGAAATGTCTCAAAGGGCATTTCGATCTCTTTTGTGCAATGTTTTTAAATAGAAAATTAGGTTTTACTATTGCTTAGGCATTCCTATTCTTCTGATATGGATTTGGTGTCGGCTTGTGTCGATTTCGATACATGGACACGCGTGGACACACGCGCGCGCGCTCGGGATTGGATCCCCTGCTACTCGGGGGCATTTTCTCCCTCTGTAGGACACGAGGACACGAACCACTTGACACGTGGCATGGGGAAATGACTGACATCCCGTGTGTCAAGTCCCATGTGTCCCCGTGTCGTGTCGAGGAAGGAATCGATCGTGCACGTGGATTTTACTGCCTGTGCACTGTTATTTACTAGCCACTGATACGACCTTATTGCTATGGACACGACACTCTAGGACTCAGTGCAGGTGCTTGGATACTTAGCTGGACACTAGGTGAACCTACTGACACAAGCATGAGACACGAAGTGTCCTGTGTCGTGTGCACGACACGAGTGCACGTGTGCACGAGACAGTGCACTAGACAGTGTACTGTATGTCTGTTTTGAGTTTTCTTTATATTGGACACGTCGTGTCCGACCTTGGGTGACACGAAATGGAGTGTGGAGTTTGTGCACATGGGTTGTTTCATTTACCAACCAATAGGTTCATGTTTTAGTTTAATTTCCTAACTGGTTTCTCATTTACCCAATCAACTGATACATGCATTCCTGTCACATGTCCAGTTCTCAAATATGCAATTGTCTGATATTTTAACCCATCTAAATGCTGTTAATATATAATTGGTTTTAATCCCTATATAGGTTCTACTATATGTGATTTATTTGTGTGTCAATTTTGTGTTGATTTGGTGAACAATTGAAATCAAATTGGGCTTAAGGGAAGAACTGGAAAACTGGGAAACCAGTTTGCATTTCCAGGTTTTTGAAATGAACTTTGCAAATCGTTTTAGCCTATTTTATTACTGATTTTTGCATGTTTTACAACCTAACATAGTTCTCCTATAGGTAAACTACTTATGGGTCAAATTTGGGTTTACTTGGTGAATAATTGATTAAGTAATGAGGTTTTGAAGGAGGGACTGAAACCTTATGTTTCATGAAGTGTTTGATGCTTCATGTGTTGACTGATATGGTGTTTCCAGATTTTGATTTCCTTTAGATTCTATACACACACAGCCCCCTCATGTATGGTTCACTCACCCTCACCTAGACACATATCTCACATCACTCTCTTGACACTATTACTCTTTGGCACACTGTTTTTCCCTCACCCTTTAACACACACAAAGCCACACACATACAACTTTTACACTCTTCACTCTTCATCTCACACACACACACACATACACAGTTTTCCCCGCACACACTCTTACATGTTTCATTCACTCACTTATACACACAGTCTTTTATACCTCTCTCTCTATATATATATATTTTCCTAGTCTTCTAAGGTAGGGTTATGTATAGTATGTATACATTGTATTATATGTAATGAACCTATATGAATATAAGTGAGCCTATATATATATATATATATATATATATGTATATATAATGTGATGTTCCTAATAGTTGCACTATAACCTAGGTAATGTGCACATATAGGTAATAGGTAGGAATGCCAACAAACATGTGTAGTTGGTCTAGATAGTCTAGTAGTGTGGTGTACTAGCTTGTAGGTTGAGTGACCTAGTATAGACTAATATAGTCTAGTGTAGACTAGTTTGACCTAATTTAGATTTGGTTGACCTAGTTTGACTTATAGGGTTGACCAGATTTGACCAAGAGTTGACTTTGGCCTAGATTGACCTAGAATCATGTAGAATGCATCGTAGAACTTTATTGTACCATTTTGGACTTGTTATGACTTGTGCTGTTCTGATTAGGAGCCAGACACCACTCCTCGGACAGTACTTTCATATTGGACACTCAGATACCAGACGAGTACATTCTCTGATCATTTCATATCCTGCTTAGAATTATTTCCTGCAGTAGATTACTTTACTTGTACTGTCACGTTGGTCACACGGATTGGTACTATATGGATTCCTTCTTGAGATGTTATCCTTAGGGAGTATCGGGTACTACATGTTCTGTGCGTTTCACTTACATGGCATATCACTATGCTTCCCTGGTTCTTTGATCACTTGTGACATATACTCTTATGATCACAGAGTCTCCTAGAATCTCTTATCCCATTTACTGGGTATCCTAGAATCTCCTAGAATTCCCATTTAAGGGACATCCATGTATCACCCTTCGGGGGCCTTTACATGGAATCATAACATAACCTGGTTGGATCCTTGTGTATTGATTGGGGGTACAGGGGAGTAGAAATAGACATGTGAATACTATCCAAGTAGTGTAGTATCAGAATCACTTCCATAGTGTAGCATCAGAATCTCCTATGCCATTTACATGTCTATATTATACTCTGACTCACTAGCCACATGTTAGTTCTCTATTTCAGCTTTCTCTCTCTGTTTATATACTACACTTCTTTCAGTACTTGTATCTTACTTTACTGCATGATTATATTTTCTAACCTGCTATGAACTGTTGAGATATACTGTACTCGCTCCTGTCCTGACTGGACATGCTGAAAATATTACAGAGGACGAGGAGGAGGCTTGTCTGGATACTTACTACGGGGCAGCCTTAGATGACAGTTGTGAGCTGGACCCTCAGGAGGACCCAGCTCTAGCTGAGGATATCACCCCCATTGCCTAGACTAGATTAGTTAGGCTTATCTTACTTTATGTAGTCTTGAGACATGTTTAGCTAGACTTTATTCTGAGCTCTGAGTTGTATATATTCTTTCATTCTGTATCTGAGACCATGTACTTCTGGATATTTGCTGGGGTTATCTTAGACTACTTATCATCTATTTTCCTTGAGTTCTATTTCATATCGTGCTATCTCTTCCTTAGATGTGATTGAGTTTATTTACTGTTATGTCACCCCCATTCGGGGAGTATAAACTGTTTAGATATATATTGTTAGATGTATGTTGACCTAGGACAGCGTTCTACCGTCGATACTGCGGCGTAGGCTGGACGTACCCATGTCTCGTGCCCTTACTCTAGGGTGCGGATCGTGACACGTTTTTAGTGGTGGCCCATGCAGGTCTAGACTAGAAGTGTAGTGGTATTCGAATTAGAGTATCACTACAGCCTACAGTAGGATATAGGACATTAATTTTAAGGTACTCAATCACTTTAGGAAAAAAAAATTTTTTGCCATCTAAATCCATATTGTCAGCTGATCCTTTGAATTTATCTGTCCGCCTTTGTTATTTCGCTTCTTTCTCAGAAATTGATACTCTTGTTTGTCTATCTTCAGGATGGTAGAGACTCGATCGCAGCGTGCCATTCATGAGGATGCTATAGAGGGGACTGCTACCTCTCAGCCAGTACAGCGAGGCCAGGGGACTGCAGCTCCTGCCACCTCTGTTCGTATTGAGACCTCGACAGCCGCAGCAGGGGGTATGCATCTACCGACTCGAAGGCAGGACCCGGTCATTCCAGAGGATCCCTTCCAGCAGCCACCGCCTACAGGATACGTGGATGCAGCACAGATGTTCACGTACTTTTAGCAGTTCATGGACCCGCAGCAGGCTCGACAGGACAGGGGCATGGAGCTGGCCCTTACGACGGTCGCAGCTCGACCGGTAGTTCAGCAGCCGAGGACACCGGGGATCGAGCAGTTTCAGAAGATGAATCCCAGAGACTTTCTGGGGACAGAGGGGATCATATATGCCGATCAGTGGATCGAGCATATAGAAGAGATCTTTCGCTTGGCCAGGATACCAGCAGATCTTCAGATCGGGGCCGCAGCTAGCCGGATGCGAGATCTTTCTCGCACCTGGTATCAGTCAGACCCCAGGGTGGGGGTACCTGGGCAGACTTGGGAGCATTTCAAGGGCTTCTTCAAGAATAAGTTCTTCCCAGATTTAGCACTCAGAGCCTTAGAGTCGCAGTTCGAGAGCCTAGTCCAGGGGAGCCTTTCAGTGGAGGAGTACGCCGGAGAGTTTGGCCGCCTCGGCAGGTTTGTAGAGGGCTTGAGCGAGACGGCGAAGGCCCAGAGGTTCCGGAAGGGTCTAGTCAAGGAGGTCAAGTCCTTGACCAAGGGCAACCGGGATGCTACGTTCGAGGAGATCTTGACAGGAGCTTTGCTAGCAGAGGATAATCTTGAGCTTAGGCTCAAGAGGGAGAGAGACCCAGTTGGAGGCAGCAGCAGCGGGGGCCAGGCCAAGAGGCCAAATTTTCAGCACCAGTAGCTGAGGCAGTTTCAGCCGCAGCCGATCCAGCAGAGGCCAGTTCACCAGCAGCAGCAGCCGAGGCGGCACCAGCAGGGTCAGAAACAGGGTGGTACTTGTGCCTACTGCAAGAAGCCTGGGTACGTCTTCAATGAGTGCCGGAAGAGGCTGGGCCAGTGCCTGGTGTGTGGCTCAGCAGACCACCAGATGAGGGAGTGCCGCATGGGACGAGCATCCCAAGGAGCAGCAGTGAGAGCTCCAACAGGCCAGCAGAGGGGACCAGCCCTGCCGACGCAGCAGCAGAGGTTCGTCCAGCACCAGCAGCAGGCCAGGGGAGGCCAGCAGGGGCGAGCTTTCGCCATGGCAGCTGGAGATGCGGAGGTCATAGGAGAGCTGATTGCAGGTTCGATTCTATTCGACACCAGTCCAGCTTTTGCATTATTCGATTTCGGTGCTTCGCATAGCTTCATATCAGTATCTTTTGTGATTAGACACGGTATCATAGCTGAATCGTTACCTAGGACTTATAAGATCACGATCGGGGGTGGCATTATCCTCGTGAGTGATGTTTGTAAGGGTCGAAGAGTAGTTTTGGGAGGCCGTGAGTTGGAGGTGAGCCTGCTCGTAATGCCATTGCCGAACTACGATATAGTACTAGGCATGGATTGGTTGAGCAGGCACCACGCCAGCATTGATTACAGAGGGGGTAGAGTTCTCTTCAGAGCGCCGGGGGTCCAGAGTTTGAGTACTCCAGACGTCAGGCAGAGCAGAGCAGCGGAGTTTTCTGTGGAGTCTCGGTCGAGGAGCAGGCGATTCCACACCCCTTGATAGCAGAGTATATGGATGTTTTCCCAGAGGAGTTGCCAGGATTGCCACCAGACAGAGACATAGAGTTCTCGATAGACTTGGTTCCAGGAGCGGAACCCATCTCTCAGTATGTCTATCGGGTAAACAACAGCGAGCTGGTGGAGCTGAAGAAGCAGGTGGATGAGCTACAGGACAAGTGCTTCATCCGGTCGAATTTGTCGTCATGGGGTGCACCAGCATTGTTCGTGACGAAGAAGGATGGGTCAGTACGCATGTGTATTGACTATAGGGCACTCAACAACCTCACGTTCAAGAACAAATACCCACTGCCGCTGATCGACGATCTATTTGACCAGTTGAGTGGAGCTCGGGTATTTTTCAAGATTGATCTGAGGTCGGGATATCACCAGGTGAAGGTGAAGAGGAAGGATATTCCCAATACCGCTTTCAGGACGCGGTACGGGCAGTTTGAGTTTTTGGTTATGCCGTTTGGGCTAACCAATGCGCCAGCAGTGTTTATAAACCTTGTGGACAAGGTGTTCCACCAGTATCTGGATCAGTTTGTGGTGGTGTTCATTGACGACATCTTGGTATATTCCAAGACTGAGGAGGAGGACGAGGAGCATTTGAGGATCGTGCTGGAGACTCTCAGGAAGGAGCATCTTTATGGGAAGCTCTCCAAGTGCGAGTTTTTCTTGGACCGGATGGACTTCTTGGGGCATGTGGTGATTGGAGATGGTATCTCAGTTGACCCCAAGAAGATTATAGCAGTTGAGGCATGGGCAGCGCCGACTTCAGTTGCAGAGATCAGGAGTTTCCTGGGGCTGGCAGGATATTATCGGAGATTTTTGCAGGATTTCTCCCAGGTTGCAGAGCCGTTGACTCGGTTGACCCGGAAGGATGCTGAGTTCGTTTGGTCAGAGGAGTATCAGGCAGCTTTTGATGAGTTGAAGAAGCGGCTTACGACAGCTTCGATTCTGACATTACCTTCAGGATCTGGTTGTTTCACTATTTATAGTGATGCTTCAGGGAAGGAGCTGGGTTGCGTCTTGCAGCAGCTTAGGAAGGTGATTGCCTATGCTTCCAGGCAATTGCGTCCCCATGAGAAGAACTATCCTACCCACGACCTGGAGCTAGCAGCAGTGATATTTGCTCTGAAGTTGTGAAAGCATTATCTGTATGATGAGAGGGTGGAGATCTTCACAGATTACAAGAGCTTAAAGTATGTGTTCACTCAGAAGGAGTTGAACATGAGACAGCGCAGATGGCTAGAGTTGATGAAGGATTTTGACATCCTACTTCAGTATCACCCAGGGAAGGCCAACGTGGTTGCCGATGACTTGAGTAGGTATCCGATAGCCATGTGTTTGACCATGGATCGGCATTTGCTTACAGACTTGGAGAGCCTTGGGATTGAGGTGATCGTGTCCGGAGTGCAGATGCAGTTATGGGGGATGCAGATTCAGTCAGACTTGGTGGAGAGGATCAAGTCGGCACAGTTTGAGGACGTTGCTCTGCGGTGTCTCTGAGAGCAGGTTCGAGCAGGATTGCTGGAGGGCGAGTTTTCTCTTGCAGAGGATGGTGCCTTGAGACACAGTTCCAGATTATGTGTGCCCAGCGGAGATCTCAGGGAGCAGGTTATGCAGGAGGCCCACAGATATCAGTACTCTATACACCCGGGTGCCAACAAGATGTACCGAGATCTGCGAGAGCATGTTTGGTGGTCAGGGATGAAGCGGGAGGTGGCTCGTTTCGTGGCTAGGTGCTTGGTCTGTCAGCAGGTCAAGGCAGAGAGACAAAGGCCCGGTGGATTGTTGCAGCCACTGCCCATTTTTGAGTGGAAATGGGAGCATATTACTATGGACTTCGTTTCAGGCTTGCCGCGTACTCCAGGAGGGAAAGACGCGATTTGGGTTATCGTTGACAGGTTGACCAAATTGGCCCACTTCTTGCCATTCAAGGTGGGTACGTCTACAGAGAGGCTGACGACGATGTATATGCGGCAGATAGTCAGGATTCACGGGGTTCCAGTCAGCATCGTCTCAGATCGGGATAGCCGTTTTACTTTCCATTTCTGGATGAGTCTGCAGACCAGCTTGGGCACTCAGCTCAATTTTAGTACTGCATACCACCCCCAGACGGACGGACAGTCAGAGCGGACTATTCAGACACTTGAGGATATGCTGCGGACGTGCGTCCTGGACTTTGGAGGTTCCTGGAAGGATCATCTTCATTTGGTGGAGTTTGCTTACAACAATAGTTTCCAGGCCAGCATTGAGATGTCACCTTTCGAGGCTCTGTACGAGCGTAGGTGTCGTACACCCTTATCTTGGGATGATATTGGTGAGCGAGCTTTACTGGGGCCAGAGATGGTTGTTGATGCAGCCGAGAAGGTAAAGCTCATCAGGGATAGACTTCGCGTGGCACAGGACAGACATCGGCACTGGACTGATAGCCACCGGAGGTCGTTGGAGTTTGAGGTACAGATTAGAGTAGGATTAGATTTAGGTTGTTTGTTTGTATTTTTGATCATGTTTGTTTATTATAATTAATTGAGACCTTGCTTGTGATTAGGTCGGAGACCAGGTTTTCTTGAGGATATCTCCGACTCATGGTACAATACGTTTTGGTGGAGGCGGAAAGCTTAGCCCGCGCTACATCGGCCCTTTCGTTATCAGCGGGAGAGTCGGTGACGTTGCATACAGGCTAGACTTGCCGCCTGTACTAGTGGGGGGTCCACAACGTATTTCATGTATCACAGTTGAGACGGTACGTGACTGACCCAAGCCATGTGCTCGATCATTCAGAGATAGAGGTTGGACCTTCTCTCAGCTATCCAGAGCTGCCAGTGGAGATTCTGGATCGACGGAAGAAGGTTCTGAGGAACCAGGTGATACCCTTGGTACACGTCGCATGGAGGCATCATTCTCCAGGAGTGTCTACCTGGGAGCGGGAGGATGAGATACGCTATCGCTACCCTTATCTTTTTGGACCGTTAGGTATACTTTCTATCCTTCTCATCAGTTGTATTTCGCCTTTCAATTTCGAGGACGAAATTCTTTTAAGGAGGGTAGATTTGTCACTACCACATTTCTATTTTGAGGGTATTTTTGTCATTTCAGGGTAATTTAAATTTATTAGAATTTATTTGAATTTATGGGATTTTTTAGGAATTATTTTGGAATTGTTTGGACTAGGTTGACTTTGACTAGTGTTGACCCTTGTAGACCAACCTAGGAGCTAACCCTAGTTAGTATGGACTTGGTTAGGGTATATGACTCTAGTCTAGCCTAAGCTAATCATTGGTTTGATCATTAGACTCTAGTTAGCAATAGGAATTAGAAAGTCATGAGTCATGGCTTATGATTTAGAGCCTTTAATAAATCAAATCAAACCATAGCCTTGTAGTTTGGCCCAAAGCCCAAAATAGCAAAGCCCTAATCCCTAGACCCACTTGGCCGGCCACCCCTATCATCATTGGGATCCCCCCACTATATAATCTCTCCTAAAATCTAGGGCTAGCCTCTTCTTTGGGAATTTATTTCAAGAGAAGAAAGAGGTGAGTCTCCATGTTCAAAAATAATAGAAAATCCATTTTAGATCATTTTCCCCCCAAACGAGTTGCATTGGATCCTAATATTACTGTTCTTGCTGTTATTGGAGTTTTATTTCAGTTTAAGGTTGATTTGATTGGATATTGGGATATCAAGAGAGGAGCTCAACAAAAGAGATTTTTCTTGAAAGTTTATCCATAGGTAACTCCTCCATTTCTCCATAAAATTTTGATTTGTTTTCACATTTAGGAATTCCTAAGAGTCCCCTAAGTGTCTGCATTGGTTTCGTGTCGGATTGTATCAGTTTCGTGTCCGTTTGGACACGTGTCAGGAGCTATCCCTAGGTGTTTGTCGAAATGCCTCAAAGGGCATTTCGATCTCTTTTGTGCAATGTTTTTAAATAGAAAATTAGGTTTTACTATTGCTTAGGCATTCTTGTTCTTCTGATATGGATTTGGTGTCGGCTTGTGTCGATTTCGATGTATGGACACGCGTGGACACACGCGCGCGCGCTCGGGATTGGATCCCCTGCTACTCGGGGGCATTTTCTCCCTCTGTAGGACACGAACTACTTGACACATGGCATGGGCCAATGACTGACATCCCGTGTATCAAGTCCCATGTGTCCCCGTGTCGTGTCGAGGGAGGAATCGATCGTGCACGTGGATTTCACTGCCTATGCACTGTTATTTACTAGCCACTGATACGACCTTATTGCTATGGACACGTCACTCTAGGACTCAGTGCAGGTGCTTGGACACTTAGCTGGACACTAGGTGAACCTACTGACACGAGCCTGAGACACGAAGTGTCCTGTGTCGTGTGCACGACACGAGTGCACGTGTGTACGAGAGACAGTGCACTAGACAGTGCACTGTGTGTCTATTTTAAGTTTTCTTTGTATTGGACACGCCGTGTCCGACCTTGGGTGACACGAAATGGAGTGTGGGGTTTGTGCACATGGGTTGTTTCATTTACCAACCAATAGATTCATGTTTTAGTTTATTTTCCTAACTGGTTTCTCATTTACCCAATCAACTGATACATGCATTCCTGTCACATGTCCAGTTCTCAAATATGCAATTGCCTGATGTTTTAACCCATCTAAATGCTGTTAATATATTGGTTTTAATCCCTATATAGGTTCTACTATATGTGATTTATTTGTGTGTCAATTTCGTGTTGATTTGGTGAACAATTGAAATCAAATTGGGCTTAAGGGAAGAACAGGAAAACTGGGAAACCAGTTTGCATTTCCAGTTTTTTGAAATGAATTTTGCAAATCATTTTAGCCTATTTTATTACTGATTTTTGCATGTTTTACAACCTAACATATTTCTCCTATAGGTAAACTACTTATGGGTCAAATTTGGGTTTGTTTGGTGATTAATTGATTAAGTCATGAGGTTTTGAAGGAGGGACTGAAACCTGAGATTTCATGAAGTGTTTGATGCTTCATGTGTTGACTGATATGGTGTTTCCAGATTTCGATTTCCTTTAGATTCTATACACACACAGCCCCGTCATGTATGGTTCACTCACCCTCACCCAGACACATATCTCACATCACTCTCTTGACACTATTACTCTTTGGCACACTGTTTTTCCCTCACCCTTTAACACACACACAAAGCCACACACATACAACTTTTACACTCTTCAGTCTTCATCTCTCACACACACACAGTTTTTCCCATACACACTCTTACATGTTTCACTCACTCACTTATACACACAGTCTTTTATACCTCTCTCTCTCTCTCTCTCTCTATATATATATATATATATATATAATATATATATATATATATATATATATATATATATATATATATATATATATATATATATATATATATATATATATATATATATATATATTCCTAGTCTTCTAAGGTAGGGTTATGTATAGTATGTATACATTGTATTATATGTAATGAACCTATATGAATATAAGTGAGCCTAGATATATATGTATATATAATGTAATGTTCCTAATAGTTGTACTATAACCTAGGTAATGTGCACATATAGGTAATAGGTAGGAATGCCAACTAACATGTGTAGTTGGTCTAGATAGTCTAGTAGTGTGGTGTACTAGCTTGTATAGGTTGAGTGACCTAGTATAAACTAATGTAGTCTAGTATAGACTAGTTTGACCTAATTTAGACTTGGTTAACCTAGTTTGACTTCTAGGGTTGACCAGAGTTGACCAAGAGTTGACTTTGGCCTAGATTGACCTAGAATCATGTAGAATGCATAGTAGGACTTCATTATACCATTTTGGACTTGTTGTGACTTGTGCTGTTCTGATTAGGAGCCAGACACCACTCCTCGGACAGTACTTTCATATTGGACACTCAGATACCAGGCGAGTACATTCTCTGATCATTTCATATCCTGCTTAGAATTATTTTTTGCAGTAGATTACTTTACTTGTACTGTCACGTTGGTCACACGGATTGGTACTATATAGATCCCTTCTTGAGATGTTATCCTTAGGGAGCATCGGGTACTATATGTTCTGTGCGTTTCACTTACATGGCGTATCTGTTGACACAAAGTCCAACCAAATATTGATAACATTGACCAAATAATACTTTTGATAATTCAATAAGACACACGACGACTTTATTCTGCTCAAGCCAGACGACAGCTCAGACGACAGCTTAGTTGTGCAAATACCAGTCGTTTTCGCGTCTGTACTTTTATATTTTATTGAGTCTAGAATGATTGTAAGCTGAGTTATGCTGGGCTCTTGAGACTCAACCCACAACCTACCTAAAGCCCATAAAGCTTTACATCCAAACTTAGCCCATTCCACCCTTGGACCAGTTCTGTGCTCTGGAGACAGAGTTCGGGCCGAACTCTGTCCCCTAAAAATCAGCACCCTAATTTTTAGGGTTGGCTAGTTGCTAGTTGTCCAACGGCCAAATTTTTGAAAATTCCTACCAGAATTCTGGCCGAATTCTGCCTGTTAAAAACCTATAAATAGGCCAAGAATTCTCTCATTTTCTATCATTCAATCTTCTCTTCTCTTCTTTCTTAAGCTCAATATAAGCCATACCCTTCTCATCTACTAGCCACAAGTTTCCTAAGTCTCGAGTGCTCAGCATCTCTCAGTTAGGAGTCTTGTGCAAGAGTTCAAGAAGTCGCTTGGAAAATTCCAAGCATCGCCACTGCGATCCATTGTAAAGAAGTTGACGTGCTCTTCTGAAGTAAAGGCATGGGGTGTAACTACTATTTCATAAATAATGGATTTAATCCTGAACTAGAGTTCTCAGGCCTGGACTAGTCCTCCACGAGAGAAACCAGGTTAAAATCGGCTATGTTTGCGTATGCTCTCTTGCTCCTTATTTATTTTTCCGCATTTACTCTGATTGTTTTTAGATCGTGAAAGAGTTGAATTTTTTATTGGTTATTATTGCTATAACTCTATTCACCCCCCTCTAGAGTTGCCATCTGTTCTTCAATTGGTATCAGAGCTCTGTTCTCTTTACAAGGATTTACATCCTAGAGCTGATCCATGGCAACCACACCATCCTTGATTTCCAATCACGGTGAAGGACAGTCCACTCATAGGCCTCCCCTATTTGACGGAATCAACTACACGTATTGGAAAACAAGGATGAGTTTTTATCTCAAGTCGCTAGACTTTGACCTGTGGACTATTGTCACTGACGGTTACAAAAAGCCCGCCAGAATAGTTGTCAATGGCATTCTCGTTGAGAAATCACATGACAAATATTCTGACGAGGAGAAGAAACAGGCAAGTCTAGACGCGAGAGCTATTAATGCTTTATTCTGTGCTATAGACAGGAATGAGTTCAACAGGGTATCCACATGCACTACATCCCACAAATATGAAAGCTTCTAGAAGTGACGCATGAAGGAACCACCCAAGTCAAGGAATCAAAGATAAGCCGTCTCACTCAAGAATACGAGGCTTTCAAGATGAAGCCAAACGAGACGATCACGCAAATGTTCACAAGATTCCTCGACATCATCAACCCCCTGTCTTCGCTTAGAAAGCAATACTCAAATCACGAGAAGATTTGCAAGCTACTTAGGGGACTACCAAAAGTTTGGAACCCTAAGGTGACAGCCATCGTAGACGAAAATGATCTCACAACCATGTCTTTGGAGACCTTGATGGGAAAGCTAATGACTCATGAGCTTGACCTCAAGGACTTCGAAGAGCCTGCTCCTAAGGCTAAGGAGATCGCACTCAAAGCTCACCGACGGAGGGCTGAACCCGAAGAGACGGATGACGACAACTCAGAAGACGATGATCAAGCCCTCATGGTTCGTAACTTCAAGAAATTCCTTTGCTTCAATTGAAGAAAGAAGGAACCACAATAAGATGAAGAAGAAGAGCCTACTTGCTACGGTTGCAAGAAGACGGGACATGTCCGAAAAGACTGTCCATTCTTAAAGAAAAGCAACCGCTATGAGAAGCCACACAAGAAGACCTCTTCAAAGAAATATGCCAACACAAGAATTTGGCATGAAAGCGAAGCTAGTAACTCCGAGGAAGAAAAGAACTCTCCTCAAGATACGGCTAATGTGTGCCTAATGGCAACGTCCGACAGGTATCAAACGAAACTCTTGACGACTTTACTTTTGATGAACTTGGCGATGCTTTCACCGATTTACTTAGTGACCATAAAAAGGTCATTGGTAAATACAAACAAGCCAAGGACAAAATCAAAAGTCATAAAGTCGAAATACAAAGACTTTCTCTATTACTTGATAATATTAGAGACACTACACCCACGGATGTCACTGATGAGGTATCTAAGCTTAAAATAAGCTTACATGATGCCGAGGCACGTATTGAGCAATAAACACAAGAAATCACAACACTCAACACGGAGCTTGCAGAAGAAAAGAATAGACACAAGATTACTATTAGTAAATTACATGGTTTGAATGCTAAGATTACTAAATTGCAAGCTGTCTCTAAGAAACTAGAGACTAAATTGGGAAAACAGGTTGCTCAACCTCAAATCCAATCACATGAGACACACACAAAGCATGACACAACTCAACCACGTCACCATCATGCTGCTCACAATCATGCTTACATATACACACACTTTCACAAACCACATACACGTAGAAATAATTATCATATGTCACATAAACATCATACTACACATAGATACAGTCATCACCATGTTGCACAAAGACACAATCAACATCACTCCACATATAGACAATCTCATCATGCCATACCATATAGACAATCTCATCATGCCATGCCATATAGACAACATCATCATGCCATGCCATATCAACAATATCACCATGCCACTCCACATAGTCATCATCACCATGCTGAATCTACATATCATCAATATTCTGCTTATAGACATCATCAGCATGCTCCAAATGTAAATAAGAATGCTAAATATACTTATTGTGGTTTACATGGACACATCTCACCAAAATGTAGAATTTGAAGATTAGTAGATAGAAAGATATATGCATGGTTTCCAAAAACTAACTCTTCAGGACCCTCAAGAACTTGGGTACCAAAGGTCACATCTACTCTTGATGTAGGTGGACCTTCCCTCCTCAACTAAGAGTAAGTGGATTCTCGATAGTGGATGCTCGCGACACATAACGGGAGACGCATATCTTTTTGCATCACTATCGATGAAGAGAGAAGGATATGTATCCTTCGGTAATAACCTAAAAGGTTATATTATACGTAATGGTATTATTGGCTATCCTTCCTCTCCCGTAATAAAGGATGTCTGCCTAGTGACCGAGTTAAAGCATAACTTGTTTAGCATCAGTCATCTTGCTGACCATGGTTATGACATTAACTTTGGACAAAACAAATGCCTTATCTATGATAGGTCAACAGGAGACATTGCTTTTGAAGGGGTAAGAGAGGATAATATTTATATTTTTTATTTGTCTGGAAATACCAATAATGCAGGTAGATGCCTATATGCTCATAAAGATGAACGACTACTATGGCACCAGCGTCTTGGTCATGCCAATATGGATACCATATCCAGGCAATCAACCAAGAAGCTAGTTAGAGGCTTGCCCGACATCACATTCAAAAAGGACACCGTGTGTGCTGAATGTGAGTTGAATAAGGCAACCAAGTCGTCTTTTCATTCCATAAACTCTATAAGCACTACTAGACCCCTGCAACTACTCCATATGGATTTATTTGGTCCTAGTAGAGTAGCCAGTCTTGGTGGAAAACTCTATGTATTTGTTATTGTTGATGACTTTTCAAGATTTACTTGGGTTTTCTTTCTTACTTATAAAAGTGATGCTATTTCAGTTTTTAAGATTTTTGTCAAGAAAGTTCAAAACGAAAAAGGCTACATGATTACTCGAATCCGAAGTGATCATGGAGGCGAATTCAAAAATTTTGATTTTGAAAAGTTTTGTGATTCCAATGGTTTTGATCATGAGTTTTCTTGTCCCAGAATGCCCCAATAAAATGGTGTTATGGAGCGGAAGAATAGGACTCTTGGCGATATGGCTAGAGTCATGTTGAACAAGTTTTCACTTCCGAAATATTTTTGGGCTGAAGCTGTCAGTACAGCATGCCACATTTTAAATATGGTACTTATTCGTCCTATTACGAAGAAAACACCCTATGAGCATTGGTTCGGGAGAACCCCAAATGTTTCTTATTTTAGAGTTTTTGGCTGTAGATGTTTTATCCTTAACACCAAAGACAACTTAGGCAAATTTGATGCCAAAGCTGACGATGGTATTTTCCTTGGTTATGCTGCCAAGAGTAAGGGATATAGAGTTTTTAACAAACGCTCATTAATTGTGGAAGAGTCTACCAGTGTGACTTTTGATGAAGATAACAGTGCAGTAGCTACTCTTGATGATGATGTTGAGCCATCAACGTCTACTCCAATGAACACCACAACCGAAACAAATTCTCTGGAAAGCTGGCTTAAGAAATTCTCTTTCAAGCCATCACATCCAAAAAATTTGGTAATCGGTGAGGTTTCACGAGGAGTAACTACTAGATCATCATTAAGAGACTCTATTGCTAGCACTGCCTTTATTTCACAAATTGAGCCTAAAAATATTTTAGAAGCTTTCAATGATGAATTTTGGATTTCTACTATGCAAGAGGAACTCAACCAATTCGAGAGGAGCCAAGTATGGGAACTTGTTCCTAGATCGGCTAATCACTCGATTATTGGTACTAAATAGGTTTTTAGAAACAAAGTAAATGAAGATGGTTCAGTCACACGCAACAAAGCTCGTCTAGTAGCCCAAGGATACAACCAAGAGGAAGGTATCGACTACGATGAGACGTATGCTCCTGTTGCTAGGTTAGAATCCATTCGGATGCTTTGTGCATTTGCAAATTTTTAAAATTTTAAATTATTTCAAATGGATGTTAAAACTGCTTTCTTGAATGGTTTTATTAAGGAGGAAGTTTATGTAAAACAACCCCCTGGCTTTGAAAATTATAAATTTCCCGACCACGTGTTCAAGCTAAAGAAAGCGCTATATGGCCTCAAACAAGCCCCTAGAGCTTGGTATGAACGGCTTAGCAATTTCTTACTTGAGAAAGATTTTTCAAAAGAGAAAATTGACACTACACTTTTTATAAAACCTTTCAAAGACACTATTCTGTTAGTACAAATATATGTAGATGATATTATTTTTGGTTCTACTGATGAAACTATTTGTCAAGATTTTGCCAAGTATATGCAGACCGAGTTTGAGATGAGCATGATGGGAGAACTCAACTACTTTCTCGGGCTGTAAGTCAAACAAATGTCAAATGGAACCTTCATCTGTCAGTCGAAGTACACGAAGGACATGCTGAAGAAATTCGACCTTGATAACGTCAAACCAATCAGTACTCCTATGGCTACTTCAACCAAACTTGAACCAGATGATAGCGGCAAACCCGTAGATCAACGTAAGTATCGAGGTATGATAGGTAGTTTACTCTATCTTACTGCCAGTCGCCCTGATATAATGTTTAGCGTTTGTCTGTGTGCTAGATATCAAGCAAATCCTAAGGAATCACACATGACCGCGGTTAAGCGTATCTTTCGATACCTTAAGGGTACGGTTACAGTAGGCCTATGGTATCCCAAGTCAACATCATTTGACCTCATTGGTTATTCTGATGCTGACTTCGTCGGATGAAAGGTCGACCGTAAAAGTACGAGCGGCACGTGTCATTTATTAGGAAAGGCTTTAGTCTCTTGGTTTAGCAAGAAGCAGAATTCTGTCGTACTATCCACAACAGAAGCTGAATACATTGCAGCTGGGCGTTGTTGTGCAAAATTCTATGGATGAAGCAAACCCTTAAAGACTATAATTTATCTTTCATACATATTCCTATCTTTTATGACAATACTAGTGCAATAAATCTTTCTAAGAACCCCATTTGTCACTCACGCACGAAACACATTGAGATACGACACCACTTTTTGCGTGATCATCAGCAAAATGGCACGATTAACTTAGAATTTATTGACACTGATCATCAGTTAGCAGACTTCTTCACCAAACCATTATCCGAAGAGCGCTTCAATTTTCTTTGTCGTGAACTTGGAATTTTAGATGAAGCTGTTATAAATTAAAAATAAACCTGCGTAAATATCGAATATATTGTGATTCTCTTATGATGAACTTGCTATGGGTACAAACCGAAAGGGTCCTTCTGACAACAAGGCGTAAAAGCCTAAACGACACGGTGCACTAGTCCTCAGGACTACCGCTAGCTGGGATCCGGCCCCTGCAGCTAACCCATGGCATCTTCAAAATATTGAATTATGATATAATTCCTTGTTTATTACACGGTTCATTTTTATTTATTACTTGCTGAAATACTAAATTTTCAAACTTCATACTACTGCTTTGAAATTACTATCTGCTATCCATCTACTTACTTATTGGATCTTTTTCTGTACTCATACTCTTGTAGTACATCGGTTTTTATCTTTACTTAACCATTTTTTGACTCAACTCAGCCTGATTTCAGTTCTTTCCCCAGGAACCGGAATTCGGGCCGAACTCTGCCCCTAACAGAGTTCGGGCCGAATTCGGCCTGCCTGTTCCAGAACCGGGAACAGGCTCAGCCGTTGATCCTATTGTTGATCCAATGGCCATAAATTAACCCGACCAAGAGAAACCCTCCCCTTTATTTCGGTTTCTCTTCCCTCTTCTTCCTTCTTACCACCTTTTCTACTTCTCCTACTCAAAACTCTCAAAACCCTAACCCTAGTTTCTCCTCTCTTGTGGTCCATTCTTCCCCAAACTCAAGGAGGAGGCTCAACTTTCAATTCTCTTTCATAATCTTTCAATATCTTGATGTATAACTCCTTTCTTTTCTACATCTCAAATTTCTTTATTATCTATCTATTGTGTTATGGCTCCACGATTGCTTAACCGTGGGAAGAGACTTCGGACCGAGGGCGCGTCCTCGTCGAATGCTCCTCCTCCCGTTGAGCCGCCCGTTGCACCACCCGGTGTACCGACAATTGAACAACCAACCCATCCGTTGTTCAATCCTTTACGTCCACGTGATCCAAACACTTTCGACGACCGAATTTTTATATCACTAGACGCATCAAATGAATGGTTTAGTGATTTTCGGACACGTCCGGTGTTTGCGGGACACCCCATAAACTTTACAATTTTCTCACAATATGATGCACTCTTTAATGACCTCTGTCTTGATGAACTCGTTACTTCTAATTCGGTCATTTATCGTAGTGCCATACAAATGTTTTATTGCAATTTGACTCATGATGATACTCGTATCTATTCACGTGTTGCGGGTATTGATATCTCATTTGATGATTTTGAATTAGCTGAATATCTTGAACTTCAAGAGCCAAATTCTTGGAAAAAGCTTGTTGAAGCTAGATCCTTTATCTTTCCCGAAGGAATTTTTCTAGAGAGCTTCAAGGACGACCTGTGTAGCCCTAACACACGTCCTCGTAAGCTCTTGGCAAAATTCCTCAATCCTTACTTCTATGAGCTTCATCGGATCATTTTCAACACTATTCTACCCAAAGCGGGTTCTACCGATGAAGTCACTTATTTTGAGATTTCAGCCTTATACCATCTCCACTTCCATGTCCCCTTTAAACTTCCACGCACAATGATGGATTGGATGATCAACTGTAGGAAGAAACCAAGATCCTTGGTTTATGCTTTATATCTTCCTATGATCTTTCGTGCGTTTCATGTACCCCTTGATGAGTGTCCATTCTTGCCTGCCCCTGCCTTTCTCTCCAAGGCAAGGAGGCTTCATGCGGCCGTCGGCTCCCCGGTCGTGTCTGAGCATTCTGAGGATGAGCCGGATGCCCCGCCTTCCGGACAGGATCCTCCTCCTCCTCCTGCCACTCTCGAGTCTATTCATACCATGCTCCGAAATCGTTTTGCTTTGGAGGACGATCGTTGGACGCAGCTGGATTATCGGACCACATTGCAGATGAGTGCTATCAGCAACTTGCTGCATGACATCCGGTATTCCATGTCTCGCCATCCTACCATGTCCACTCATATGGAGCAAGATCCCGATCGTGAGGGCTTTCGTATTGATGACCCTTGGGTTCGTCGCTACATGGATCCGGATTCGACTTTTGTGGACCCACGTCGCTCCTTTACTGATCCTTCGGACGACGCCGGGCCCTCTCGTGCTCGTTGATGGTTTTGGACTGCTACTTGAGGCTGCTACTAGAGATCTTAGATTATATTTTCTGCTTTCTGCTTTAGTTACTTTTATGTACTTGGTTTGTAGTAAACTTATTATGCACTATGTTTTTGAGACATTGGTAGATCTATTATCAGTTTCTATGACTCTTGGTCATTATCTTATTTTATATGCAGTTTCTTCTCCTTTACGTGTGTTTTGCCTGTTATTATTTATCTCATATTGCTAAATGCCAAAAGGGGGAGTTATGTGTATATTATTCTGTTCTGTTTGGTTTATATATGCGCTTGGAAGAATATTATTAACAGGACAACAGAGATTAACAACATTGTACAACATTATTTATGGGGGAGCTACTCTTAAGCTCGACACTTATTATGGGGGAGCTATGTCGTTACATGTGTCCAGGTATGGATATTGAATATAGAACTATTATTTTATCAATTATCAATATGGGGGAGATTGTTGACACAAAGTCACAGTCAACCAAATATTGATAACATTGACCAAATAATACTTGTGATAATTCAATAAGACACACGACGACTTTATTCTGCTCAAACCAGACGACAGCTCAGACGACAGCTTAGTTGTACAAATACCAGTCATTTTTGCGTCTGTAATTTTATATTTTATTGAGTCTAGAATGATTGTAAGATGAGTTATGCTGGGCTCTTGAGACTCAACCCACAACCTACCTAAAGCCCATAAAGCTTCACATCCAAACTTAGCCCATTCTACCCTTGGACCAGTTCTGTGCTCTGGAGACAGAGTTCGGGCCGAACTCTGCCTCCAGACAGAGTTCGGGCCGAACTCTGTCCCCTAAAAATCAGCACCCTAATTTTTAGGGTTGGCTGGTTGCTAGTTGTCCAACGGCCAAATTTTTGAAAATTCCTACCAGAATTCTGGCCGAATTCTGTCTGTTAAAAACCTATAAATAGGCCAAGAATTTTCTCATTTTCTATCATTCAATCTTCTCTTCTATTCTCTCTTAAGCTCAATATAAGCCATACCCTTCTCATCTACTAGCCACAAGTTTCCTAAGTCTCGAGTGCTCAGCATCTCTCAGTTAGGAGTCGTGTGCATGAGTTCAAGAAGTCGCTTGGAAAATTCCAAGCATCGCCACTGCGATCCATTGTAAAGAAGTTGACGTGCTCTTCTGAAGTAAAGGTACGGGATGTAACTACTATTTCGCAAATAGTGGATTTAATCCTGAGCTAGAGTTCTCAGGCCTGGACTAGTCCTCCACGAGGGAAACCAGGTTAAAATCAGCTGTGTTTGCGTATGCTCTCTTGCTCCTTATTTATTTTTCCGTATTTACTCTGATTGTTTTTAGATCGTGAAAGAGTTGAATTTTTTATTGGTTATTATTGCTATAACTCTATTCACCCCCCCTCTAGAGTTGCCATCTGTTCTTCAGTATCACTATGCTTCACTGTTTCTTTGATCACTTGTGACATATACTCTTATGATCACAGAGTCTCCTAGAATCTCTTATCTCATTTACTGGGTATCCTAGAATCTCCTAGAATCCTCATTTATGGGACATCCATGTATCAACCTTCGGGGGCCTTTGCATGGAATCATAACATAACCTGGTTGGATCCTTGTGTATTGATTGGGGGTACGGGGGAGTAGAAATAGACATGTGAATACTATCCAAGTAGTGTAGTATCAGAATCTCTTCCATAGTGTAGCATCAGAATCTCCTATGCCATTTACATGTCTATATTGTACTTTGACTCACTAGCCACATGTTAGTTCTCTATTTATAGTAGATATTTCTATTACAGCTTTCTCTCTCTGTTTACATACTACACTTCTTTCAGTACTTGTATCTTACTTTACTGCATGATTATATTTTCTAACCTGCTATGAACTGTTGAGATGTACTGTACTCGCTCCTGTCCTGATTGGACCTGTTAAAAATATTACAGAGGATGAGGAGGAGGCTTGTCTGCATACTTACTACGGGGCAGCCTTAGATGACACTTGCGAGCTGGACCCTCAGGAGGACCCAGCTCTAGCTGAGGATATCACCCCCATTGCCTAGACTAGATTAGTTAGGCTCATCTTACTTTATGTAGTCTTGAGACATGTTTAGATAGACTTTATTCTGAGCTCTGAGTTGTATATATTATTTCATTCTGTATCTGAGACCATGTACTTCTGGATATTTGCTGGGGTTATCTTAGACTACTTATCATCTATTTTCCTTGAGTTTTATTTCATATCGTGCTATCTCTTCCTTAGATGTGATTGAGTTTATTTACTGTTATGTCACCCCCATTCGGAGAGTATAAACTGTTTAGATATATATTGTTAGATGTATGTTGACCTAGGACAGCGTTCC
Source organism: Iris pallida (assembly GCA_029216955.1). Classification (NCBI taxonomy): domain Eukaryota; kingdom Viridiplantae; phylum Streptophyta; class Magnoliopsida; order Asparagales; family Iridaceae; genus Iris; species Iris pallida. The sequence goes on along the minus strand of JANAVB010006000.1, from coordinate 143,487 downwards.
ACCGTCGACACTGCGGCGTAGGCTGGACGTACCGACGTCTCGTGCCCTTACTCTAGGGTGCGGGTCATGACACTTTACATCTATGACCTTTATACCACTTCCCATCTCACAGCACAGTCCCATTTTTTTTCTTCTAACAAATTCAGCAGGGGGATTGTAGAAGTTTGGTTAGTTGGTTTCTATCTGTAGCTAGGTGACCTCTATTGGTACTGGTCAGTCTTCTTAGCAGCTTCAGTATTTTGGGATCCAATCACAAAAGAAATTTGTAGAACTTTGTGCAGGAACTGTTGAGGCTTGTATTCCTTCTTGAGAGCTACCAGTTTGGCTTCATATAATTTAGCTAACTGCATTGCTGTTGGCAGTGTAGTAGGATTTTTCACTTACAATTATACATGATTTCTTTCTTTAGGCCCCCTATATACTAGCTGACCAAACAAGGTTCAATGATGCCTTGGATTTTTTTGGAATTTTTTTGAATTGTAAATCATAATCCTGAAGGACTAACGAATGAAAACATTAGTAACTCTAAATTTTACAAGTATGCAATATTAAATACTTTTAATCGTCCATCCTACAAGCTAGCTTAGGTTGAATTGCCACATGGAGAATAGAGTATACATTCTGAATTTTTAAGGAAATAACTCCAAAATGAGCCAAAAATGGATTTTATGACCTTCAACATAAGAACCCTAAGGGTATCAAATACTAGAAGCAAGGCGAAGACTATACATATATTAAATTTATTAAAAAAATTGTTATGTTGGCTTTAAGATTTAACTTGACCCCATTGGGTCAAAATTCATAATTCGGATCTGACATGCACCTACAGACCTAATAAATCCTATTTCAGTTATCTTACTAAGGTACATATACTTGGAAACATCAAGTTTCAACATCCAACTCTTACATTGGTCACCTACCAGATTCTAGGTCCTGACGTAGTCAAATGCTATAAACTTAGCCATGATATGACCTACTCTCTGTATTCAGTAATACTGAATATGGTATGATACACTCAATTCTCACTCCATAGACTAAACTAAACATGTGTTGGCATGCGTACAAGCTGGTTACAAAACTAAGTAGATCAAAATATGATGCAGCATGTCACGCCCCGATCCCGCAGAGTCCTTTAGTCCTCACTTCAGACTTTGTGGAACCATTCATCCTCGCTTGGGCATAATTTTGTGCAAGCCAAAGTTACGATTTCACAAGGCCAAGACCTGTACAATGACAAAATTGACAATAATGCAGTAAAATATAATACGGATACTTAAATTAGTAGCGGACGACATACAACGAAATATAGTTGAACACCATGTAAAAAAACAAATCTCTTTTTTGATTTTATTTGAACAGGTTATAAGCTCTTAATTTTCTCTGATACATGCCATATGGCTACATTCTCTCAAAAATATACAGATTATAATGATCATATTCCATACATTACATCCTTTTATATACAAAACCAACTCTTTGCAACAGATGTCCATCTCTTGGCATATCTTCTTATTTTTGGCTCCTTAAGGATGAGTCTTGGGCTATCGCTTTGGAATATCCACCTCGAGGCATCTTGTACCTGCATGCAGACTGATGGTGGGTCAGTATATTAACATACTGGTGATTATGAACAAAGGCTACATCGTTAGAAATGATCACTAATTAGTTTAGTGAGAAAATATTTCTTGTGATGTGATATTGCTACTTTTATCTATGTTCATTTTATACAGTATAGAGTCAGATTACATCTTTTAAAAATACTTTGAAAAGCAACAGTTTATTTCAAGCATATAAGGGACTATTTATTTCTTTTGAAGTACGCAGCGTGTTTCATGAGTCATACTCTGTTCTCAGGGACAATAGCAATAGCATTCTTTTTTCTTATTCAAGACATTCTCAGGGTCAGATTACAAGCATGATTATCATATCTTTTCTTTACTGGGACATAACATGTCCTTTGCACCAGATTATTCTTTGATATCAGTCACATTTCAAGTGTCATACTCTTGTTCTGTTATCGGGACATTAGCAATTCATCTGCATAGACTATTCTTTATAAGTAGATTCATATTGAGAAACTTAAGCAACACATGTATCACTTTTCTAGCGATTCTTAACATATTCGACGGTCCATCCCTGCACAAGACAAGGATTAGCATAAACATGATATAACCAACTTTATTCTATGTTCGTCTCTGCATTGTTAGCTCTTAGAAAAATATTCTTGACACACATGCAGACTCGATTGGCAGCTGTGACTCTTCGATTCATCAGCTCTGCACCAATTAACACTTATTTATATGATGGTCCATGGGTATTCCTATGATTAGCCGATGTGACTCTTTGGTTCATCTCGTCGCTAAGGACCCAATACCCCCCTGATTGCAAGGTCTTATTTACCTTAGGGTGCTCTAGTCTCTCCTAGGCCAAGTGGTTCGAGGCGCCCCAAGAATCCACCCGAGAGACGATACTCGTGCACAAGTTATCCAAGACCAATGCATGCTCTAGTATTTCTATCAGATGGGACAAATTGATCAGATTATCTGATATACAACACGTTCATTTCATGCCTTAACAGATATATGACACGTTCATTTCGTGCCTTAGCAGAATATATGCCACGTTCATTTCGTGTCTTAGCAGATATACGACACATTCATTTTGTGCCTTTCTTATTTTCGGTTCGCATAGCCAACGATTCTTTCTTTTCTTATTAAACATACCAAAGAGTCATTTTAGAACAAGGTCTATCTTTAGCATGGCAACATCCTATTTGATTTATCATGGCAATAATACGTTTCTTACTATCAGGCAACAATCTTTTTCTTAGCATATAAGTTCTCTTTTCTTGTTCTTAGCATAGCAACATGTGATAGGAGCATACTGATTTGTACTAGTATTCTCAATGATTACTATCTTGTTATTAGCAATAACATTTATTCAGAAACTCAACTTCTTATTATTTTTCATGACAATAGGTTATACGAACTTTTTGTATTTTAAACATAAAAAGAGTACAATCGATTCCTAAACAGGATATTTAAGTACAAATTTTTTGGAAAAGTGTAGCAGTGGAGATTGAGCATTGTAGCGGCTTCCTTACTCCGTTGACGATCTGACGACGAGTTGAACTTGCTTTAGCTTTCTGGTGCTGGTGATTGAAACTCTAGGGTTACCAATCAAGGGGATGCCGAAGTTGAAGATTTCAAAGCCTCTTTATCAAAGGAAAACTCCTTCTATTTATGGTGGAAAACATATATATGATGTGCATAAGGATTATGCAGATATGCTGCACATGGAAATATTGGATAATCTTTGAGGCGGCACGGTGAGGGGTAATGCTGAACTAACACATGGTAGGCACTAGGATTATCTTCTATCAAGATCTTGTTCAACATAACTAAATAAATGACACGTGGCATGTGCTTATTTGTTAATCGGATGGACCTGAGCAGATTCTGTTCTTATCCTCGAAGTGGATTTTGTCTTTTCATAGAGGGCCTAACAAAATTAAGTGAATACCCAAAATTGTAGTCATTTTATTTCTATCTTTCTATACATAAACAAAAAATGGAAAGGATTCTTCAAGAGTCTCAGGTCCTAAAAGCGCATGATAAATACGCCAAAGCCTAAGACTGCAGAGGAAATTAAGTAAAGTACACCAGATATAAAGTATGGAAAGGTGTCTATAACTTCCCGCCCCGGAGCTACCCCCCAACCTAGAGTAGCTAGGTGCGGAAGTAAAATCAATCCTTGTTCATTTCTCTGGTACAAAATGAGCCACTTCAAAGAGGTTCACTACTCTGGCCTAGAATACGATTAATCCGGTATGAGCCACGTGAGCGCCAAGTAGTTTACCGAACAAATTGATAAGTCTGGCATTCCCGGCCCACCAGTTAGATATGGCTCTCACCCATAAGAACAAACCAGTTAGATATGGCTCTCATCCATAAGAACAAACTTCGTCCTTATCTGTGGTTTAAACAAACCGATAAAATATTAATCTTATCAACAGAATTAAACTGTCTTATCTTAAGAGCCACGGTTTAAACAAATTGATCCTGAAAGATATGAGCACCCTTCTGGCCACATGGAACCACGTCACTTCGTAAGGCTGCACCGCTATGTGAGCTGCGCTTCTGGCAAAGCTTTTGATGATATTATGCTTCTGGGCGATATAATCACCACTTTTCAAAAATAAAGGTAATTTTAAACTTTTATAAAATTTATCATTAAATAATAGGATTTAAATCATGTTAATGATTAATGGTGATTTTTAATTAATTTAATACTATTTAATTTAGTGTATTATGACTTTGGTATTTTTACTAGTGTAACCTTAGAGTTACTTAGCCTAGAGACTAACCATGACCATGGAGACCTAACCATGTGGTTAGATTGACTAATTACCACTTTTTAGGTTAGGGGTATTTTGGTCATTTTGTGACTTTTGAATTAATTAAGATTTTGATCAATTGGTAATGTGCTAAGTGTTATATTATTAGGCCTTAACCTAGAATTTTCCTAATCTAGATGCTATCATGAACCTAGAGGATTAGTTAGTAGAATTAAGAAAGTAATGCATGCCCTAGAATATCTAGATATTATGTTAAGGCTAGATATTTTGGTAGAACCCTAATAGGAATTGGGCCTTTACTAGAAGGGCTTAAATTGACACCTTGAGAAGTCTTTTAAATGAAACTGAACCTAAACCTAACCCTAGAAACATTATGACTAGACAAGTAGCAGCCCCCTTGCTTATATAAATACATGTTAGCACCCCCTTGCCTCTTTTCATTACACCTTCAAACCCTAATTTGTGTTCTTTTCTAAATTCACCCAGTTTCTCCAAATTAAGCCCAATCAATTGCAGCACACTTCCCTACAGTAGAAGAGGTCTTTAGTGGATAGCTAACAAGGATTTGGAGCAAATTGACCATTGGAAGTGGAGGGATTTGGCTCTCAAGTGTAATTTCATTGTGATTCCAACTCTCAATAGGTAATGGCCTCTGAACCTATTAATTTTTTGATTTCTTTCCATAGATGCATTCATTTAGGGTCCACCTAGCCCTAGGCCAAGTTTGGTTAGAAATCAGATCCATTTAGGGTACGTATCAGAGGAGTATCGGAGTGTTGTGTAAAGTATTTGGTGAAATGCCACATAGAAATGAATTTTATTAATTTTTAAAACTTATTACATGATTTTGTAGCTGGTAATGTGTAGATTACATTTCTAGATGACTGAGTCAAACTCGTTGGGGGTTTTCATGTTAAATTTGGACACGGGGACTCTCGTAGCGTACCCCATGCGCTGTCCTGCTACTGCGTGTCCAGTTCTCACTAGACACGACATGTTTTGACATGTCACTAGTTGGCAAACCTTGGGGAATTTACTAATAGCACGCACGCCAAGTTTGGTTTGATCTTATGGAGGAACCGAAGAGGTATCCCTAACGCATGTGTCATTCGATACCCACACACACACACACACACACACACACACACACACACACACACACTTTGATACTGTGTTGGACACTATGATTTTCACTTTGGACACACTTGGACACTTGATTTTCCTATTTTTATTAGTAAATAGATCTGTGGATAATTTTCTAGGGATTTAATTATGTTGTGGTCGAGTTATTTATGTAAGGGAGACTCGGTTCATGTGGTTGCCCCCCTTTGTTCACTACTCAGTTGTGCGGCCAGATATTGGTTTGCATTGGTTGTCCACCCTCCTTATCACCTAGATAGCTTTACTTTATCTTTGTGTACTGACCTTTTTCTTAGAGATCTGTGGGACATGGCAATCGAGCCACATCTCATGCCCTACAGAGCAGTCAGAGCCCTGCCCCCTTACCGAACCCTGCATCCCATTAAACCATATGTCCAACATTAGTACATCACTGTATTGCATTCATCTCAACTCATTTTCCTGTACCCCCATTCAATACATTGGCCAACTGCATCATGGTCCATTCACTCCTATTGTACAGTCAAGCCATTTGATTATCTATCTACTGCATGTCTATTCCCTAGTCGAGCCCTGCATCCCTTGGATATCTGTTCACTGCATAACTTCTTGTTCTGCCATCACCTGGTTTATCCATCTATTCAGACTTTGTTATAACCCTTAGATGCTCACCTGGGTTTTGTTTTGGTCAGACACTTTGATACTAGATGTACCAGTCTTGTGTGTGTGGGTAGATGTGATAACCATTGGTTAAGTCTTTATGTATCAGTCATGAGTGCGAGTTGGATGTGTTTAGAAGAATGTGAGAATGTATCCTAGACTAACCTTTTTAACTATATAGTAGCATGTTTGTACACTTATGAGTATAGGGTATCAGTAATTGGTCTCAGTGGTTTATAGAAGAGAGACTCAGGTTTGATCCTATATTATGATTTCGGTCCCAATATAAGTGGCTATGGCAGCCTACCAAACTTAGGAAGTAAGGGAATATGGTGAAACACCATAGTTAACTGGGGTTTGTGAGATTAGGAATGGAGAGAGTTAGGTCAGTTAGTATAATAGACATGGGAGTTGGGCTAGATGATTTTGGCACATGGCCATATTATTGTGATGGTTAATTGCATCTGAGTCTTGGGATGACTGTAGTCTTCTGAGATGTTAAGGTATATCGTATAGGTATGCATGTGTTAGTTTGGGATTCTTGGTGAAGTTATAGTTGGAAGTATTAGATTTTGAGGATATAGTTGGTTCAGTAGAGTGGGAGGTAGACTTAGGCATGGCATTATGCATTGCAGGAGAACACAGCAGGAGCAGCAGCAGTAGATTGGCCACATTGTAGTGGCAGCATGTTGTTTCAGAGAATGTGAACGGGATGTAAGTATCAGTACAGTGAATGACCATTGGTCATGTTGGCTAAGAGAGGACAGGCCCATTTGGTATACGTGTGGCCTCTTAGCACTTAGCCATTGGCCCTTGTTGAGCTTGAACTATGGGTGTTCAGTTAGGAAATTAGTATGTTCAATTGGATACCTGTGTTAGTGTTTCTAGCATCAGAGTAATGTTGTAGAGTTATGTGTGGATATGCTTTAAAGAGGGAGCAGCATGAGTGAGCTTGGGTTTGAGGATCATGTGTGTCAGCCCAGTGAGGACTGTTTTGGATGTTCAGGTTGTATTCTAGGGTATCCAATACAATTAGCATCAGTAGGGTGTCTTGAGGTTATATATATATATATATGTGTGTGTGTGTGTGTGTGTGTGTGTGTGTGTGTGTGTGTGTGTGTGTGTGTGTGAGGCCAAGTTGGTTGTTTGGAAGAATATATATATACATGTATAGTATATAGAGTTGATGGTCTCAACTAATATTGCATATGATACTTTACAATGTGTATAGAGTTGTGGGTTAGGCTTGACAATTGGTATCCTAACCAAGAGCTAGGGGTACTTATAAGTATATGGGTGAGTTATACATATATGTTATAATGATTTGATTTAGGGTTAACCTAGTCTAGATAAACTTGATCTTGATTAGAGTTGACCCAATAGTCTAGAGTTTGACCAAAACCCTAGATGTTGACTTGGCTTGACCGAGGGTTGACCAAAGTTGACCAAGAATTGACTTTGACCTAGAATAACATAGTATCATGTAGATTGCATTGTAACTTCATTTATTATCTAATTGGAACTCTTTATAACCTGTATTGCTCTAATAGGACTCTATGGCTCCAGTTTGGACATCTATACTTATCAGTTGTTCAGGTTATCGGGCGAGTACATTCTCTGATCATTTTCATTCATGATAGTATCTTACTCTTACTTACTACTTTACTTGATGCTGTCATGTTGTTATCACGGATTAGTACTATATGGAGCTTGTCGTGTGATGTTATCACCCCAGGTTCATCGAATACATCTTGTCATGTGATTTTCACGAACATCTTATATTTTTTGTACACCTCATTCATGTATACTCTGTTTGCCATTAAATATCAAAACAAGAATTACAGAAAAATTCGATTTGATTGCAAACTTTAAAAGTACAAAAAGAGCCTAGAAAGAAATCCTAGGAAACAATCTAAGTACAATTGTTTTTTGATTCTGGAGGGTGACGATAGAGGCTCGAGAAAGTGTAGCAACTCTGCCATACTCCTTGGACTATCAGACACAGTCTTTGCTCTTGAAAAAATTTGCCAGCCTTTGATTTTCCACCTTTTGCATGGGTATGGTACCCTGCTTTTTATAGTGATTCATGCATAAAGCAGATTTTGGGCCACATGGCCACGTGTCTGTAACAGCACACAAAGACTCGATCTTGGGCTGCCAGCTGGTGGGGGTTGTTGAGATTTCTTAGTTGCAGCAAATCTGGGTGGTTAAGACTTGGTCAAATTGCCACGTGTCCCCCCCACAAAGTAGAGCCTGAATTGTTTTGGCCACATAGTGGCTTAGGAGCCTTTCTTCTGCGGCGTGGCTCCACTTAACCGCATGGGATCTTCGGGCGCATTCTTTCTGCAGCTTGCTTTCACTTGACCGCATGGGATCTTCGAGAGCCTTGCTTCTGTGACTCTAGTCCACTTAGCCGCATGAGGTCTCCAGGAGCCTTGCTTCTGCGGCTCGCCCCATATACAAATGGATGTTTTCATAAGGAAGCCATCGAAGGCTTTCCACAAATTGAGATTTGGTCGTAGAAGGATCGAATTGTATCCGAGGAATAGGGGGATACAAAAAAGTAATAAGAGAAGCGCACAGACAAATCAATCGTATCGGTCGTATTCTTGAATTTGGAATGAAAAGAGGAGTAATGCTTCCTAGCACGGGACACGGAATAGGACCACTTAGATCGGAATAGCATTCACAGAAATATTCTAACATAGAGGCCGCATAGGATCTTCGGGAGCATTCCTTCTGCGGCTCAAGTCCACTTAGCCGCAATGAGGTCTCCAGGAGCCTTGCTTCTGCGGCTCGAGTCCACTTGGCCGCATGGGGTCTCCAAGAGCCTTGTTTCTGTGGCTCGAGGCCACTTGGCCGCATGGGGTCTTCGGGAGCATTCCTTCTGCGGCTCGAGTCCACTTAGCCGTATGAGGTCTCTAGGAGCCTTGCTTCTGCGGCTCGAGTCCTCTTGGCCACATGGGGTCTCCAGGAGCCTTGTTTCTGTGGCCTAGATCAACTTAGCCGCATAAGGTTCATACGGCTCTTCCTGCTACGGCCTGGATCAACTTGGCCGCATAACGCCTATGCGATCAGCAACAATTTTAATAGAATTTTGTTTGTCTCTCTTTTGACTTCTCAATGAAGATAAATTTGACCGATCCTGGCCTCCTTGGCGAGTGCTGGCAATACGGATTATGGATCTCCTTGTTCGAAGAAGATTTGACGATAAACTCCCTCAAAAGATTGTGATGCGCCGGGCTGAGACAATGCACCTAATTGAGATATCTGAGTAATGCGTCTAGTTGAGACTAGGCCGTTATGAAGTTTTCAATTGGCATCATGCTTCCGAGATGATGTCAGAAAGGCACAGTAGGTTGCGGTCACTGGAACACAGACTGCCTTGGTGGTGGAGCCATTATCTTGTGGCAGTAGCAGTTGATGGCGACTTGGGTGCAGTGATGTCCTGGAAATGGCTCATCGCATGCCTAGGTTGCTTCTCTCTCCTTGTGTTTGTGAATTATCACCTCTCGTAAGTCAAGAGCAGATTGATCTACCTTTGCATCCATTTTATGGGCCCGAGTATTCCTAGCGCCCGGTATCCTGAGCGCCCGGGTGCGCTGGTATCATATTTGCTCCCTGATCTGAGGCTAGTAAAAGCACTTGCTCTCGATCGTTGTAGGAAGACTTTTGGGCATATTTGCTCCCTAATCTGTGGCTAGTAAAGCACTTGCTCTCGATCGTTATAGGGAGACTTTTAGGACCTGCCCTGTTCGTTTGCCGCAGAGGGCTGGACACGGGAGGTTCTGTACAACTTTCCATCAGGGGCCCGTATAACAGTTAACGGTACCCGCTGATGGTCAGCAAATTGGACAGTTGGCTGGGCTTGTTGAGCCCGTACTGCCCTAGACTTCTTCGACTTAGCACCCAAATGTGCGTAGTAGGAAGAGTCCAAGTTAGCAAACGCACCCGAGTCGACTCTGTACAGTTTACCATCGGTAGCGCGAATAATTTGAGCATGCATCTTTGGTTTACTGTTGGCATAGCACATTTGAGGTGCATGGCCCGTGCTACCTTGGATTTCTTTATACTAGCCCGCGAAGGTGCATAGTACTCAGAACCCAACTCATCCTCTCCATGACAGCGAGTAATTCTGTTGAGTGATTATTTTCTTTTTTTTATTTTGGTGCCCTTTTCAAAGGAGGCAATGAGGCTCTATGTATAGAATGGAATGAGCCCTTTCTTCTTCTCCTTTTTGATGTGGGACTAAAAGCATTATCTATGCTTCTACAAGACCCCCTTTAAAGTTTTTAAATTGCAAATTTGGAATACTTTGAAGAAGAAACATGGATTGTAGGACTGTTTAGGTGTGACAATCCTATCAAAGGTAGCATGGACGGGATAGGTTTGGGTACTTTCGTTGGGTATTTTATATGGACTTATCATCCTTGGCATACCTTAGTTTTAGGTACAGATAATAACTTGAGAGAGAGATATAGACGTGATATAGACGTGGTAAATATGAGGTGATATAGACGTGGTAAATATGAGGTGATATAGACGTGGTAAATATGAGGTTGATGGTAGAGCTTTCCTACTCAGAGGTGATATGGACGTGGTAGGAGCGAACTCGGTGAGGATACACGGAACAACTCAGAGGTGATATGGATGTGAAAGTTCTATGATTGATGCGCCACAACGCAGGGATTGTTGCACAGGATGTTTACTCAGAGGTAAGGTGGACGTGGTAAATATTTATTTTTAGCATCATCTGCTTTGTAAGGGGTAAGAAAACAACTCAGAGGTGATGTGGACATGGTTGTTCTACTACTGGGGAGTGAATGCAATGAAACAACTGGGCTCCAGAAGCATATGATTGTGAGAGAAAGGATGCTTGTACTAGAGGACCAAATACAACATTTGTGGTTTATAGAAGACATTCCACTGGGGGAATTTTTATGGACCTATTACCCTTTTGCGCGTCTATGGTACGAGTAATAGATTTGAATAATTTTTGGTGGACCTATTACCTTTTTACGCACTGGTGGTACGAGTAATAGATTTTGAGACAAAATCCAACAGAGGTAATATGGACGTGATAGGTTCTGTAGTCTTAACCCCATAACTTTATCCCAGATTGGGTATAGGTGTTTGATAAGGAGACTATCTATCTATATCAGAGGTAATATGGACGTGACATACGATAATCATGAATAATTTTTGGTGGACCTATTACTCTTTTGCGCACTAGTGGTGCGAGTAATAGATTTTGAGACAAAATCCAACATAGGTAATATGGACGTGATAGGTTCTGTGGTCTTAACACCATGATTTTATCCCAGATTGGGTACAGGTGTTAGATGAGAAGAATATCTATATCAGAGGTAATATAGACTTGACATACGATAATCATGAATAATTTTTGGTGGACTTATTACCCTTTTGCACACTGGTGGTACGAGTAATAGATTTTGAGACAAAATCCAACAGAGATAATATGGATATGATAGGTTCCGTGGTCTTAACACCATAATTTTATCCCAGATTGGGTACATGTGTTAAGTCAAAAAATTATCGGTATCAGAGATAATATGGACGTGACACACGATAATCAGGACCAGGAAGTTTGCTAAGAGATGACAATAAGCCTGGTAAACTCCGACGGGGTGAAGCATCAGGGTGAAAGTTCAGAGGTATTTAGTATACATGACTTGTCACCCAGGAGGATGCAATGTGAATCCACTCTGAGCTATTAGAATGTAAGTTCAGAGGTACTTAGTCTACATAACTCGACAGTCTGGAAGATTTGGTGGTTTGAGGAAGTACCAACATGCCTTTAGACATAGTATTTCTTTAGGAACTTGCCGTTTATGGGCATCATGAGTAGGTATCCATTCTGTTTCGCGAGCCGGTATATGCCATTTGAGAATACGGTCTCGATGATGAATGGACCCTCCCATTTGGGCTGGAATTTGTCAGCATTTTTGTGAGTCATGACCATTGGTCAGCGAACGGCCAAGACGAGATCGCCTACTTGGAATGTCCTCTGCTTGACTTTCTTATTGAAGGCCCAAAAGATGCGTGATTGATAGAGCTAGATGCTTTGTTGAGCTTGCAAACACTTCTCGTCTAAGGCTTCCAATTCTTGTAGTCGTCGGCGGTAATTATCATCAGACGTCAACCGGTAAGTAAGGGCCACGCGAAGTGAGGGGATCTGGGTCTCCAATGGAAGAACTGCCTCGTTCCCGAAAACCAGAGAGAACGGTGTATTTTCGGAAACCGTCCGAATTGTAGTACGGTACGCCCATAAGCATTCGCCCAGCTTTTTATTCCAGTCGTGCTTGTTTGAAGACACGAACTTTTTGAGAAGCTTGATTATGGTCTTGTTAAAAGTTTCAGCCAAACCATTAGTCGATGGGTTGTATGCCGTTGAAGCCACATTTTGAATCCGATTTTTGTCACAGAATCGATAGAAAGTATGGCTTGCGAACTGTGGACCATTGTCATGAATGATCCTCTGGGGCAGTCCAAAATGGTAGATGACGTGATGTTTTATGAAACTGATCATGTTTGATATATTTACCTCTGCCAGCGGAATAGCTTCTGCCTACTTGGAGAAGTAGTCGGTGATTGCAAGTATAAACCGGTGTCCTCTAGACGACGACGGGGTGACTGGGCCAATGATGTCCATTCCCTATGTTTCAAATGGCCAAGAGGCCACTGTTGGGTGCAGGAATTCGGATGAAAGATGTATGAAGTCTGTGTGGATCTGACAAGCCTTACACTTCTTTGCATAATCGACAGCATCTGCTACCATCGTAGGCCAGTAATCGTCCATCCGACGGAGATGATCTTACAACTTCGGGCCAAGTTGGTGAGCCCCACAAATGTCCATTGTGAGCCTCGCATAGGGCTTCTTTGGCTTCTGTATTTGACATGCATCTTAACAGTAGCCCGTCGTAGGATCGTCGATATAGCATTTTTGTTTCTGTGTCATAAAAGAATCCGAGAGAACGCTTTCTGATTGAAGTCGCTTCTTTCACATTCTCTGGCAGGATTCCGTAGACTGCAAAGTCGATGAACGGGAGTCTCCGGTCTTGCATGTCATTGGTTATCTGGGCAGAGTAACTCGTACCTAGTTGAACGTTGTTTTTAGGACAGAACAGCTCATGGCCTATCACGGCGACTAGATGATGAGCATGATTTGGAACCGCCAAAGAAGCGGCGAGGCCTGCTAGGGCATCGACTTCAATATTTTGGAGCCTAGGAACATGTTCTATAAAGAACCCTTCCAAGGTTGCAATGATGGCAATTGCTGTCTGATGATAAGGAATCAGGTCCGCATTACGAACCTCGTATGAGCCTCGGATTTGATTAACAATCAACTGCGAGTCGCCATATGCTTCTAGGTATTCGACCCCCACTTCTTTTGTAAGTCGGAGTCCGATAACCAAAGCATTATATTGGGCTACATTGTTTGAATAGGGTTTTGTGAGAGAGTATGCCTGATTGACTACCAATCCAGAGGAAGAAATTAATACTATCCCGACTCCAGCGACGATATCACCTTGGGGCCCCGTCCTTGAAGCGTTGTCGAAGAACATTCACCAAATAGCATCATGTGACATCATGTTTGAATTAATAACTTCGTCCGGGATTTCTTCATAGATTCTGGTTGTTTCTGATCCTGGATGGGCTGCTAAGAAGTCGGCCAAGGCTTAACCTTTGACAGCCTTCTGTGGAATGAAAACCATGTCGTAGGGGGATAACAGTATCGCCCAGGTGGCTAGACGAGAACTGAGTGCGCCTGGCTTGGTCATAAGAACCCTGAGGGGGTTAACTCATGAGACAACATGGATGGTCTGTCCTGTCACATAGTGTTATATTTTCTGAATGGCAAATACCAAGGCAAGACATTCCTTCTCTACGGCGGTGTATCTATGCTCCGGCCCAACCATCATTCGGCTAAGGTAATAGATGGCTTGTTCATGCCCTGCATCATTGTTTTGTGCTAGCAAGGTACCGAAGGAGTGTTCCATTGCCCGTATATAGAGTAGGAAGGGCTTTCCGACGACCGGGGCTACCAGAACTGGCGGATTCAACATGTATTCCTTAATGTCATCAAAGGTGCGTTGACATTCCTCATTCCATATATGAACCTCCTGAGAGGTTTGTGTGAATGGTTTACATCACCCTGAGAGGTTAGATATGAACCTCCTGATATAGGCTAGTCTTTTCTGAAGGCCGCAGAGTTCGCGGAGGGTCTTCGGTGGGCTCATCTCCAGGATTGCTTTTGTTTTATCTGGGTCTATGTGAATACCCCGGAAAGTAATGACATAGCCCAAGAACTTTCCACTGGACACGCCCAGGAAGGACTTGGTGGGATTCATCTTCAGATTGTGCGCTCGTATAAGGCCGAACACTGTCCTTAAATTGTGTAAGTGATCATCCTTGGAGCGGCTTTTAACGATGATGTCATTGACGTAACACTCCACCGTCTTGCGTAAGTGATCTCTGAAGATGACTCTCATAGCTCGTTAATATATAGCACCGACGTTTTTTAGGCCGAAGGACATGACTGTGTAATAATACACGCCGATCGATGTTTAAAATGACGTATGCTTCTCATCATCATGAGACATTTTGATTTGATTGTACCCTGAAAAGCCATCCATAAAGGATATGTTCTCGAAGCTCCACATATTATTGATCATTATGTCGGTGATCGGCAGAGGGAATTCATCCTTAGGACATGTCGCATTCAGATTACGGAAGTCGATGCAGATTTGGATCTTTTCGTTCATCTTGATGACTGGTACTATATTAGTTACCCAGTCTGGGTTCTGCTCTTCATGGATGAAACTGCTAGCTATAAGCTTATTTACTTCCGCTTCGATGGAGTTTATGATGTCTGGACGGAACTATCGTTGTTGTTGTTTGACTAGTTTTGCGTCTGGATAAATATAGAGCTTATGAAGTACGATCTCGAGATTTAGCCCTGGCATGTCTTCATAGCTCCAAGCAAAAATGTCGATATATTCTCTGACGAGTTGCAACAGCGACTCCCGCTCGCCGTCCGTCAGGCTTTTACTGACGAAGATTGGCTTTGGAGAGGATTTGTTGCCGAGGTCAACTTGCATGACTTCGTCTTCAGTGGGAGGGTCTCGTTGTTCAAAGCGCTTCTCCTATTGTGCATCCAGTTGTTGGGCCCATGGCTCCAATTCGATAGATTCGGGCAAATCTTCATCCTCTTCCTGAATGTCAGCGAATGACATGTTGACAGAGAATGTCAGCTTGAATATATTCCCAATGCTATCATCGAAATCGTATGTAGGCGATTCGGATGAGTCAGAATGCCACTTGCATTCCTCATCGAAGCATTCGGGCGTTGTTGCTGGTGTAACATAACCGAGACCGCGTCTAGACTTGTTGTAATAATCCCGAGGTTTTCCAACCGGGGCTGACATCTGCAGAGACGATCATCGATCGTTGCCATAATTCAGACATGGGGTAGTCTCCATGTCGTATCCCTACTTTTGCATGAAGTACTTGGCTTGGGGACGATAAAGGTAGAGCGGCAATCTTCCTGTCGGGTTCGAGATCGAACTCTTCTGGCATGAAAGATTGAGGGCCGTCTTTTCGGCCGAAGATGATCGTGTGATCCCCTTTTCTTCTGTCTAGGACTAGCAAGTAGGTACCTCTAATGGGTAGGTTTGCGATATGGACGGTTGTCACCTGTGTGTGCAGGTTAATGTTCAGACTGTGCTCTATAGCATACATCAGATTAAGCTCAGGATAGTTTAAAGGTAGCCTCTTATTGATGAAATAAGAAATTTTTCGATAGGGATTACATCATCAGTAAAGGGACTATCCACCTGTGCAACCAGATACTTTGCGAGTTCTGCCTCCTCTTCTGCTACCCTCTGCGTGACCGAAAGTTGGGACGTTGTCTTGGGCAGCTTGATCACCAAGGGTTCTGCTTGTGGCATCGGCTTGCCTGAGGGCCTCGGATCAATACTTGGCTGCCGGTTTGTCTTGGGGAGGCGGATGACCATCGGCTCGACAGAGGACTTTGCATCTTTCGATCGCCTTTGATTGGATTTTGGCAATCGGATCACCATCGGCTCCATAGAAGGCCTCGCATCTTCCAATCGCCTTTGATTGGATTTTGGCAATCGGATCACCATCGGTCCTACAATGGGTTTCGACTCCTGGCTGGACCTTGGGAGTCGGATGACCATCGGTTCCAATTGCACAGCTGGGGCGGGGGAACCAAGCACCTCTTTATGCGAAGTTACGACAAGGGGTGCGACTTTGCCCGGTTTACGGGCCTGGAGATAGATTTTTAGAGGTTTCTTTGACCCTATTATAGTCTCCAGTTCGTCAGTTATGTGCTTCTTGGATTATTCATATAGACAAGTCTCCGAAGAATAGTAAGACTCAACCCCTTTGAAGGGATCGATGTCGGCGAATTCCATCTTCACGAAGCCGTGCTTACTGACATACTTGAAGCACTGGTGGAGTGTGGATGGCACGATCATATAGTCATGTATCCATGGACGCCCCAAGAGGATATTATAGAACGTATTCGCGTCTATGACGTAGCAGGTAACCTCCGTCCTCAGATCACCGATCTGACACTTCAAGCGGATCTTTCCTAGGGGATAACTGCTTCCCGAGTTAAAACCGCTAATGGCAGTGTTAGTTGCTGCTAGCCTGTTCATAGGGATGCCCAGGAGTTAAACCAAGCTTTTTGGGATGATATTTATTGACGAGCCAGGATCGATGTGCATCTGATCCACCTTGATGTCGCCTATGTATCCAGTATAGTACAAGGGGCGATCATACAAGTTGGTCTTGATTAGCATGTTCTGTAGGATGAATACGATGTTGGACATTGCATCTGCACAATTGCTGCCCTGGAGATCTGCTGAAGAATCTTCCTCTGTAGGCTTGACCTGGGCTAAGTAGGCGTCAACATTCTGGAGTGCTTCGCTCAATACGACACGAAGATCCTTGGAGAGTCTTAGAAGCTCATATAACGACAACTTTGCTGGCATATTAGCCAGTTGTGCTAGTATGTCAAAGTTGTAAGGTCTCTCCAGCCCCTGAGGTGCGTCCTTACGGAGCGGCCTGTCGAAGCAGGTTTCCTTCTGCTTGGATCTGTCCGCCGGTGGAGACTGAGATGGTCCCGGAGCATCAGTAGCAGGCAGCGTTGACATCTGAGGGTCTTCGACTGAATTACCCAAAGCGGGTTGGAATTGTGCACCAGACCGGGTAACAACAACTGCCGCATCCTCAGCTTCGGCTGATATTATATGGTAGGATCTTAACTTTCTGCCCTTCTTTTTGCTGGTGGAAGATGGCACCGCCTGGAAACTTCGGGTACTAAGTCTGGGTGCACCCACATGACCTCTCTTCGTGATGTGGTGAGTGAAAGATTAGTAACCTCTATCGTTGTCCGGGGAACAGGTACTACCCCGTCTTGAGTTTTTGTTGGGGGAAGTCACCGAAATGAACTGATACTATGTTTGCAGCCACGGTAACTTCTTCAAAATCTAGCGACAGAGCATTGGAGTTGATGAGGTTTTGGATGTACCGCTTTAATGTGAAGCACTCCTGCGTAGGGTGGTAGACATAGCGGTGGAAGTGACAATACTTCGGATCCTCGATCTCTGCTGGTCGAGGCTTGGAGCCGGAACCTACCCGCCTTCAGGAGCATGTCGAAGATAGGCTTGACATGGCTATCTTCAAGAGTATGTCATCACCTTGGGCTTCGAAAGTTTTGCTTGCTTCAGTTCAAGCTTTTTGGTCGTACCAGTGACCATGGCCTGTTTGCCTTTATTGTCCGGTTATTGGAGCTGCCGCCACTGTTGTTGTTGGAGGTGGTACCAAGATGTTTTCCCTTACCCTCTCTGTCTGGGATGTACATTCCTAGTTGGCGAGCCTTCTTTAACTTTGCCTCCGTATTGGTAGCGCTTATGATGAAGGTCGTCCAGTCCCTGAATTGATCTTCGCCCATCCAGAGGATGATTGTGGGGAGCAATTTCTTCTGGTATATTTAAATTAAGGAGCTTTCGGGATTGCCTTGGGACAATCTCATCGTGGTTTGGCAAAACCGCTCGATATAGTTCCTCGTTAGATCCCTCTCTCCTTGAACGTCGTCCATGAGAGATGACATTGTTACATGATGTCCCACCTCGTATAATCTTTCCAGGAACATGCATTTGAAGCCATTAAAGGAATGAAGGCAGTTGTCCGGGAGGTTGCGGTATCAGTCGAACGCGATCCCCTCCAATGCTCCAATAAATAACCGTGTGAGGATGACGTCACTATGCGGCAAGTGGTCTATTGTGACCTCAAAATAAGTCATGTATCGGCTGGCAGAGGTCTTCCCATCATACGAATCGATATGAAATAGTTTATACCGTGGCGAAAAAGGAACATATCTTCATGCAACGGGATACGGCTGCCGTATTCTGAGGTCCCGAAAGGAGTCTCGGGCATTGAATATTGCTCGAAGCTCTTGAACTTCTCTCCCTGCCTCCCTGGCTTCATTTGCAGTTGAGGGAGCGGATACTCCAGGAGGATTATCACCCAGAGGAGGAGCAGTCGTGTTTGAGTCCGTGTTGACTGTGGGACCCAAACTTGTTTGTCCAGGTGTCCTTGCAGATTGAGTCGGCAAGGCAACCTTGATCTCGTCTACTGACTTGAACAAGGTTAGGATCATGGCTTTAAGTGCTTCTAGATGTTGTCTATCACTAGGCCCTTCATGATCGTCTCCTGCCATAAACACTGTACGTGGGAAGAGACAGATAGGACCATAGAGGATGTGATTTTCGTGTCGTACCCTCGTACAGAGAAATCATCGAGGAACGTCAGAATGTTCTCCTACTCGAACTCAGAATGGGTTCTACCCCCTGCGCAGGAAGCTACGTCATTTTGGCGAAGGTGGTCACCCTCGGGGACGTCCAAGACTGTAGCATAATCCCAGGGGATGGCTGTCCCCTGCATAACCTCTTGGAACATCGGGTTGTTGTATATGTTCAGGGGACTACCACCCCCAGCTTAATTCACCCTAGGAAACTCGAGGATGCACTTCCGGGTGTTGGAAGCTTCTTTCTGGAACGGGTGCCTAGGTAGATACCCCCTGTGGTTGTCGACGACAATCCTCTAGATGAGAGTTTCCTCGCAGTGCTGGCTGAGATTGCCGGGCGGGAGGAGCCTGTCTTCTTTCCTTCCTTGCCGGCAGGAACCTTCTGAGTTGAATTACAGGAGACGAAAGAAAATTCCTCGTCTCCCGAAATTTGCACCTGTTTCTCGAGTTGTCGTCGGACAGGTGCTGGCTGGTGCAATCATTGGAAAACAGACTACCGATCTTCATGTGCTGCCGTCTTGTTGCTGCAACAGTTGATGATGACTTGGGTGCAATGATGTCCTGAAAAGGGCTCATCACATGACAAGGTTGCTTCCCTTTCCTTACGTTTGTGAGTAATCACCTCTCGCAAGTCGATAGCAAATTGATCTACCTTTGCATCCAATTTGTGGACTCGCGTATCCCGAGCACACGGGTGCATAGGTATCATGTTTGCTCCCTGATTTGAGGCTAGGAAAAGCACTTGCTCTCGCTCATAATTGGAAGACTTTTGGGACCTACCCCGTCCGTTTGCCCTGGAGGGCTGGACGCTGGTAGTTCTTTACAACTTTCCATCAAGAGCCTACATAACAGTTAACGGTGCCCACTGACGGTCAGCAGCTTGGACAGTTGACTGGGCTTGTTGGGCCCGCACTGCCCTAGACTTCTTCGACTTAGCACCCGAAGGCGCATAGTAAGAAGAGTCCAGTTTGGAACATTCCACATTCTCAATGGGCCGCATGGGGTCGGGTCCGCATGAGAGACGGTCGAAAACAGAGCTTCTGACAGGGACGCATGGAGCATCCTGTCTGCGGTCTGGATTGGCTGCCGCATGGGTTATCTCCTTGTGGCCAGAGTTAGCTGTCGCATAGGTAGACTGCCCATTTTTCTTATGCGACCACTTCTTCGTCTACAAGGGTTTCCCTTGTGCCCCCAAAAGCTCAGCATCGTAGTGTTTTCCTCTGCTAGATTTGGGGACATTAGGGTTCTCTGTGGTCTGAAGCAAGGCCACAGAAGAGCTTTGATTACCTTCTTGGGCCACAGAAGGAGCTTCTTCGAGAACCTGGCGAGAGGCAGCAGTTTTGTGCTTCGACGTCCGATGGGTTCTCTTCGGGTTAGCTCGCTTCTGTGATGGGCCGGCACTCCCTACAGAAGGCATTTCTTCGAATGTTTGTTTGTCAAAACGAACCACAAGCATTTGCTGCGTAGAGTCGAGCTTGGACGCGTCGGATTGTATCACCAACTTATTATCAGAGGAGAAGGAAGTCCCCAGCAGAGTCGCCATCGTGTTTGCCATTAAATATCAAAACAAGAATTACAGAGAAACTCGATTTGATTTCACTTGGCTGTATGGGATCTTCGAGAGCCTTGCTTCTGCGGCTCGAGTCCACTTAGCCGCATGAGGTCTCCAGGAGCCTTTCTTCTGCGGCTCGGCTCCACGAGGCCTCATGGGATCTTCGGGAGCATTCCTTCTGCGGCTCGAGTCTACTTAGCCGCATGAGGTCTCCAGGAGCCTTGCTTCTGCGGCTCGAGTCCACTTGGCCGCATGGGGTCTCCAAGAGCCTTGTTTCTACGGTTCGAGGCCACGTGGCTGCATGGGGTCTTCGGGAGCATTCCTTCTGCGGCTCGAGTCCACTTAGCCGCATGAGGTCTCTAGGAGCCTTGCTTCTGTGGCTTGAGTCCACTTGGTCGCATGGGATCTCCAGGAGCCTTGCTTCTGTAGCCTAGATCAACTTAGCCGCATAAGGGTCATGCGGCTCTTCCTGCTGCGGCCTGGATCAACTTGGCCGTATAACGCCTATGCGGTTTGCAACAATTTTAAGAAAATTTTGTTTGTCTTTCTTTTGACTTCTCAATGAAGATGAATTTGGCCGATCCTCCTCTTTGGCGAGTGCTGGCACTACGGATTATGGATCTCCTTGTTCGAAGAAGATTTAATGATGAACTCCCTCAAAAGATTGTAATGTGCTGGGCTGAGACAATACACCTAACTGAGATATCTGAGTAATACGTCTAGTTGGGAGTAGGCCATTACGAAGTCTTCAATTGGCATCATACTTTCGAGATGATGTTGGAAAGGCGCAGTAGGTTGCGGTCGCTGGAACACAGACTGCCTTGGCGGTGGAGCCACTGTCTTGTAGCAGCAGCAGTTGATGGCGACTTGGGTACAGTGATGTCCTGGAAAGGGCTCACCGCACGCCAAGGTTGCTTCTCTATTCTTGTGTTTGTGAATGACCACCTCTCGCAAGTCAAGAGTAGATTGATCTACCTTTGCATCCATTTTGTGGGCCTGGGTATCCCGAGCGCCCAGGTGCGTAAGTATCATATTTTCTTCCTGATCTGAGGCTAGTAAAAGCACTTGCTCTCGATCGTTGTAGGAAGACTTTTGGGCATATTTACTCCCTGATCTGAGGCTAGTAAAGTACTTGCTCTCGATCGTTGTAGGGAGACTTTTGGGACCTGTCATGTCCGTTTGCCGCAGAGGACTAGACACGGGAGGTTCTGTACAACTTTCTATCAGAGGCCCGTGTAACAGTTAACGGTACCCACTGACGGTCAGCAGATTGGACAGTTGACTGGGCTTGTTGAGCCCACACTGTCCTAGACTTCTTTGACTTAGCACCCGAAGGTGCGTAGTAGGAAGAGTCCAAGTAGGCAAACGCACCCGAGTCGACTCTGTGCAGTTTATCATCGATAGCACGTATGATTTTGAGCACGCATCTCTGGTTTACTGTTGGCATAGCACGTTTGAGGTGCATGGCCCATGCTGCCTTAGATTTCTTCATACTAGCTCGCGAAGGCGTATAGTACTCAGAACCCAATTCATCCTCGCCATGACAGCGAGTGATTCTGTTGAGTGATTCTTTTCTCTCTTTTTTTGGTGCCCTTTTCAAAGGAGGCAAGGGGGCTCTATATATAGAATGGAATGAGCCCTAAATTTCTACTATTTTTTTTAAATTTCGTACCGATTTAAAATTTTGTATTGTACGTCGCGTAGTCGTATTTTACGTCGCGCATGAAAATTTATTTTTCGTAAGTTGCTCGACGAGTGCGAACATGTGCGAGCGTACATATTGTAGAAAAACAATTTTTCTAATTTATTACACTTTCAAAATAGTATATAAATATTCTTGCTATAAAAAGCCTTTGTTTCTAAAAGTTATTAATATAAAATAATATGTTTGTATACTAGAAAAGCATCATTATGTAAAGAATATTTTTGCATACGTATATATCGTAATTATTCATTGGTCTATTTTAAATAAAAATGTAATTTTCGAGATTTATTAATATTAATATTTATTTATTCAAAAAGATATTTAAAAATATTTATTATTTTCGAAATTATTATTATTGGTATTTTGAAAAATATATTTGGAAGTTATTTTGGCCATTTAAATCGTGATTTAATTTTTGGATTTATTTAAATAGATATCCATATTAGAATTTGATTTATTGATTTGATTTAAACTAAAATTTAATTTGATTTAAATTGGATTTGATTTGAGATTTGATTTATTGAATTATTTAAATTAAGTATTGAATTATCTATTTTGGGGTTTAAATTCTCCTAATCCTATCCAAATTAGGAATTCCCACATCCTATAAATAGGCAGGTACTCCTCCAACTTTTCATCACTCTTCCACAAATTTCCACAAAGTGTACGTGCCTCGTGTCGGTGTCCATCTCTTCCGTGTCAGCCGTGACAGCCTCGGGTCCGACCCCGGGTGTCTATCCAATAAGTTATTTCTTTACATATACATTCATCCTCTCCTCTGTGTCGACAATCCCGACACGGCAAATATCCCGTCCTAATCCTAAACCCTATCTCCCGTCTTGTCCACTGCCATCTCCTTCGTCGTACCCGTCTCCTGTCACAGCACCCCGCCTCCACGACCAGCCACCATCCCTGCAACCTTCGACTACCACAAACAACCACCGACCACCCTACTGTCATCATCAAACCCGTGTCCAACCTCGACACAGCCCCTCCTCCATGTCTCAGAAACCACCAGTACCCCTACCGCCAGTACGACCAGACCCTCGACTACCAACCACCACCACCATCGTCACCGACGCAAACCGTCGACGACCAAAGGAAAACCCAGCAAAATAAAACCCTAAATAAACTCACCTCCGCCGGTGGACGGCGAGCCACGGCCGTCTGCTCCAGCGCGCCACCGCCTGGACGCGTCACTGTCGAGCGCGCCTCGACCCCTCTGGTCCGACCCTCTCCGACGAGCCGCCCGCCTTAGCCGAACCCTGACCGCCGCTCGCCCTGAGCGCGTTGCCACCGTGTCCCGACCCAACCGCGCCCCGGTGCCAGCGACCCCCCGGTTCCCTCAGCCTCGACGTCGGCGTTCGTGCCGAGCGCCGTCCCCGTAGCTCTAGTCGTCGCGCCCTCCGCCCTATCCGACTGCCCACTCCGCTGGTCGAGCACGCCTCAGATCCGCCTTGACCTCCGTGACCTCGGCCCAGCGCGGCCGAGCTCCGCCCAAATTTTTCCTTAGGCGTTCGTGCCTGAGCCTTCCGCCATCCGCGCCGCCCGCACGCAGCCTCCCGTTTCTCTCTCTTCCCGCACTCCTTCTGTCCCGCTCCTTCGCCGCCGACGGGCACAGAGCACAGAGCGCCGCCCTTTTCCCTCTCTCTCCCTCTGCTCCTCTCTATAGCTCTGAGTTATTTTTTTATTTTTTTTATTTATTTTATTAATTTATTTTGGCTGACCTCTCGAGGAGAGGAACAGCTGTGGGTGTTTTGTTTGATTCTTTTTTTTTACTTTTAATGTAAGTTGATATATTCATATAAAATTATTATTATTATCATTATTATTATTTCATTATATTTATTATTATTGTTATTTTCATTATTGTTATTGTTATTATTTTATGTATTTATTCTTTATATGTACAAAATCTATTGTACGGTTATAAATACTATATTACTATTATCGTAAATGTTATTTTGATATTAATTAAGTATATTTGTTTGGCTTACTTATATTAGTTTTGATTATTAATAAACATCGAGATAATTTTTTTAGCATATTATTTTTGATGATTCTAATATTTTCTACCCAGTTAGATTACAGCTTTAATATAAGAAAAGAGTTTTTATGACTTTTTAGAATATTTTGAATAAAAAGAAAAACATAGAATTTTTGTCTAAATCAATTTTCCAAATTTTGTGTGTTTAACAAATATTATTTTTACTAATAAAAATATAGCTCCTATTTAATATCAAATTTTTGACGAACTTAGTATTTTTATCCAAAAATGATTTTTCTTGACTGTGAGTATTTTTCTTATACTTATTTTGACTTATGAAAACTAGTTTTAGGAATTATAAATATTTTCTAAAAATTGTATATATAAATATTTATTTTTTAATTTTCTTCTGTCAGTATCCAAGTCCTATTGTTCCTAATCCTTCGCCCATTTCGAGACTACCTTATGTCCACCCTAACCAATTTGACCCTTCTGGACCCGATGGAACTGTCCGTGCCACCATCAGTGGTCCCCTTGTGTAGTTGTTACACCGAAGTCTCAGTTCGTGCCACCATGATCATCGCAGCACACCAGGCGTACTACCAGGCAAGACACCTTGCCATTTGCTGTTTAATTATTTTAGCTCATATTTCATGCATGTTCATTATTTTCTTTATGCAAAATAAACTGTGATACATAGCATAACTGTTAGAACTTACTGTTCATTTATTTTTCCTGCTATGTATTATTTTTCTCACATTAAACCTAGATTTAAGGGACCACCTTGTGTGTTGCATTCATTGGCCTTGACACGTTGTAACACGAGGTTGTGTGTCGCATGTAGAATACGGAAGTGCGTGATTGGCTGGCCACCAGTACGTACAAGCCGTGCAATAGAAATAACCGCTAATAGAGGTTGCATGCTTAGTTTGACTTAGCGGTTATAGTGGTTTGTGTTGTGGATACAACACAGTAGGCATTGGGCAGGGAGGACAATTCCTTAGCGTATGGGCTTCGATGCACTTTCCTTGTGACTCGGACTCTCCGCTGGAGATACGGGGTTGATGATCCATGATTACTGATGGCCACTGACGATTCTGTGGAATGTCATGCTCTTACTGATGGGGCCTCTGGTACCCAAGGGGGACTACGCCGATCCTATTTAGCCAGGGCTCATGCGTAGGAAGGATTGTTCTTAACTATATTTCACTTAGAACGGTTAGGTACCTTTATCCGTTAGGTATGAGTACTTTTGGTTTGGGTACTTGTATCTGACCGTAGCTTGGAACAATAACTTGTCGTGGATTAGTTCGTCACATTTTGTCCTTGTTTGGTTGTAGGTGTGACTTACTACTTCGATGAGAAGGTATTGAACCTTCTTGGGGTCCGAATACCATATTGGATTCATAGCATGGAAAGATACGTCGCCGTGAATTAGTTTACCATCTTCTGTCCTTGTTTGGTTGGGGGGATGGTACGCTCGTTCAGTAGGTGCGTATTGGAACATTTTATAATCCGATTTAATTATTTATTTGAGTAATATTTATTCAGTTTATATGGCATGATATTATGTGTCTTGTTACGTCCCTCTGAGGACCTGGTTATCTCTCCAGGTGTGTGCTATTGTCTTTCGCAGGTGCTTTAGCTCTAGCAGTGTTCATTGCCGTTTCTTCGAGGATGATTGCACTTGGATCGTCTTCGCTTCGCTCGCCACTCATTTCATTTTCTATGTACTTTTCTTTATTTTGTTGGTAGTGGATTTGTCTCCGTCCAACATATTGTATCAAGACAAATTCATTCTCATTATATGTTATCTTTTATTCATTTATTTTGTGTGGATGAGATTAGTTATGGTTCTACTACATTTTACAGCTTATGTATTTATACGAGGCTTCCATATATTGGAGTATACTTCGTATGAATACAGCTGGCATGTCTACGTTCCTAGTCCTACGTATTTTGGGACTGGGGTGTTACATGTTTTTGTGGTGGCCCATGCAGGTCAAGATAAATTGTTTGGTTACTTTACCGTACCAAGCAAGCCTGCGAATAGGATTAGAAGTCTAGGCTCTTATCCACATACTTGACCTCTTTCCTTGATTATATCTACCGTTTAACTCATCAATCGCATCTTGCTTGATTCTTTCTATCATTATTCTTATCTTCCCTTCGTGCTTACTAGAGATTGACCCTATTAGTTAGCTGTCCCAAACATCCTTAGCTTCAATTTTTAAGTTGGGTAGAATACCCCACGACTTGACACACCCTTAACCATTAAGGGAATACCAATAGTATTATCTAGACCATAGAGACTAGAGGAAGTTAACCCATTTAGTCGACCAAGCCTTGGTAAATAAAACCATAGAATGATGGTATAGGAATAAACAAGACTTAGATCCTTATGACTCTTAGACTATTCATATTTTCTTTATTTCAATCTTAATCTCGTGCCTATATTTTTACTATCTGGACTAATGATGCTAATGTAGCCTAATTTTTACTAGCTAAATTCTTTTATCAAGCTTGTTCATGATATATGTTATTGGATGCATCCACTAATGTATTGTCTAATCAGAACCGGTGTATGATGGTCTGATCAACCGAGTGCACTTTGGTTCGCTTTTGTCTATTATTCTACGTGGATGGAACATAGTTAAACTTACCCTTAGAACCCCAACCACGACTGCCTTGACAATCCCTTTGAAATTATTCAATCGTCTTTGAATCACATATTTGTATTCGATAACGCCTCCTTCGAACTCTATATTGCTCTCGCCTTCACCCATTTTAGAAGGACGAAAGCATGGTGCTAGAAATTCCTCTAGCCTTCCTATCGACTATGACCATTCTCACCCGATGTTGCTATATTTTTATCCTAAACTACTCGACCCTATCAAGACCCTCTAATCTCTTAATTAAAGCGAATCTAATTCGTTCTCTTAATCGTAACCCTCATTCATTACCCGTGATCATACCGTATTATTTTTCTAAAATCTAGATCGCGATTCTTACGGCATGATTTTGTTATCGATTGTTTCTCACCGATACCCCCTTGTGTCTTCTCACCCCCCTACTAATTCTTAATTTCGAGGACAAAATTCTTTTAAGTTGGGTAGGATGTAAAACCCCTAAATTTCTACTATTTTTTTTTAAATTTCGTACCGATTTAAAATTTTGTATTGTACGTCGCGTAGTCATATTTTACGTCGCGCACGAAAATTTATTTTTCGTAAGTTGCTCGTCGAGTACAAATATGTGCGAGCGTACATACTTTATAAAAACAATTTTTCTATTTTATTACACTTTCAAAATAGTATATAAATATTCTTGCTATAAAAAGCCTTTGTTTCTAAAAGTTATTAATATAAAATAATATGTTTGTATACTAGAAAAGCATTATTATGTAAAGAATATTTTTGCATACATATATCGTAATTATTCATTGGTCTATTTTAAATAAAAATGTAATTTTTGAGATTTATTAATATTAATATTTATTTATTCAAAAAGATATTTAAAAATATTTATTATTTTCGAAATTATTATTATTGGTATTTTGAAAAATATACTTGGAAGTTATTTTGGCCATTTAAATCGTGATTTGATTTTTGGATTTATTTAAATAGATATCCATATTAGAATTTGATTTATTGATTTGATTTAAACTAAAATTTAATTTGATTTAAATTGGATTTGATTTGAGATTTGATTTATTGAATTATTTAAATTAAGTATTGAATTATCTATTTTGGGGTTTAAATTCTCCTAATCCTATCCAAATTGGGAATTCCCACATCCTATAAATAGGCAGGTACTCCTCCAACTTTTCATCACTCTTCCACAAATTTCCACAAAGTGTACGTGCCTCGTGTCAGTGTCCATCTCTTCCGTGTCAGCCGTGACGGCCTCGGGTCTGACCCCGGGTGTCTATCCAATAAGTTATTTCTTTACATATACATTCATCCTCTCCTCCGTGTCGACAATCCCGACACGGCAAATATCCCATCCTAATCCTAAACCCTATCTCCCATCTTGTCCACTGCCATCTTCTTTGTCGTAACCGTCTCCTGTCACAGCACCCCGCCTCCACGACCAGCCACCATCCCCGCAACCTTAGACTACCACAAACATCCGCCGACCACCCTACTGCCATCATCAAACCTGTGTCCGACCTCGACACAGCCCCTCCTCCATGTCTCAAAAACCACCAGTACCGCCACCGCCAATACGACCAGACCCTCGACTACCAACCACCACCACCATCGTCACCGGCGCAAGCCGCCGGCGACCAAAGGAAAACCCAGCAAAATAAAACCTTAAATAAACTCACCTCTGTCGGTGGACGACGAGCCACGGCCGCCTGCTCCAGCGCGCCACCGCCTGGACGCGTCACTGCCGAGCGCGCCTCGACCCCTCTGGTCCGACCCTCTCCGACGAGCCGCCCGCCTTAGCCGAACCCTGACCGCCGCTCGCCCTGAGCGCGTTGCCACCTCGTCCCGACCCAACCGCGCCCCGGCGCCAGCGACCCCCCGGTTCCCTCAGCCTCGACGCCGGCGTTCGTGCCGAGCGCCGCCCCCGTAGCTCTAGTCGCCGCGCCCTCCACCCTATCCGACTTCCCACTCCGCTGGTCGAGCACGCCTCAGATCCGCCTTGGCCTCCGCGACCTCGGCCCAGCGCGGCCGAGCTCCGCCCAAATTTTTCCTTAGGAAAACCCTAGCCGCCCATCTCCACCTCCCCATGACTTTCGCCGCCGCGTCAGAGCCTTCCGCCATCCGCGCCGCCCGCACGCAGCCTCCCGTTTCCCTCTCTTCCCGCGCTCCTTCTGCCCCGCTCCTTCGCCGCCGGCGGGCACAGAGCACAGAGCGTCGCCCTTTTTCCTCTCTCTCCCTCAGATCCTCTCTATAGCTCTGAGTTATCTTTTTATTTATTTATTTATTTTATTAATTTATTTTGGCTGACCTCTCGAGGAGAGGAACAGCTGTGGGTGTTTTGTTTGATTCTGTTTTTTTACTTTTAATGTAAGTTGATATATTCATATAAAATTATTATTATTATCATTATTATTATTTCATTATATTTATTATTATTGTTATTTTCATTATTGTTATTATTATTATTTTATGTATTTATTCTTTATATGTACAAAATCTATTGTACGGTTATAAATACTATATTACTATTATTGTAAATGTTATTTTGATATTAATTAAGTATATTTGTTTGGCTTACTTATATTAGTTTTGATTATTAATAAACATCGAGATAATTTTTTAGCATATTATTTTTGATGATTCTAATATTTTCTACCCAGTTAGATTATAGCTTTAATATAAGAAAAGAGTTTTTATGACTTTTTAGAATATTTTGAATAAAAAGAAAAACATGGAATTTTTTGTCTAAATCAGTTTTCTAAATTTTGTGTGTTTAACAAATATTATTTTTACTAATAAAAATATAGCTCCTATTTAATATCTAATTTTTGACGAACTTAGTATTTTTATCCAAAAATGATTTTTCTTGACTGTGAGTATTTTTCTTATACTTATTTTTACTTATAAAAACTAGTTTTAGGAATTATAAATATTTTCTAAAAATCGTATATATAAATATTTATTTTTTGATTTTCTCCTGTCCGTATCCAAGTCCTATTGTTTCTAATCCTTCGCCCATTTCGAGACTACCTTATGTCCACCCTAACCAATTTGACCCTTCTGGACCCGATGGAACTGTACGTGCCACCATCAGAGGTCCCCTTGCGTAGTTGTCACACCGAAGTCGCAGTTCGTGCCACCATGATCATCGCAGCACACCAGGCGTACTACCAGGCAAGACACCTTGCCATTTGCTGTTTAATTATTTTAGCTCATATTTCATGCATGTTTATTATTTTCTTTATGCAAAATAAACTGTGATACATAGCATAACTGTTAGAACTTACTGTTCATTTATTTTTCCTGCTATGTATTATTTTTCTTACATTAAACCTAGATTTAAGAGACCACCTTGTGTGTTGCATTCATTGGCCTTGACACGTTATAACACGAGGTTGTGTGTCGCATGTAGAACACGGAAGTACATGATTGGCTGGCCACCAGTACATACAAGCCGTGCGATAGAAATAACCGCTAATAGAGGTTGCATGCTTAGTTTGACTTAGCGGTTATAGTGGTTTGTGTTATGGATACAACACAGTAGGCATTGGGCGGAGAGGACAATTCCTTAGCGTATGGGCTTCGATGCACTTTCCTTGTGACCCGGACTCTCCGCTGGAGATACGGGGTTGATGACCCATGATTACTGACGGCCACTGACGATTCTGCGGAACATCATGCTCTTACTGATGGGGCCTCTGGTGGCCAAGGGGGACTACGCCGATCCTATTTAGCCAGGGCTCATGCGTAGGAAGGATTGTTCTTAACTACATTTCACTTAGAACGGTTAGGTACCTTTATCCATTAGGTATGAGTACTTTTGGTTTGGGTATTTGTATCTGACCGTAGCTTGGAACAATAACTTGTCGCGGATTAGTTCATCACATCTTGTCCTTGTTTGGTTGTAGGTGTGACTTACTACTTCGATGAGAAGGTATTGAACCTTGTTGGGGTCCGGATACCATATTGGATTCATAGCATGGAAAGATACGTCGTCGTGAATTAGTTTACCATCTCTTGTCCTTGTTTGGTTGGAGGGATGGTACGCTCGTTCAGTAGGTGTGTATTGGAACATGTTATAATCCGATTTAATTTTTTATTTGAGCAATATTTATTCAGTTTATATGGCATGATATTATGTGTCTTGTTACGTCCCTCTGAGGACCTGGTTATCTCTCCAGGTGTGTGCTATTGTCTTTCGCAGGTGCTTTAGCTATAGCAGTGTTCATTGCCGTTTCTTCGAGGATGATTGCACTTGGATCGTCTTCGCTTCGCTCGCCACTCATTTCATTTTCTATGTACTTTTCTTTATTTTGTTGGTAGTGGATTTGTATCCGCCCAATATATTGTATCAAGACAAATTCATTCTCATTATATGTTATCTTTTATTCATTTATTTTGTGTGGATGAGATTAGTTATGGTTCTACTATATTTTACAGCTTATGTATTTATACGAGGCTTCCATATATTGGAGTATACTTCGTATGAATACAGCTGGCATGTCTATGTTCCTAGTCCTACGTATTTTGGGACTGGGGCGTTACAATATACTCTTGTGCACTCTCATGATCACATGAGCTTTATAGATAAAACCTCTTGTACATGTAACGTAACTTGACTGGATCCATGTATATTGATTGGGGGTAGGTTAAGTATAAATGGTTTTGTGATCTATCCCATCTTGTGCAACTCTATTTCATCTTGTGCAACTGTGTTCTTCATGTGTGACACAAACTTCATGTGTAACCCAAGCCGACTATATACCCATTTTGTACTCTAAATCACGTATATTTCACTATAGTTCTTATTTTCTATAAAACTATTTTTATGTACTCAGAATTGTCTATTTTAAACTATTTATGTACATCCCTCTCTGCGGAATTTTATGTATTTTATGTTCTTCATGTATATTTCTTTACAGTTTATGTATTTTATTCTACTGCTTGTTCTATATTTCCTGCCATGTTTTGGATCTATTTTAGAAATATGTGCACATTCATGTCCTGACTGGACCTGTTGAAAATATTATAGATAATACTGAGGGTTTTCTGTACCACCTTCTATGGAGCACACCTAGATGATACTTGTGAGTTGGACACACAGGAGGATCTAGCCCTAGCTGAGGACATCATCCCTATTGCCTATGCTAGATAGCTAGGCTATTTATCTTATTTTATTTCTATTGTCTTTGATTGTATTATGTGGATGTTGAGATGTAAGTATCGTTTAAACACTTGAACTTATTTCCTTCTGTATATATTTCTCTTTTGTAATTTCATATCTATTTTATCGTGCTATTTTAATCTTAGAATTGTGATTCAGTTGTATCTTCTGAGATTGTACACCGTTCGGAGAGTATATCTTGTTAGTCAGATTTTGATAATGTGTTAGATGGTTGTGACCTAGGATAGTGTTCTATCGCCGATACTGCAGTGTAGGCTGGACGTACCCACGTATTCGTATCCCTATACAAGGTGTGGGTCGTGACAGGCGACGAACGAGCTTGTGCTTTAGACGATGGAGTCACTGTACTTTTAGGGCTATGAGTAGACTCGTACTTTAGGCGACGGAGTCACTGTGCTTTAGGGCGACGAATGGACTTGTGTTTCAAACGACGGAGTCACTGTGTTTTAGGGCGACGAATGATCTTATGTTTCAAACAGCGGAGTCACTATGCTTTAGGGCAACGAGTAGACTTGTTCTTTGGACAACGATGTCACCAAAGTATTAGATGATGGAGGCCATTGAATGGGTCAAGCTTTTGGTTATAGCGAGGGCTCTGTGCTTCTTAGTTGAAGCGAGGGCACAGAGCTTCTGGATTTGAAGGTTCTGTGCTTTTTAGACGGAAGTGAAGGCTCTATGTGAAGAAATGAGCTATCTGTACTTCGGGGTCAAGGAGGGGGCACGGGTATCTGGCTGCGCTTCTGAGTCGAAGGAGCTAGTTCATATCGCAGTCTTTTAAGAGCATTTAATGACTGCTCTTCTTAATGGCCAAGTCAGTCGTTCACTTTTTTAATTATTGCCATTATTTGGGGGAATTCGAGAAGTTACTGGCCTAGAACTCAATGGAATGAACCTATTAAATGAGGTTCATTGTGCTGAGTTCTAGGTTCATCCCATTAATTTGGACGTCTTTGACTGACGGCCACGTGGCATATTGGTTGGACAATACTTACCTATGTAAATGGAAGTTTTTCTGAAGAGTCATCTTCTTCTCTTAGCATTCCAAACGTTATGCTCGATCCTGACTTAGCTTCGAACGACCATTGGCCTTGTACAAGTCGGCTGATGGTTGTGGATCCCTTCGTTCAAAGAAGCTCCGCCTTTGTAGAATAATTGATGTTGAGTTTCGAGGTGCACTTGAGCGTTTGGCATAAGGAGTTCGAACCTGAACGACGTCTTGGAGGTCTTCAAGATCCAAGCTTTCGGATTTGGATTGTTTGCCAATCCGAAGAGCCACAGGTTGTACTCTCTCCAGCTCAATGGCGGTGGCACGACCTATGTTGTGGATTGAGTTCTCGCTCGGGCCAATAGCTGCTTCAGGAAGTAGCTCGCTCTGGCAGCGCTGCGCATCTGGGGGGCTACACGTCTGTAAAGATTAACCCTCTTGTATGGTGCCTGTGAAAATTAACCCTCTTATAGATCTTTAGATGCCTTATTCTTTTCCTGCTGAATCTGTAATAGATCCTTATAGGCAAAGCTCTTTTGTTGTAATCATGATAAATCTGTAATAGATCATTGTAGGTATGATTTAATAAAGAGCTTTTTATGAAGTAGTTTCTGATCTTTTGTTTGCGCTTTTCTGGTACCTATGCTTTTATAAAGCTCTGTGTAGCGAGAATACTACCTGCACTTTTGACATGTCTGTGCATTTTTATGCTTCTTCAAGACCCCCTTCAAAGTGTTTCGAACTTGAATCAAGCTCGTAATACTTTGAATAGAAGCATGACACATGTCCTTTTCGAGCGAATGCTCGGCGTGCCTACTGACAGGCTGTCATCACGCTTAGGCTTCTGCATTAAATGTCTTAAGCCATCGCTTCATTAAATTTGATCTTAATTTTTCGTTTCTAGGGAACGGTCATCATGATCCCAACTTTTTGTCCCTACGTTGTTCGAAGAGTTCCCTCGATCACGAAGCGTTTCGTCTTCTTTCGCTGACATAGCTGCACCCTATAAGTAGGGGTTGTTGGGGAGAGAGAAAAACTTTCTTGCTTTAACCTACCTTCCCATATAAGCTTTTATCAGAGTCTTCTTCTTTTTTCAAACCCTAACTTTTTTGCCATAGCTCCCAAGAAATCATGAACCCCAAAAGCGCCTGCGGCGACCTCCAAGAAGGCTAAAGGAAAGCGGCATGCTTCTGAGGCCAGTGATCTTGATGACCTATCGAACGTTGGTGTGGTAGTTCATAGTGACGTACGGCCGCCTGTTGCAGGTAATAAACTTTGACTCCCTGCTCTACTTATGCACATGAGTGGTCACTCCTTGGAGTATCGTCTCGTAGATGTGCTGAAGCTTTTCTTGCTGATGCGTGTGGTCACTCGTTCTTTGGATAAGTGTTTGTACATGCGCTGAAGCTTTGTTCAACCGATGCACCTGGTTTTTTCTTTTAATAAAGTAACAATTATGAGATGTGCCGAGGTTCTTGTTGACGTGCAGGATATAGTACCTGCGTGGATGCTCTGCCAATGAAACACAGCTCTACTTGGTAGTATCTGCACGGAAGCTCACTTACAGAAGCGCAATGCTACTTGGTGATACCTGTGCGGCCGATAATTTGCTGAAGCATAGTGCTATCTGGTAGTACCTCTGCGGATGCTTTGCTTTACTGAACACCAATCTTAGACTCTTGTTTCTTACTTTTGTGCAGTTTTCATGACTACTCCCTGAATGAGATTCTTTATGACTTCTTTATCTGCGCACTGGAGATAAACGTCGAGTAAGAACTCGTCGAGCCAGCCAGAAGGTTGATTGCGGAAGATTAATCAACGGGGCAACTGGATGAAATGCAGGAGCAGCGACTGGGCTATTTTTGCCGCATGCTAGATCAGGATAGGCTGACTCCTTCTTTTGATGCCGACGTTGGGATGTTCAAGCCCTAGTTTCTCTTTGGTGATCAGTTGGCTATGAAGGAAGAGGACCTCCTTACACTTAAGTTGGCCTGTATTTTGAGAGCAATGGCCTCCCCTTGTATGTTCCGGTGACTAACCGTCATCTTCCGTTGTCTGTCTTCTCCTGTTTCGTTGAAAGATGACATCTGGAGTGGGATCTGACCCCCTAGCCAGGGGGTCTAATCGCAGGCCGTATCAAGGTAGATAAAGGCTCCTAGGGGAGAGATGCCTTTACGGCCATTCGGGTTGGTTCATTGTTCTCCTTACGGTTGCTACTTCCCGGTCGTAGGTTCAGCGATATTTTTGCGAATGTGCATCTATTTGGTGCTTCAATTTTTATAAATAGACTTCTGGCGTCCGGTTGTACATATCCGACGAGCGCTTACCGGGTCGAAGGTTCGATTCACTCCAAAAAAAGTGGGGTGACTTGATTCGGTGGACATTGAGCACTTTTAAGGAGGATCTGAGCGGCACTGGCCTTTGTCGTGCCATAAAGGGTACTGAGTATTGAATTCCATCAACCAGTCCTTGTTCATGCCTTTGTTGGAGTTGTTCAATCACCATACCGGGAATTTTTTTCTGCCGTGTGGGGAGATGGGATTGGCTCTCTATGAGATGTTTGCCATCTCAAAGCTACCTTGGGGTGAGCACACATACGAGGAGTATTTCCATACTCCCGATGAGCTCGCGGGGTTGAAAAGCAAGTATCCGGAGATAGTGGCAGTGTACAAGGAACTGCTTTGCCACCATCAATTTTGTATACGCCGTGACTCTACTAAGGGTCAGCCTTACTTCAATGCATGGAGGATGTATTTCTTTGGCGACAATTCATCGAAACGCAGATCGGTTCGTCTTTTCTCTCGTAGGGCGTATACTTCCGTTGAGGTGGAGGAGATGGAGGTAGAGGCCAAGACGCGAGCTCCCTCACTAGATGTTGAGGGAAGACCCGACTCCACCGTCCGTAGTTATTTTTACCAAAATTTAACACCCATAAGTCCGAAAGCGACGCTAGCTGCCCTTCTGATGATGTAGCTGAGGAAGGCTGTGGTGCCTGGAGGCTCAGGCTCTGTGGGACGACTGAGTAGGGAACTTATCATGCCGGCCGTGAGGTTGGCTTTTGATCATTCTCTTGCGCTACTTCTGGCCATGGTTTGCAATATTCTTCGAGGCCTACGGGACCTCTCAGAAAAGATCATCGAGTATCGTGGGTGTGTCAGCAGATTTCCTCGAGCAAAGTTGCCCTTCCATTGTTTGATGGCCAGGTTGGCATTGCACCATACTGGTTTGATTGTCTCTGCCACCATAGACGGTCACGAGGAGGAGGATGCGCTTTTGCGCAACTACTACAAGGCGACGTAGTCGCATGACGATGTTCTTGTCTGTAGGCGGGCGTTGAAATGCTTGGACAGTTATAGTTTTAGCAGGGTTTCACCTTTCTATGATGGCCATGAAGTTGGTGACGAGCTGGTTAACTGGACCGGCGGAAGGGACGAGTTAACTGTCGGTGCTTTTTGCTGGTTGTCATCCATTCGCCCTTCGTACTTGGTATTTCGAAGCCATAATAAGGCATATCTGGAGCCCTATCTGACGAGTTGCTTCGCACGACAGTTTGGTTATAGCCAAACTATGATGAGCAATCCTAGCCCGTGTCTTAGCTATGAGGAAAGTTTGTTGGACAGCACCCGCGCTTGGAGTTATTACAACACCAAATCTATTGGGGCAGCGTTTACATTCCCTGACTGTATGCGGAGCCCCGTGTCTTGTTTTTTGCTGTAAAGTTCTATTGTTTGGTGAATAAATGCTCTTAGGTTTACGATCGAGAACAGAGCTTTATTATGGGTATGAAGTTTGAGAGGCCCCAGCGGCAGTCTCAGGAGTCTGAAGCTGTAGGATATGGGTCTTCGGATGACTCTAGTGCCTCTTAGGAGCGAAAGGAGGATGTGCGCCCGTGAGTTCTCTACTGAAATATCGAGCTCGTTTGGCGGCAAACCCTCCTTCTGGCAAGAAGGTAAAAAGAGTGGCATCCAAGGGTCATGCTCCCTTGCGGCCTAGCACGCCGCCTGTTGCGTCGACCTCAAGGGTATATTTTAGTTCCTTTTTTATTCGAATTTTTGCTCGTGGTTTTTTATTTATCCTTGTTTCACTGGTACAGGCGAGGGAGAAGTTGGAGCGATCAAAGGAGTACCATATTCTTGAGGATGGCCCAGCCACTGAGGCAGAACGGTTCCTCCTCCTGTCTCTTTTGACTATGAGGTAATGGCTTCCCGGGGTGGCTCCGTTGTAATACCCGGGGTTGGCCTCGTGTTTCGTGAAAGTACCGTTCGGGAAACCGGGCTTGAGACGGGTCGATCGGCTGAGGATGCTGAAGGCACTTCTACTGGTTCCTTCCGGGAGCCTACTCCTTATGGAGGCATCAAGGCACCAGTAGTGGAAGATTTAGCCTTGGCGTATATTCCACCTCAATCCCGAGTGGCAGTTGAAGAATGTCAAAGATCCAGTGGTGGACCTTGTCGACGATCGGGCTGGTCGAGGTGTAGCTCCCCTTCCCGAAATTTTTTGAAATATTTTATTATTATTATTTATCTGATTTAAATGGTGATTTTTAGAATTTTATAAATAATTATTTAGTTAATTATTACGGTAGATAATTTTAGTCATGGTTAGGAATTTGAGTACAAGGTGACTAGAAATTATGGCACGGATAATGCAGTGGCGTGATTTATCTAGTGTATTAGCCCTGGTAGAGAAGGCCGAACCATAGTGATGTCCTAACTAGGAAAACCAGGCCAAGTTGTGACATGACCATTATAAATAGTTTAATTATTCATTATTAATATTATTGACGTTTAAGTGACCCGGTTGTACCAAACTGGTCCGGACTTGACCCGAACCAAACCCGGGCCCATGTAATGTGGTAGAGCGACCAAAGACGTTCACGATAATAGATGCGTGGTATGAATGTGCATACTTCGTAATTTATGTAGTGGTCTAGTAAATGTTTATATATATATATATATATATATATATATATATATATATATATATATATATATATATATATATATATATATATATATATATATTAATTGTCATATAAAATATCAATAATGTTTTATTTGATAATTATAGTGAATATTACCTTAAACATATACTTTGGGATTTTGGGATTTATGTAGGCTATATAGGTATATACATGTGCATATATATGATTATATTCCTGATATAAAATTTAGGCTTTATATAAATACATATATGTATAATTATCTAAGTTCATTTTATATATAGCCTATTATATAAATTAAGATTCCAATATTGTAATTAAGGATTATAATTATAATATTTAATTGTTATATTGTGATGTACAATTTATACGCATATATCATCATATATGGGTATGTATATATAAATATATATTATATATGTGTGTATCTAAATATATATATAGAAATATACATATATAGGTGGGTATGTATAGATAAATATATATATGTATTTGTGTGTAAATGTGTATATATGTATATATGTACGTAGGTACTTAAGTATATGTAAATATATATATGCTAATAAAAATATAAACAAAGGAAAGCAGCAGTTAGCTTAGCCCAGCCCAGCCCAGCTCGAGCCGAGCCCGGGCATCCCCCAAGCCCATCCGAAGTCCTTTCCCCCCCCTCCCGACCCCTGTGAAACCAACAAAAACGTGATTGAGGTGGAATATACGCCACCCAGCATCGACTCAGCCACCCTGGACGACCTGCGCCACCACCCGCACCGGTGCCACTGTCGCACGCCGGCCAAAGCCGCTGGAGGCCGCACGTGCGCGGTCTGGACTGTTCAGAAGCAAGAACATCAACGGGATTATTTTGCAGCGAGGATTCTTCCACGATCGGTCGTTCCTCGAGCCGTCACTTCGGGTGCGTACACAACATATAGGACTGTAAGTCTCTTCAATTAGTTTATTTTCATATGCCCTAAATTTCCCGAGAAGTCGACGTCAAAACTGACGAATAACTGCTCGAAAAACAGAACAATTATTGGTTCAAAGACCCGATTTGGAAGGCGACTTCCTGTTTTGTAATCAACAGTTTTGAGAAGCTAATTGAACAATCCCGTAGCCAACCTATAGGTCTACGAAACCCTTTTTGTAGTTCCTAAATTCAACAAGTATGTGCAAAATAATTTGATTGCAAAAATCAAGAAAAATCAGTTTCAGAAAACTATAAAAATCTAGAAAACCACCGATACGCGGTGCGCGCCGACAATCGAGGCGACGTGGTTGCGAACCGAAAGCATCAAAAGGTGCGTATCGACTTCGCGGACGTGTGGGCTTTGACGGAATTCAAATTAGTCGCATGTGCGCGACGAATTTGATGCGTATCCGTCAAAATTTACCGTATCGGCCTCTGTGCAAATTTTCCAATTACTTTGTGCACTTTTGTCAGATCGAGACAAAACTTATGCCAACAGGACCGCATCATTTTTTTGATCCTGTTTGCCAAGTTTGGTCTAATTCTGAGACAATTGATCGGATCATCGTTTTGCGGGCCCCACGATCCGACTCAACGGGCGATTTTGTGCACGGCCCACCGGAATCCAACTTTGGACATACGGTTGGGTTCGTATCGAAAAACCGGACCTGGTGACATATAGTTTGACAACTTTAGAGACCATTAACTCTGGCACGTTTTTTGGTGCAAAGCGGGTCCAACGACGGACATTATTTTGGCCCAAAATTACCATTTTTTCCCTGTGTCCATAATTGGACTTAAGGACAGGAAATCCTAGCTAATTTGACTATTCTGAGAATGTTGGTAATGTTTATTTCAGCATCCGAAGACTTTTTGCATGTGTTGACTTTAGTGACTCATTTGAGTGGTTGTATTATCGGTTTCACCAGCAAAGGACGTCAGGCAAGTGCACTTTCTGATTGGTTTTCGATTCATAGTAGTTTTTACATTTCATGTTTATACATGTGTCTTGCTGCTTGTTGACACGCTCGTCACACGGAGATTAGTATCATAGATTTATTATACATTCTTGATTGTCATTTTCATGATTACCATGCTTGCGATCTGATTCCATGAGTACTAGCTGGGCAGAGAAATATGTTAGTAGACATGTGAACTACCCCTTATCATCCCAATATATCTAATCTTGACTGATAGCAGCTACACACGACACGTACAAGGTGCCGTATTTACCCCTTTGCCGTTCACATGTCGAAAAGGATACTTCAAACCACATAGATAGTTGTCTTTTATTTATTTCCTTGTTTTCTTTACCGTTTGCCATGAAATCAGTTACTTTCTGTTGACCCAAAATGGATCACAGTCAATCTAATCTTAAAAATTAACAAAATAATATTTGTCATAGTCCAATTTGACACATCGAGCTCGAAATCAATCTACTCAGCTCATTGGTTCAAGATCACAGCTGCTTAGAGTTTTACTATTTTTGTATACTGGAGTCTGTATTTTTTATTGTTCTTGAGTATAGGATGATGTACATTGGGTCATACTGAAAAACTTTGGGCTAGCCATAGCTTTATAGGTTTACTTATGTCACGACCCGCACCCTAGAGTAAGGGCACGAGGAGTGGGTACGTCCAGCCTACGCCGCAGTGTCGGCAGTAGAACGCTGTCTTAGGTCACAACATCTAACAATATAATGCTAAGCATTTTATACTCCCCGAATGGGGGTGACATAGCAGAATATAAACTCAATCACAACTAAGGAAGAAGAAGTACGTTATGATATAGAACTCAAAATGAAATACAGATGATCAAAAGAGTCTAAGTGTCTAAGATAACAACTCAGCAACATCCAGAATATAAAGTCTCAACTACAGAATATGAAAGAATATATACAATCCAGATCTCAAATGACAGAATAGAGCCTAACTAAACTAGTCTAAGCAGTATGGACGACGTCCTCAACTAGAGCTGGATCCTCCTGTGGGTCCAACTCACAGGTATCGTCTAGATGGGCTCCATAGTAGGTCGGGCAGAAGTCATCGGTATCGTCTGTAATATTTTCAACAGGTCCAGTCAGGACGAGAGCGAGCACAGTACATCTCATGCAGTTCATATCATGTTAGGAAATATAAAGCAAGCAATAGAGTAAGATACATGAAACGCTGTAAGAAGATGTACATGAAAATAGGAGAGATATTTGATAAGTGAAAATATATACATGATAAGTAAGAACTGTAAGTGACTAGTGATTTAGAGTACGAGATGGCATGTAATTGGCTTAGGTTGTACATGATAAATATGGAAAGTAATAGAGTGTACATGATGGATAAATTACATGACCATTTATACTCACCCCTATCCACAATCAATACACAAGGATCCAGTCAAGTTACGTTACGGACATGATGTTTTGGTTACACATAAAACACATGAGAAAACATGAGCATACATGAGAGCACATGAAAGTACATGAGCGTACATGAAAGAATATGAGAGAACATGAGTGTACATGAATAACACAAGAGCAAGGAATACATGATGTACATGAAACACATGATATAAAGTATCCGATGCGCCCACTAAGGGGATAACATCCCAAGAAGAGATCCATATAGTACCAATCCGTGATGATAACGTGACAGCATCAAGTAAAGTAATCTAGAGTAAGAATATAAGTCGTGACAAGTATGAAACGATCAAAGAATGTACTTGCCTGTGGTCCTGAGCTGATAAGGTAAACAGACGCTCAGAGAAATCACAGACCTAAAATAAGATATTATGAGTCAAATAGGGTTTTATACTGAAAAGGAAACTAAGTTAAGTCATGAATGCAAGTCTAAATCAAAACTAGGTCAATCTAGGTCAAATTGAGTCATACTAGGTCATACTGGTTCATACTAG
Source organism: Iris pallida (assembly GCA_029216955.1). NCBI lineage: Eukaryota > Viridiplantae > Streptophyta > Magnoliopsida > Asparagales > Iridaceae > Iris > Iris pallida. The sequence continues at coordinate 101,614 of JANAVB010006000.1, read as the reverse complement.
GTCATACCAAGTCACTGGGAGTCAATCCAAGTCAAACTAGATCAAACGGGGTCAAAGGTTGACTTACAGTTTACTTTTGGTCAACTGGTCAACCCTGGTCAACTCTTAGTCAACCCTAGGTCAAACTAGTCTAATGTTGACCAACTATTTACTTTCAGTCAACTGGTCAACTCTGGTTTGGTTTCGGTCCAATCTAGTCGCTTAAAGGCTAAGTTTGACTCTCGGTTGACTTTTGGTCAAAATGGTCAACCGACGTCAAAACTAGTCTAGGAGCACTATATTTGATCATTACCAACCAAGGGAACCAAGTTCTAACCATATCTTAGAATCTAAACTCAAATACCTTATTCCTAGGTAAAACCTACATTACCTTACCAAGGTAAATCCCGATACCTTGCCCAATACAAAGGAAACCCCGCTAATACCCAAGATACTAGCCTAGACTCCTTAGGGCAGCTAGATACTATCCTATCTAAGGTTTACCTACCAAGAAATATAGGTATCCTAGGTATCTAGCCTATCTTAGAACATAGGTTGGTTTTACCCTCATTACCCTACCAAGATATCCTACCCCATTCTCACATCATCCTAACACTCACCCACACAACTCACTCACACACAACACTCTCATACATCACTCATGACAACACACTCATAGGCTCTCACCTAGGCTTACATATAGGCTAACACCTATAGGCACACATAAATACATATGTAGGCTCACACACACACAAATGGCTCACAAACACATACACATAAGAGTGAATGTAGGGACTGATTTAGGGACGGGTTCTGAGACAGGAAAATAGTGGTTAAGGGTGCCTACATGGCTGTCATTGGGACAGTCATATAGAGTGTTTAGGGGGCCTGAAATATGGTACAACTGGACTGAAAATCTGGACAGCAAGGGACAGCATATAGGGTGCCATTAAGTTGTGTTTAGGGACAGCATATAGATGGTTAAGGGCTGTTAGTGTCAGGTTTTTAGGGGGCCAAATGGATAGGTAATAGGGACTGAAAGAAGGGCAGCAATGTCAGGTTTTGGGGATGTACGGACTGATATATGGGGGTGTATCAAAGGGGATTAGATGGGCAGCTATGAGGGGACTGTAAAGGACTAAATTGGGACAGCAATATGGGGTTTTTAAGGACTGAAACTATGATGGTTTTGGGACTGAATATGGAGCATGTTAGGACAGGTTTTTGGGGCTATTATTGGACTGTTTTAGAGACAGTCAAAGGACAGCCATAGATGGGTTTTAAGGGGCTGTTGTGTGATGGTTTGGACTGATATCTACGGACTGAAATGTGGACAACAATGACATGTTTTGGGGTGTTGGGGACAGCCTATATAGGACTGGATTTGAGTGGTTTAATGGGCTGATATTGGAGGCTGGAAAGGGGGTGTATATGGCTGAATGTTAGGGACAAACAAGGGCTGTTTGTGGACTGATTAGTGGGTGAAATGGACAGCAATGTGTGGGCTTGTTTGGGTCTAATTTTGGGACAGCAAGGGTGGGTTTGTGGATAGCCATATATAGGTTTAAGGGGGGCTGCTTTAGAGTGGTTCAAGGGGTTAAATATATTGTTGTCCTGCTGTTGTTAGCAGCCGGATTGTGGGTGTTTCCTCCCCCTTTCACCACCAATCTCTATCTCTCTATCTCACATTCAAATCCTCTCACACAAACTCTCATAAACCTTGTATACCACACTCTCTAATCCTCTTCTATACTAACACATACACATCCAATTCTTCTCCTTTGGCCGAACCTACATGTGCCCCCATACCAAACACAAAATCACACATTCACAACCATAGTATATATACATATATATATAAGCCATAATATATATATATATATATATATATATATATATATATATATTATATATATATATATATATATATATATATATATATATATATATATATAGAGAGAGAGAGAGAGAGAGAATGATATATATATATATACAACCATATATATATATATATATATATATATATATATATATATATATACATATATATTTAACAATATGATACAATATGATACTTAGGAAAACACCTCTCTACACACCTATAAATCTGAGAATAAATATTAAAACAACATTAAATCAATATCTAATAAATCTACATGTGTCCAAATAGGGGTTTTCCCACTAGAACACGATCCTACACATTGGACACCTCTACAAGTATACAAATGGACACAAATGGAGACACAACCATGGGGGTCATTCCTATGTGTCAAAATCAATCTAATGTATAAGAAAAATGAGAAAGAGAAAGGGATTTATACCTTCCGGTAGATCGAATCGAAGGAAAGGCCTTCTGATATGCCACCGACATGTAGGAATCCCAAACGGACACGAACGAGCTCCGAATCCTCTCAAACTTGGGTAGCTTCCTCCTTGGCTTGAATGGAGAAGGAAAGAAGAAGGTTGGGTGAAAAAATGGAAGGATTTGGTAGAGAAAAAGCTAGGGATTGCTCTCTAAAAATTTGGAGAAGAACAAGAGAGAGAAAATGAGAGGGGATAATGATGGAATGATGGAGCCTATCCACACTATATGGCCGGCCAAAGAGGGGGCTAGGTGTCCATTTGTGAAAAGTCTAAAAAGCCCCTACACTAATCTATTTATTAATACATTGGAAAGGGTTTAAGTCGGGGGCTAATTTAGTCATTCCTAAAACACTAATCACACTAATCCTATCCAAATAAATTAGCCTAGTCACTAACTAAAATAATTAACATGTGAGCCATGGCTAACTAGTGTGTGGACCCCACTAGAGTCAACACTACCCCGGGTTCCCGTTACAAGTCGGATTAAGCTGAAATTCGAACCCGACTCAAATAACCCCGAAATAATATTATAAATAAATAAATAATTTCAAAAATATTCTAAAATAAAAAATGACAAAATATCCTCAAACTAGAAATGTGGTAGATGAAATACCCTAATCACAAGTCATGATTTTAAATAGTTTAAAAATGATTAAAAATCACCAAAAATTATAATATGAAATAAATATCAATAAACAATAATATAATTACAAAATTTCAAAATTACCCTCATCTAGAAAACTGGGTGTTACAATCCTACCCACCTTATAAAAATTTTGTCCTCGAAATTAAGATGATCGCACCCCCTTCTAGGTCAAACATTGTCAATTTCTCAATATCCTAGTACTTGGTCATCAGCTGGTCAACTTCTTAGGATTTTACCTACGCTAGCTACCCAGGTGTTGGCAACTAGAATTTAGCAAAAAGAGAAACTCTATAATAGGCTAGCTCTTAACTTCCCAATCCTATCAAGTCACCCATAACTAAGTACCTACAAGCTGAGCACACCAATCCCAAATACTACATATATATATGCTCAAGGACAACAACCTATCACATATATCCTAAGTATATGTAGCTCCCCTTCCCAAAAATTTTGAAATATTTTAAATATTATTTTATTGCTTATTTTAGATTTTATAAATAATTAATCATTGGCTTATTAAAAATTTGTTATTGTATTATTACTTCGTTGAGGTTGTATAATATTAACATTATTATTGTGGTTATTAAAATATCCATTATTTACTACTATTAGAATTACCAATATTATTTCGTTAACAAAAAGATATGTGTAAATTTATAAATGTATAATATATAAGTGTCGGTATATATATATATATATATATATATATATATATATATATATATATATATATATATATATATATATATGTATAGATGTATATATTATAGGTAAAAGTATTTGTGTATGTATATAAAAAATATATGTATACGTGTATAGGTGTAAGTAATATAAATATATATCATATATATACATATATATATATGGTTGTGTGTGTATATGCATATATATGGGTCTTTTTAAATATATGAAAAGATTTTGTGAATAAATGATTATATGAATAATATAGGAATATATACATGTATACATAGATGTATATATGTATATATAGATTTTTTTTATATATGAAAGAAAGAAAAAGAAATAGAAGAATAAACAACCCAGTCATTTGAGTTCTGTAATCAAACTAATCCAGCAAATAGAATTAGAGAAGATAGAGCACCCCATTGGAGCCAGCGCAGCAAGCAAGGCCCCAAGCCTGACCCCCTTAAGTTACTAGTTTGCTAGTAACAAACGCACCCCAACCAGCATAGCTCTCGGCCTCGGCTTGAACCCCGACCCCCACGAGTACTTAGCAGCAGAGGCTCTTAGAACCCGAGCCCACCTAAACGTTTCCCCGACCCCCTCCCTTACGCGAAGAGCAGCCCCCACCCCAAACTAATTTCCTACAGGAGCCCAACAACCCGAGAAGGACTTCACCTATGCATATATATGCGTAAACGTTAGGAATCGAGGGAGACAAACAGAACTGCCGCGAGAAAACAAACCCTAGCGCCGCCACCCACCTGGGCGCGCCTCAGCGGGCGCACGCACCGCCCTGGGCGCGCCGTCGACCGGCCGGGCCGTCGGACCAGCGCGCGCATGCCGGGTCAGCGCGCAAAAGCAGCGGCTAGTGCAGTCCGTCGAGAAGTTTTCGCCGTGCGTTTTCTTCGCGCACGCTCGACTAATCGTCGAGCCATTTTCTTTGGTATGCTTCTAACCTTACCATCTTCGTTTCGATCCCATTAGCTAGATTTACTTTGCACGACACGCGCCACGAACCGAGTCCGAAGATTGACGAAATCCTGTCCAAAACAGGACGTAAAGTTCAGTCCAAACACCCTAGTTCGCGGCCAGTTTTTGCCCAAACCATGCATGATTTCGAAAATCCATTTGAAGGCAAATTTTGACAACATATACGAGATGGAAACCCTGTTTATAGATTTATTTTTCATCAATTATATCGCTGTTAAATTAACTTCAAAGTTAGAGAAAAATCTGTTTTAAAAACTTAGAAATCGCCCCGTATCCGTCCAATGCAAATTCGGTCATAACTTCGTGCACGCTCGTCAGATCGAGACGAAACTTATGCCAGCAGAACCGTATCATTTTTCTGGTCCTGTATGCCAAGTTTGGTCCGATTCTGAGATAGTTGAAATCGACGTCGTTTTGCGGGCCCCGCAGTTCCACTCAACGGGCGATTTTGTGCACGGCCTGCCGGAATCCAACTTTGGACATACGGTTGGGTTCGTATCGGAAAACTGGATCCGTAGACATGTAGTTTGACGACTTTAGAGACCGTTGACTCTGGCACGCTTTTCGGTGCAAAGCGGGTCCAACGGCGGATACCGTTTTTGCCCGAAATTACCGTTTTGCCCCTGTGTCCAGAATTGGACTTAAGGACAGGCAATCCTAGCTAATTTGACTATTCTGAGAACGTTGATAATGTTTATTTCAGCATCCGGAGACTTTTACATGTGTTGATTGATTGTGGCTCATTGTGTGGTACAATATTGGTTTCTCCAGCTAAGGACCTCAGGCAAGTGCACTTTCTGATTGCTTTTCGATTCATAGTAGTTTTCTCATTTCATGTCTATACATATATCTTGCTGCTTGTTGACACGCTCGTCACACGGAGTTGTCGGGAGGGGAAATATCTTAGTATACATGTGGACTACCCAGAAATATCCCCAAAATGTCTATTCTTGAACGATAGCTGCTGCACACGACACGTGCAGTATGCCGGATTTTATCCCCTAGCCGTCCACATGTTGAAACGGATATTTCACACCACTTAGATAGATGTCTTTTATTAGCTTTTCCTTGTTTATTTCTCTATCGTGCTATGACATCACTTTATCTTACAGTTTTTATTTCTCATATGTTATTTTCATGTCTTGATAATTCTATTGTGTTTTGCACTGCCGTCGGTTTGTGTACTTGTTCCAATCCTGACTGGATAACCAACATTTTTCAGGTTTAGCCGCGATCACTCTTAGCATTGGGAAGACTTGGGTATGCTGAAGACAACCTAGAAATAGAAAACAGTTGTATTATTTCATTAAATGTAAAATTTTGTACATTCCTTTAAATTGTAAATGTTGTAATAAATCTAGAAATGTGAATGAGCAATATTGTTTTATTTGAGCATTTATTTTTTGCGGGCTTGACAGCGTTCTACCGCCGACTCTGCGGCGTAGGCTGGCTTGGACACGTCTCGTATCCATAAAGCGGGTGCGGGTCGTGACAGTATATCATCTGCAATCTATATGTATATAGGCCTCTCAGTCTTAGGTGAACTACAACTATATTCAAGGATTGGCTTTGGTCATGGGTGCCTCACTGGAAAAAGGTAAGGAAAGTAATAACAATCATGAAGGCTGTAAGGCATACTAACATCCTATATGTAAACTGGTTGGTATTATAAACAACAAGAAAATCATCTACAATGGGTTACTATTCTAATACCACTACTAACTATCATCTCTAGGGTACAGACACTCCACAAGTCGTCATATCATTACACTATGAAAGAACTACATATGAATAAGCTCTACAACTAAATATCCCTACTCCTAAGTTATTTATAACAACAGAAGGGTATAATCATATGCGTCTGTCCAAAATTATATTGTTCAGAGTCTTCGTCATGCTAGTGAGCAAGGCTACGATAATCATATGCGTCTGTCCAAAGTCATGTTATTTATAACTAAGGTACATACCTCTAGGTTCATGGTATTTAAAATTTTTTGCATTGTCGCATGCGACAGCGAAAAACTTAAATTCCTCACCAGAGAAATACATCCAAAATCTGACTACATGTCCTCACTATGCCAACTAACACGACTATCAAAGATTCTAGATCCCATGATTTAGGTGACCTAGCCCATATGATTTTCCTCAAAAGAAAAAAAATAAACATAACACAGGAACAACAGAACAAATTGATCAGTCAACAAGGAACAGATGGAATCGAATTTCAAGATAGTTCTAAGAGACAATTTCGGGAATGGAATAGAGAAGAACGGAACTTGCAGCAAGATCTCTAATGGTCTGTGCATCCTCGACTGTCCTGACGATAGCTCGCCCTGCTGGTTTTCCCTAGTCTGCTGCTGAAGCTGCATGAACCTCTGTTGCTAAGAGAAATCGGAAATGACGGGAAAAGGTCTCTGTACAGACGAAGGTGCACCTCCAATGTAGCAAAAATGCCAACCTGAGTTGGCACAACAGGAGCTGCGGTCTCGAGGCCCTGATGAACAGGACGAGAGGTGGCCAGCCTCTCGATAGTATTTCCCGAACCGGAGCGATGAGATCGTGTCTTCATAACCATCATGAAGACAGATCAAAACAAGAAGCAATTTCTGAGAATGAAGCAAAAGTTCAACGGGGGACAGTTTATATTCAAGGGAGTCAATAAGCAATAATTTAGATAAAGGAATCTGATTAAGAGTTTTTCTAGTGTGATTCAGTACCCTCAAAAATATCATAATCCTACTGCAGGCTGTAGTGATACTCTAGTTTGAATACCACTACATAAATTCGACCTGCATGGGCCACCACTAAAAATGTGTCACAACCCGCACCCTAGAGTAAGGGCACGAGAAGTGGGTACGTCCAGCCTGCACCGTAGTGTCGGCGGTAGAATGTTATCCTAGGTCACAACATCTAACAATATAATGCTAAGCAGTTTATACTCCCCGAATGGGGATGACATAGCAGAATGTAAACTCAATCACAACTAAGAAAGAAAAAGTACGATATGATAGAGAACTCAAAATGAAATACAGATGATCAGAAGAGTCTAAGTGTCTAAGATAACAACTCAGCAACATCCAGAATACAAAGTCTCAACTACAGAATATGAAAGAATATATAAAATCCAGATCTCAAATGACAGAATAGAGCCTAATAAACTAGTCTAAGCAGTATGGACGACGTCCTCAACTAGAGCTGGATCCTCCTGTGGGTCCAACTCACAGGTATCGTCTAGATGGACTCCATAGTAGGTCGGGCAAAAGTTCTCGGTATCATCTGTAATATTTTCAACAGGTCCAGTCAGGACGGGAGCGAGCACAGTATATCTCATGCAGTTCATATCATGTCAGGAAATATAAAGCAAGCAATAGAGTAAGATACATGAAACGCTGTAAGAAGATGTACATAAAAACAGGAGAGATATTTGATAACTGGAAATATATACATGATAAGTAAGAACTGTAAGTGACTAGTGATTTAGAGTACAAGATGGCATTTAATTGGCTTAGGTTGTACATGATAAAACATGGAAAGTAACATAGTGTACATGATGGGTAAATCACATGACCATTTATACTCACCCCTACCCACAATCAATACACAAGGATCAAGTCAAGTTACGTTACGGACATGATATTTTGGTTACATACGAAACACATGAGGAAACATGAGCGTACATGAGAGCACATGAAAGAACATGAGCGTACATGAAAGAACATGAGAGAACATGAGTGTACATGAATAACACAAGAGCAAGGAATACATGATGTACATGAAACACATGACATAAAGTATCCGATGCGCCCGCTAAGAAGATAACATCCCAAGAAGAGATCCATATAGTACCAATCCGTGATGATAACGTGACAGCATCAAGTAAAGTAATCTAGAGCAAGAATATAAGTTGTGACAAGTATGAAACGATCAAAGAATGTACTCGCCTGTGGTCCTGAGCTGATAAGGTGAACAGACGCTCAGAGAAATCACAGACCTAAAATAAGATACTATGAGTTAAACAGGATTTTATACTAAAAAGGAAACTAATTTAAGTCATGAATGCAAGTCTAAGTCAAAACTAGATCAATCTAGGTTAAACTAAGTCATACTAGGTCATACTGGTTCATACTAGGTCATACCAAGTCACTGGGAGTCAATCCAAGTCAAACTAGGTCAAACGGGTTCAAAGGTTGACTTACAGTTAACTTTTGGTCAACTGGTTAACCCTGGTCAACTCTAGGTCAACCCTAGGTCAAACTAGTCTAATGTTGACCAACTGTTGACTTTCAGTCAACTGGTCAACTCTGGTTTGGTTTCGGTCCAATCTAGTCGTTTAAAGGCTAAGTTTGACTCTCGGTTGACTTTTGTTGACTTTTGGTCAAAATGGCAACCGACGTCAAAACTAGTCTAGGAGCACTATAATTTATCATTACCAACCAAGGGAACCAAGTTCTAACTATATCTTAGACTCTAAACTCAAATACCTTATTCCTAGGTAAAACCTACATTACCTTACCAAGTTAAATCCCGATACCTTGCCCAATACAAAGGAAACCCCGCTAATACCCAAGATACTAGCCTAGGCTCCTTAGGGTAGCTAGATACTATCCTATCTAAGGTTTACCTACCAAGAAATATAGATATCCTAGGTATCTAGCCTATCTTAGAACATAGGTTGGTTTTACCCTCATTACCCTACCAAGATATCCTATCCCATTCTCACATCATCCTAACACTCACCCACACAACTCACTCACACACAACACTCTCATATATCACTCATGACACCATACTCATAGGCTCTCACCTAGGCTTACATATAGGCTAACACCTATAGGCACACACAAATACATATGTAGGCTCACACACACACAAATGGCTCACAAACACACACACACACAAGAGTGAATGTAGGAACTGATTTAGGGACTGGTTCTGAGACAGGAAAATAGTGGTTAAGGGTGCCTACATGGCTGTCATTGGGACAGTCATATAGAGTGTTTAGGGGGCCTGAAATATGGTACAACTAGACTGAAAATTTGGACAACAAGGGACAGCATATAGGGTGCCATTAAGATGTGTTTAGGGACAGCATATAGATGGTTAAGGGCTGTTCATGTCAGGTTTTTAGGGGGCCAAATGGACAGGCAATAGGGACTGAAAGAAGGACAGCAATGTCAGGTTTTGGGGATGTATGGACTGATATATGGGGGTGTATCAAAGGGGATTAGATGGGCAGCTATGAGGGGACTGTAAAGGACTGAATTGGGACAGCAATATGGGGTGTTTAAGGACTAAAATTATGATGGTTTTGGGACTGAATATGGAGCATGTTAGGACAGGTTTTTGGGGCTATTATTGGACTGTTTTAGAGACAGTCAAAGGGCAGCCATAGATAGGTTTTAAGGGGCTGTTGTGTGATGGTTTGGACTGATATCTAGGGACTGAATTGTGGGCAACAATGACAGGTTTTGGGGTGTTGGGGACAGCCCATATAGGACTAGATTTGAGTGGTTTAATGGGCTGATATTTGAGGCTGGAAAGGGGGTGTATATGGCTGAATGTTAGGGACAAACAAGGGCTGTTTGTGGACTGATTAGTGGGTGAAATGGACAGCAATGTGTGGGCTTATTTGGGGCTAATTTTGGGGCAGCAAGGGTGGGTTTGTGGACAGCCATATATGGGTTTACGGAGGGCTGCTTTAGAGTGGTTCAAGGGGTTAAATATACTGCTGTCCTGCTGCTATTAGCAGCAGGATTATGGGTGTTTCCTCCCACTTTCACCACCAATCTCTATCTCTCTATCTCACATTCAAACCATCTCACACAAACTCTCATAAACCTTGTATACCACACTCTCTAATCCTCTTCTATACTAACACATACACATCCAATTCTACTCCCTTGGCCGAACCTACATGTGCCCCCATACCAAACACAAAATCACACATTCACAACCATAGTATATATACATATATATATATATATATATATATATATATATATATATATATATATATATATATATATATATTATATATATATATATATGTATATATATATATATATATATATATATATATATATATATATTTTATATATATATATATATATATATATATATATATATATATATATATATATATATATATATATATATAAGCCATAATATATATATACATATATATATATATAGAGAGAGAGAATGATATATATATATATATATATATTATGGCTTATATATATATATATATATAGAGAGAGAGAGAATGATATATATATATATATGTTATTGCTTATATATATATATTATGGCTTATATATATATATATATATATATATATATATATATATATATATATATATATAAATATATATATATATATATATATATATATATATATATATATATATATATATATATTATATAGAGGAAATATTATATATAGAGGAAAATGTACCTAAGGTCGACCTTAGGTAAGTTACCTAAGGTCGACCTCATTTTTCTCACTTTACAACATTTTTTTCTTAAATTTTTTTTTATGGGATTCATCTACACCTTCTTGATTGGCAACATACCAAATTTTAAAAAAAAAATATTGTTTAGCCCCCTATCTATCCCTTGCAAAATCGACGGTGTAGCAGCAAAGTTTTAGACCGTCGATTTTGCAAGGGATAGATAGGGGGCTAAACAATATTATAATCACTTGAAATTTGGTATGTTGCCAATCAATAAGGTGTAGATGAATCCCATAAAAAAATTCAAGAAAAAAATGTTGTAAAGTGAGGAAAATGAGGTCGACCTTAGGTAACTTACATAAGGTCGACCTTAGATACATTTTCCTCTTATATATATATATATATATATATATATATATATATATATATATATATATATATATATATATATATATATATATTTTATATATATATATAAAATATATGGCTAGGCGCACCGGCACTTGGGGCATCGGACGGAGTTCGAGCCCCCACGGGGGCGGCTTGGTGGTTCGCCCACGGCCCCCGGGCCAAGCGGTGGCTGGGTGTCTTTGACACGGCCGCTTGGTTTTTAAAAAAAAAAAGAAAAAAAATATATATATATATATATATTATATATATATATATATATATATATATATATATATATATATATATATTTTTAATATACAACCATATATATACATATATATTTAACAATATGATACAATATGATACTTAGGAAAACACCTCTCTACACACCTATAAATCTGAGAATAAATATTAAAACAACATTAAATCAATATCTAATAAATCTACATGTGTCCAAATAGGGGTTTTCCCACTAGAACACGATCCTACACATTGGACACCTCTACAAGTGTCCAAATGGACACGAAATAGACACACAACCATGGAGGTCATTCCTATGGGTCAAAATCAACCTAATGCATGAAAAAAATGAGAAAGAGAAAGGGATTTATATCTTCCGATAGATCGAATCGAAGGAAAGGCCTCCCGATATGCCACCGACACGTAGGAATCCCAAACGGACACGAACGAGCTTCGAATCCTCTCAAACTTGGGTAGTTTCCTCCTTGGCTTGAATGGAGAAGGAAAGAAGAAGGTTGGGTGGAAAATTGAAAGGATTTTGTGGAGAAAAAGCTAGGGATTGCTCTCTAAACATTTAGGGAAGAACAAGAGAGAGAAAATGAGAGGGGATAATGATGGAATGATGGAGCCTATCCACACTATATGGCCGGCCAAAGAGGGGGCTAGGTGTCCATTTGTGAAAAGTCTAAAAAGCCCCTATACTAATCTATTTATTAATACATTGGAAAGGGTTTAAGTCGGGGGCTAGTTTAGTCATTCCTAAAAAACTAATCACACTAATCATATCCAAATAAATTAGCCTAGCCACTAACTAAAATAATTAACATGTGGGCCATGGCTAACTACTGTGTGGGCCCCACTAGAGTTAACACTACCCCGGGTCCCCGTTACAAGTCGGATTAAGCTGAAATTCGAACCCGACTCAAATAACCCGAAATAATATTATAAATAAATATATAATTTCAAAAATATTCTAAAATAAAAAATGACATAATACCCTCAAACTAGAAATATGGTAGATGAAACACCCTAATCACAAGTCATGATTTTAAATAGTTTAAAAATGATTAAAAATCACCAAAAATCATAATATGAAATAAATATCAATAAATAATAATATAATTATAAAATTTCAAAATTACCCTCATCTGGAAAACTGGGTGTTACAACTTAGCCCAAATCCCAATCAACCCATTCATCCAAAGCCCACAAAGAACATTCTGTCCATAGAAGACAGAGTTCGAACCGAACTCTGCCTCCCACAGAGTTTGGGCCGAACTCGGTCCCCTAAAATTTAGGTTGCTGATTTTTAGGTCTTGATCACTGCTAGTTGTCCAATGGCCAAAAATTTAAATTATTTATACCGAATTCTGGCCGAATTCTGCTTACCCCGAACCCTATAAATAGGCCTTGGTTTCTCTCATTTGAAACCATCCAATCTTCTCTTCTTCTTCTCTTACATAGCCTATATATTCAAGAGCCTTACCTTGCATTCAAACTTCCCAACCGTGCAAGTTGTTCGGTACGATCCAGCTAGAAGTTTGAAGTACAAGAAGTTGTAAGTCACTTGGAAAAGTCCAAGTTTTGCCAAAGCGATCATTGAAAGAAGTTTGGCGTGCTCTTCTGTGAAAAGGCACGTGGTTGAAACCCAATTTCACAAATAGTGAATTTCAATCCTGAGCTAGAGTTCTCAGGTCTGGACTAGTCCTCCACGAGGGAAACCAGGTTAAAAAATCTTGCTGTGTTGTGCTTGCTCTCTACTATTTATTTCTGCATTTCTTTTACTCTGATTATTTAGTTGGTGAAGAGAGTTTAAATTTTTAATTAATCATTTTTGCTACAAACTCAATTCACCCCCCTCTAGAGTTGCCTACCTGTACTTCACTTTCTAGTTTTCATCTCACATATATTATTTTTATGTCTTGTGAATTCTATTGTGTTTCGATTTGTCGTCAGTTTGTGTGCTTATTCTATTTCTGACTGGAAACCAACATTTTTCAGGTTAGCTGTGGCTTCTATTAGCATTGGAAGATACATGTGTACTTGCAGGCTAAAACCTATACCTTAGATAAATGTTGTAACTATTTCAAATATGTGTAACAATTTTGTATTTTCTTCAAATATAAATGTTATAAATGTTGTAATAAATTTAGAAATATGAATGAACAATAAAGTTATTTTGTGATTTTGAGCATCTTGGTCGTGACAGCGTTCTATCGCCGACTCTGCGGCATAGGCTGGCTTAGACACGTCTTATATCCGAAAAAAACGGGTACGGGTCGTGACACGAGACGAATGTGGTCACTAATGAGCTGCCCGCCAAGGCTCCAGCCGGGGCGGACACTATCGACGGTACTATTGATGAGCCCGTCGATAAAACCCCTAAGGGTCTGACTGATGAGGAGGAATTGGTCGAAGAGGCTGCTGACGAATCAGTTGACGAACCCTCCAATATAGTCTCTCCAGGACCGTCTGAAGAGATGACGCTCGAGCCACCTGTTCTGGGTTCAGTTGAGGAGACTATGGACGAACCGGTTGCTGACATACCGGTTGAGATGGCTATCGAGGAGTCAATTACAGTGACCGTTGAGATATCGACTGTTGTGATTGCTCAAGCTCCAATTATCGTAGCTTCGGCTGGAGGACCGGCAGGGGAGCTTGCTGAGGAGTCAGTTGCACGTCATACAGTGTTGGCTCCTACTGTTTCTGTACCGCCAACGACCTCTGTTACGGTGACGGTGCCCCTATTTCGGTTGCGATCCTAGGCATATATATATTGGCTGCTGCTGCCGTCCAGGGGCCTTCCATTGCGGCATCTCCGGTAACCCCAATGAGTTTGGCTGATAACGCATAATATACCAATCTCATGCTGAGCATAATTTATCATGCATTGACGCATGGCATAGAGGGTGTTATACGAAGCAACAAATCTCTCAGTCGTGTTTAGTATATAGTGGAGGCCCAGTTGGTGGCCTTGTACGACTATCCCGAGTGTGAGGCTAAGGCCGATGCTATAGAAGACTGTTGGCTGAATTGGAAGCTACTGCCTTGGGGCTCCAGAACCTGGAGCATGGTCTTCTGACACTAACCACTGCAGAGTTAGAGAAGATGGTCTCTGAGGTATCTCAGTACGAGCAGAAATGTCGGGCACTAACTGATCGGCTTCCGAGGTTGAGTCCGAGATTGAAGCAGTGATTGATGCTGAAGAGGCTCGGGTTTATCACTGTACAGTTGTGGAGGATAAGTGCAAGGCCCTCCAAGAGCAGATCCAGAAGTTAGAGGAGACCCTAGCCCTTGCTGAGAGTGACCTGGTCAAGTCTGAGGGCTAGAAGGAGATCCTTCGCCAATATTCTGAGACCTTGGCTCGGAAGAAGGAAAACATTGGTATTCGTCAGGCCGAGCTGGCCCTTGCATGCCAAAGCCTCTCTTCTATTAAGGATGAAGCTGCTCGCCATCAGGAGGCCGAGTGTCGAGCCCAAGCATTGGTTGCCCCCCTCCGGTTGCTCTTTTGAAGAGTCGGTTGGAAGAATTTTAGTGCCGGTCTTCTCAGCTTTGACCTTCTTTCTGTCTTCTTGTCTCTCGGTTTGTGAGAGACAAATTTTTGTTAATCAAAGAAAGAAAAACTTTTCACTTTCTAAATGAAAATATTGGCTTTGTTTCTCTGCTTGTCTTTTTACTTGTGAACTTTTCCTCTCATAAGAACGATGATTCCCTCAGAGGTAGCATGTCACAAGGGGATGGAGATAACTATATTGGGAATAGGGTGTTTACTTAGAGGTTATATGGACATGGTAGACACAGAATCCTTTGGGAGTAGACTTTTCCTTACTCAGAGGTAATATGGACATGGTAAGGATTGACTCTACGGGTGTATAGAACGACTTAGAGGTAGTATGCATGTGAAAGGTTCTATAGATGAATATGACAATTATGGTAGATTGTCATGGAAGAGACATATACTCAAAGGTAATATGGACATAGTAGGCACATCTTCGCTAGGGTATAAAATGACAATTCAGAGGTAGTATAGACGTAAAATATTTTCTAGGAAGTTATAACAACATGAGGTCATCAGAGAAGAGACGACTACTCAGAGATGATATGGACGTGGTAGATGTGAACTTTGCTAGGGTGTAGGAAGACAACTCAGAGGTGATATGGACATGAATTATTTTTCTACTGGGGTGAATTATAGAAGGGGTGAATTCCTTTAACAGAATCCTCAGACATAGTATTTCTTCAGGAACTTGTTGTTGATTGGCATCATTAGCAAGTCGTTGTTGAGTTTGGCCAGTCGGTAGCACCATTGGAGTAGACCGTCTCTATGACGAATGGTCCCTCCCACTTGGGCTCAAACTTTTCAGCCGTCTTGTGAGTCATTACCATCGGCCTTCGAACTGATAACACGAGGTCACCCACTTGGAATGTTCTTTCTTGGACTTTCTTGTTGAAGGCCCCGAAAATACGAGCTTGGTAAAGCTCGATTTATTGTTGAGCTAGCAGACATTTTTCATCCAACGTCTCTAACTCTTGTAGCTGCCGGCATTGATTGTCTTCGTCAGTCAGCTGGATGGTGTTAGCTACCCGTAAGGACGAGATCTGGATCTCCAGGGGAAGCACTGTCTCGCTTCCATAAACAAAAGAAAATGGTGTATTGCCCATGGCTGTTCGAACGGTCATATGGTAAGCCCACAGATATTCGCCAAGCTTCTCATTCCAGTCGCGCTTATTAGAGAAAACGACTTTCTTAAGTAGTTTGATGATAGTCTTATTGAACACTTCGGCTAGTCCATTTACTACAGGATTGTAAGCCGTTGATGCCACATTCTGCATTCGAATTTTGTCACAAAATCGATAAAAAGTGTGGCTCACGAACTGAGGACCATTATCATGGATAATCCTTCGAGGAACTTCGAAGCGGTATATTATATGATGTTTGACAAAGTTGATCACGTTTGCGGTTTTTACCTCGACCAGAGGTACTGCCTCTGCCTACGTAAAAAAGTAGTCGGTGAAGACAAATATGAACCGGTGTCCTCTAGAGGATGGTGGACTGATTGGCCCAATTATACCCATTCCCCATGCTTCAAACGGTCAGACGGTCGTCGTAGGTGCAGGAATTCCGAAGGTCGATGGATGAAGTCAGCATGCAACTAACATACCTGACACTTCTTTACGTAATCGACGACGTCTGCCATCATAGTAGGCTATTAGTAGCCCATACGACACAATCGTTCTTGCAAGTTAAGACCAGGTTGATGGGCTCCATAAGTGCCATCGTGTGCCTCCCTGAGTGCTTCTTGTGCTTCTGTCTTGGATAAACCTCGCAGGAGAAGCTCGTCATATGAATGACGATACAGCATCTTGGTACCTGTTAACCGGAGAGAGCGTCTCTTGACAGAAGTATCTTCCTTCAGGTCTTCAGGTAGGATCCCATAGACTACGTAATCTATAAACGGGAATCGTCAGTCTCGAACATCCATATTAGTGTCTATTTGTACTGAGTAACTTAGACACATAAGTAGATTATTTTTTGGACAAACTAGCTCTCGGCCCATTACCGTGACGGTATATTAGGTTCCAACAGGAGCTGCCAGAGATACGGCGAGGCCATCAAATACATCGGCCTCCAAGTTTTGCAATCGAGGTACATGTTCTATAAAGAACACTGTGAAGGTGAAAATGATGTCGATCACTACCTGGTGGAAAGGAACCAGATCTTCGTGTCAGACCTCATACTGTCTACGAACTTGGTTGATAATTAGTTTCGAGTCGCCATAGGCCTCGATGTAGTCTACCCCCAACTATTTAGCAAGTTGGAGTCTGATGATAAGAGCATTATACTCTGCTATATTATTGGTGTACGACTCCATGAGAGAGTATGCGCGATTGATGACTAGACCGTCGGGAGTGAAGATAACGACTCCAACCCCTACGATAATCTCATCCTTTGGTTCCGTTCTTGAAGCACCGTCAAAGAACATTTGCCAAACCAAATTGTCTGAAACAATATTGGACTCTAGGACTTCGTCAGGGATGTCATCATAGAGCTTTGATGTCTCTAGCATGGGGTGTGCTGCTAAGAAGTCGACCAATGCTTGGCCTTTGATTGCCTTTTGTGGGACTAACACCATGTCATAAGAAATCAAAAGTATTGCCCATGTGGCTAACCATGAGTTTAAGGCCCTTGGCTTGGTCATGAGGACCCTGAAGGGATTGACCCAGGAGATGATGTGGATCGTTTGTCCGACAACATAATGACGCGTCTTCTGGATGGCAAATAACAGAGCAATACACTTCTTCTCTACAGGATTATATCGATGCTCGGCTCCAATCATGGTCCTGCTAAGGTAGTAGATTGCATGTTCGTGGCCTTCATTGCTCCTCTGGACTAGTAAAGTACTAAGAGAATGGACCATGGCTCAGACGTACATCAAAAAAGGTTTCTCTACGACTGGTGCTACCAGTACTGGAGGACTAATGAGGTATTATTTGATGTCGTCGAACGTACGCTTGCATTCTTCTGTATAGACAAAAGAAACCCCTTTCTTGATCAGTTTGGTGAAAGGTTGACATCTACCAGAGAGATTTGCTATGAATCTTATGATATATGCTAAGCGCCCTTGCAGGTCTCGGAGTTCGCAGAGATTCTTCGGAGGAGCCATGCCCAAGATCGCCTTAGTCTTCTCTGGGTCAATATGAATACCCTTGGCTGTAACGATAAAGCCCAAGAATTTTCCACTGGAGACTCCCAGAAACGACTTGGTTGGGTTTATCTTCAGTTAATGTGTTTGCATTAAGTCAAAAATTGTTCTCAAGTCATGCAAGTGACTGGATTTCTTTTTGCTTTTGACGGCAATGTCATCAATGTAACATTCTGCCGTCTTTCGAAGGTGCTTGCAGAATATGGTACTCATTGCCCGCTGGTATGTTGCTTCCGTATTCTTTGACCTAAGGGCATCACTGTGTAACAGTATATCCCTTTTGGAGTCCGAAATAAAGTATGCTTTTCGTCTTCGAGAAATATCTTGATTTGATTGTAGCCCGAGAAACCATCGATAAAGGACATACGCTCGAAGTCATAAGTGTTGTCGATCATCACGTAGGTGATCGAGAGGGAAAACTCATCTTTTGGATAGGCCGAGTTAAGATCCCTGAAGTCTATGCAGACCCAAATTTTTTCGTTCTTCTTAGTGACTGGGAAAATGTTGGTCACCCAATCTTGGTGTTGTTTTTTGCGAATGAAGCCACTCTCTAAGAGTTTGTCGACTTCTTCTTCGATAGCATCCATGATGTTGGGGCAGAAACATCGATGTTGTTGTTTGAAAGGCTTAGCATCGGGTAGGATGTTGAGACGGTACATGGCGACTTGCGGGTCTAAACCCGACATGTCTTCATAGCTCCATACAAAGACATCGGTGTATTCTCGTATAAGCTGTATCAGAGATTCTTTGTCTTCCTCTGTGAAGCTTTTGCTAATGAAGATGGGTTTAGGAAAAACCTTATCTTCTAGCTCGACTTGGACGACTTTGTCTTCAGTGGGAGGTTCATACTGTTCGAAGTGCCATTTCTATTGGGATCCCAGGCATTGAGCCTAGGGTTTATCCTCAAGGTATTCGAGTATTTGGTCTTTATCCTCGACTAGGGGATCTTCAGAGACCATATTAATGGATAATATCTTCTTGGGGGCTTGGCCGATACTGGTATCTGAATCCCAGGTTGAGGAATCGAAGGAGTGTGAATGCATCATGGCCTCCGGCTTCGAGCTCTCTGAAGTTGTTATGGATGTAACATAACCCAACCCTCGGCGAGTGCGCTGATAATAGTTTTAGAACTTTTTCTTTGGAGCACGAAGTCGCAAGGGAAGGCGTCGGCCTTTGCCATAGTTCAGTCCTCTGTCACTGTTCAAGTCATAACCCATTTTTTAGATAAGGTTTTTGGCTTGAGTAGTGTAACAGTAGAGTTACATCTTGCCATTATCGGATTCTGGTTCTGCAGAAGCCAGTCGCTGAGGGCGCTCCAATCAGCCGAAGATGATGGGTTTTTCCTTCTTCCTTCTTGCTGGAACCCGCAATGGTTCTTCAGCGATGGTTGCACTATCTGCCTCTTCGTCGGCATCATTGTTGTCGTCGTCCTATGGGACTGATTTTTACATATCAGCATCTGTACAGTATGCTTCGAGTCCTCGGAAGGGATCGATGTCAGCGAACTCAGTCTTGATAGTCCCGTCGCTGGCCGTATACTTTATGCATTAATATAGAGTGGAGGGCACGATCATGTATTCATGAATCCATGGTCCTTCCAGCAGTATATTGTAGTTTATGTCGGCATCAATAACGTAGCAAGTAACGTCAGTCTGGAGATCGCATATTTGGTATTTCAGGCGGATCTGCCCAGGGGTTCCCTTTTTCTAGCATTGAAACCGCTGATCGTAGTATTTGATACAGTTAGCCGATGCATCAGGATCCCCAAAGCTTGGAGTAAACTCTGAGGGATGATGTTAAGAGAAGAGCCATGGTTAATGTGGATGCGATCGACCTTAATGGCACCAACGTGCCCTGTATAGTACAGGGGTTGGTTGTGCCGATTGTTCTTCTGTAGCATGTCCTGCTGGGTGAAGGTGATGTTAGAGATCACCTCGACCACACTATGACAATATGGATATTTAGCAGGGTTCTCCTTGGATGGTTGCACCTGAGTGAAGAAAGAGTCAACGTTCTGTAAAGCTTCGTTGAGGGCATCTCGAGTCTCTTTGGAGAGACGAAGAAGCTCGAAGAGTGATAGTCGAGCTGGAGTGTTGGCTAGCTATGCCAATATGTCAAAATTATAGGGCTTGATTGGCCCTACTATCGAGTCTTGTCTCAGAGGCTTGTCAAAGCGAACCTCATTCTGTTTCTGTTTATCTGCAGCAGGTGCTTGGGATGGACCTGCTTCTGATGTATCGGGGATGTTGGCCACAACGGGTGGAGGTATCTCTTCCGCTGGAGCTTGGTTCTCTTCTCGCTAGTGAGCCAAACGAGTGGTAACCAGGGTGTCATCAGTTATTGTACAGATCATGCGACACGACCTGACCTTCTTTCCCTTGATAAAGCGTACTGCATGCGTCATCATGTCTGGAGTAAAACTAGGATGGATCCACATTACTTTTTCTCGCGACATTGTAAATGGGATGAGGCCTTGGGCGTTGTCACGGGACGGTGGAAGATTGACGACTTCTATCGTCGCTCTCGGGATGGAGATGACACCGTCTTGAGCCTCTGTTCTCGAAAAACTTTCGAACTGAAGAGTGACCATGTTGGCGGTAATAGTCTTCTTCTCATAGTCGAATGAGATGACTTCAGCATCGATGAGGCGCTAGATTTGTCTTTTTAACACATAACAATCACGCATCGAATGGTGGACGTGCTGATGATAGTGGCAGTACTTTGGGTTGTCCACTTTTTCCACTTCATCGGGACACTTTGGCGGTGGAAGTGAAAGCTTTTCGCTCTTCGTAAACATATTGAAGAGTTCTAGCGTATCTTTATCGTTGAAGGAGTAGATCTCCTTCGGCCTCTGTGCTTCCGTAGGCTTCGGCTTCATTGTTACTGAACCTTTAGAGATGTTGACGGTGATGGCTTGCTTAACTTTACCGCCTTCTGGGTTGCTGTTGGACGAGCGCCTCCCTTGTCTTCGAGAGAAAGAAAGTTTAGTCCCATGAGCTACGCATCCTGGGCCTTTCTTTGTGCCACATCCCCATCTTTAATGAAAGACGTCCATTCTGTGCAAGGAGCACTGTACCACAACTTGATTGTAGGAAGTATATTCTTACGACACGAGTCCATAAGCATGGGCTCGGGTATACCAGGAGGTAACCTTAGAGCTGCTTGGCGAAAGCGCTCAATGTATGTGCGTACAGGCTCTTTCTTCTTCTGTACGATGTCCATGAGAGTCGACATCATCATGTCCATTTCTCCTTCATAGAATCGATTGAGGAATAGAGTCTTCAAGTCTTCGAACGATGTAATACAATTGTTCAGAAGGCTGCAAAAACATTCGTAGGCCACCCCTGCAGGGCTCCTATGAATAGGTTGATGGGGAGAGCATCGTCCTTCGGTAGATTACCTGTTACTGAGGTGAAGTACCTCAAGTATCGTCGGGAAGACTCCTTCCCATCGAAGGGTATGAGTGTCTGCGGATTGTATTTGGGAGAATAGATCACATTATCCCATTCGGCAGTATATGGTTGCCAAATTTCATCTTTTGGAGTGCCGCTCATTTTTCTTTAGCATTATAGCGAGCGTACAACTCTTAGAGGGCCTATTGCATCACAGTTGACATCGCAGGTCATGTTCTCGATGGAGTAGACGACTACAGTGCTGCTTGGTTCACGAGGGCAAGCGCACTGGATCCACCGTTAGCTGCTGGGTCAAAAGCAGGAGTGGAGGCAGCGGGAGTCAACCTCTCCTTGACCTCGAGGATAACAGAAGCTAAAGCATGTATAGTAGTATTCATCGTATATAAGCTCATTTCGAGAGCTTTTATACGTTTCAGCTGACTAGAGCCGTCGCTGCTTTTCGCTTTGTCGTCGTCGGCCATGAAAACAGACATCATATGTGGATGGATTGAAGGGACAGTAGATCTCTCGCTCTCTGACTTAGAGGGCTGAGTCCCATCTTCTTGAGGGTAGATCGGCAGGTTTCGATCATCCTCTAACTCATTGTAGATACTACCCCCAGTTTGTTGCCTAGCTGCGCCTGCGAAGGCATCTGTGTCATATAATCCTTTATCGGATGGGAATATGGGATTGTCATGAATGGTAGAGGACTGGCCACCCCCAGCATTTGATGTGGCATCTCCTTACAGGAAGGAGCTAGACTTGACACGTGCGTGTTGGAACACACCTGTGTTGGGCACTTTTGTCTTGCTACTCCCAGGCCGCTTCTTGGGCTTGTTGGCCGAGGTGGGAGGATTTTTGGCCAACTGTTTGAGAGAGGAAGAACCCTGTGCCGCATTGCATAGAGCAACACAGAGTTCCTCTTCTTCCTCGCTTGGCGACCCCCTGTCGGGTCTCTGATGTATGGTTGCCATCAGTCGCAGTCTTTGAAAAATGGACTGTCTCCTCGGTGGCGATGTTGCTGCCGGGTGACAGCAACAGCGGGGTGTACCCCTGGCTCGAGTTGTGTACATTAGTGCTCGAGCGACAGCGGGGTTCCACCGGTCGAGGCATTGAGGCACTATAGCTTTCCATTGGCTGCACGAGTGACTATCAATACGGGCCTTTGGTCGGCTATTGGCATAGCACGTTGGTTGCTCAAGGTGTATGCTTCCTTGGATTTCTTTCTACTACTTTCAGAGGGTGAGTAGTATTCAAAATCCAATGTAGTGGTTGGCATAACACTTTGGCCGCGTAGGGCACGTGCTGCCTTGGATCTCTTTAAGTTACCTCCAGGAGGTGCGTAACGTTCAGAGTCCAATGTAGCCTTACCCAATAGGCAGGTAATTCTGTCAAAGATAGATCTTCTCGTCGGTACCGCTCCCGCCGTAAGCGGTTGAGCCACTGGACGCTTCCTTCGACGTTGTGCCTTTGTTAGGCCTGCCACAGGAGAGCCGCACTCTTCACTACGCTTTCTCGGAGTAGGAATCGAGCGAGGCGGCACGACAGTCGTAGCCGAAGGCTTCTTCTGGGCTTCGTCGGTCAAGAGGTTCTGTAGTGCAGTCCCCTTCGTGGTGCTGCTCGTCGCAGCTGCCTTTGGCATCTAGGTGTGTTGAGTCCTCTTCGGTTTTACGAACCGCTTTGAAGGACTCGACTTCTCTTCAAAAATGAGATCTTCAAAAGCTTGTTGGTCGAAATGTACAATCAACGTCTTCTGGGAAGATTCCAGCAAGTTGTTGTTAGATTGTGCCACTACCTTCTCGTTGGAGGAGAAAGAAGTCCCCAGCAGAGTCGCCATCTTGTTTGCCATGACAAAAGGTTATACGAACTTTTTGTATTTTAAATATAAAAGGAGTACAATCGATTCCTAAAAATGAGATCTAAGAACAAAATTTCTGGGAAAGTATGGCAGTGGAGGTCGAGCACTGCCGCAGCTCCTTTACTCCGTTGACGATCTGACAACGAGTTGAACTTGCTTTGGCTTTCTGGTGTTGGTGATTAAAACTCTAGGGTTACCAATCAAGAGGATGCCGAAGTTGAAGATTTCAAAGCCTCTTTATCGAAGGAAAACTCCTTCTATTTATAGGAGGAAGCACATATGCGATATGCATAAGGATTGTATAGATACGCTGCACATAGAGATATCGGAGAATCTTTGAGAGAACACGGAGAGGGCTACTACTGAGCTGACATATGGCAGGTACTGGGATTCTCTTCTATCGAGATCTTGGGAGGAGTTATCAACATAACTAAATAAACGACACATGGCGTGTGCTTATTTGTTGATCGGATGGATGAGCATATATTGTTCTTATCCTGAAGTGGATTTTGTCTTATCGTAGAGGATTGCTAGTTTAAACAAACCAGTTAGATATGGCTCTCTCCATAACAACAAACTCCTTCCTTATCTGTGATTTAAACAAGCTGATAAGATATTGCTCTTATCAACAGAATCAAACTATGTCTTATCTTAAGAGCATCGGTTTAAACAAACCGATCCTAGAAGATATAAGTACCCCTCTGGCCACGTGGAGCCGGGCTACATGTAGCCATATCGCTTTGTAAGGCTGCAACGCTATACGAGCTGCATTTCTGGTGAAACTTTTGATGCCATAGTGCTTCTGGGCGACACGCGGGCTTGTGCTTTAGGTAACGGAGTCACTGTACTTTTAGGGCTATGAGTAGACTCATGCTTCAAGCGACGAAGTCACTGTGCTTTAAGGCGACGAATGGACTTACATTTCAAACGACGAAGTCACTGTACTTTAGGGCAACGAGTGGATTTGTGTTTCAAACAATGGAGTCATTGTGCTTCAGAACAACGAGTAGACTTATGCTTTAGGAAACGGTGTCACCAAAGTATCAGATGATGGGGGCCGTTGAATGGGCCGATCTTTTGGTTACAGCGAGGGCTCTGCGCTTCTGAGTTGAAACGAGGGCGCAGAGCTTCTGGGTTTGAAGGTTTTGTGCCTTTTAGACTGAAGTAAAGACTCTATCTGAAGAAATGAGCTATCTGTACTTCGGGGTCGAAGAGGGGGCACAGGTACCTGGCTGCACTTCTGAGTCGAAGAAGCTAGTTCCTGTCGAAGTCTTTTAAGAGCATTTAATGACTGCTCTTCTTGATGGCTGAGTCGGTCGTCCTCCTCTTTAATTGCCGTCATTATTTGGAAGAATTCGAGAAGTTTGTGGCCTAGGACTCAGTGAAATGAACCTATTAAATGAGGTTTATTGTGCTGAGTTCTAGGTTCATCCCATTAATTTGGGCGTCTTTGACCGACGGCCACGTGGCATGTTGGTTGGACCCCACTTACCCTATATAAAGGGAAGTTTTTCTGAAGAGTCGTCTTCTACTCTTAGCATTCCAAACGTTATGATCGATCCTGACTTAGCTTCGAATAGTCATTGGCCTTGCACAAGTAGGCTGATGGTTGTGGATTCTTTCGTTTAAAGAAGTTGTGTCTTTGTATAAGAACTGTTGCTGAGTTTCGAGATGCACTTGAGTGTTTGGCATAAGGAGTTTGAACTTGAAAAAGGTCTTGGAGGTCTTCGAGATCCAAGCTTTCGAATTTGAATTGTTTGCCAATCCGAAGAGCCATATGTTGTGCTCTGCCCTGCTTAATGGCGGTGGCACGGCCTGTGCTGTGGACTGAGTTCTCGTTCGAGCCAATAGCTGCTTCAGAAAGTGGCTCATTCTGACAGCGCTGCACATTTGAGGGGCTGCGCGTCTGCAAAGATTAACCCCCTTGTATGGCGCCTATGAAAATTAACCCTCTTGTAGATCTTTAGATGCCTTAGTTCTTTTCATACTGAATCTGTAATAGATACTTATAGGCAAAGCTCTTTTCTTGTAATCATATGAATCTGTAATAGATCCTTGCAGGCATGATTTAATAAAGAGCTTTTTATGAACTGTGGTTTCTGATCTTCTGTCTGCGCTTTCCTGGTACCTACACTTTTATGAAGCTTTGTGTAGCGAGAATACTACCTACGCTTTTGATATGTCTGTGCATTTTCTTGCTTCTACACTTATAAGGCGCAAGCAAATCAGAAAATGAGTCTTCATCCACTCACCCAGATCAATCGTCTTCTGTTGCAGAGCCAGCAATTTGATTTCTCTATTTATCTAGTACCTTCGCGGAGCTGGGCACTACACAGGATAATAATGAAATGAGCTTACCTTCATGCTTGGCAATAGCCAAGTTGATCGGCCATTGTTGCTTGGTGAAAGCGAAGTGGTACCGTGAAAACTTCGACAGATAGCCTTGTAAGGGGTCCGCACAAAGGTTGCTTGAAAATCTTAAACGAGGGACTTCCGAATCTATAGAACAGTCGAGTCCGTGACCAAGAAAATGAGAGAATAAATCTCAGAACTTAAATAAGAATTTTATTGATTAATATTGTCCTTCAATTGCGTACAGAAGGTACCTATTTATAGGACTTTTATGACAACCTAATCCTAATCAAATACAAATTATAATCATAATCAAATAAAGATAAAATCTATCCTGATAAAAGATAGAGTCAAAATAATGTCCTAAAAAATATGATTCTTAACAACTCTACAAAAAGTAAAGCTAAAAAAAGAAAAGAAAAAATCCTGGAAGGATTCAGAATGGAATCTATGCTACATGAGTCTCCCCTTCTTCAAGAGAACTCATTTCTGGGTTCTTGTCAGAACAAAGCGGTTCGCCAGAAAAAAAATACTCATAAAGATCGACGATATTAAAGGCTGAGGAGATATGCATATCTTCATGCATTCTGTCACTGTCATCATGATAGTGCTGAAGTTACGGATGAATTATCGGTAGAAGTTAGCGAGATCATAGAAGCTTTGAAGTTCAGTCATTGGCTTTCGAATAAGCCAATTACGAATTGTTTGAATCTTTCTCTTTAACTTCATCAACACTGAGAACATCGACGCTAATCATAAATCCCAAGAAGATGAGTATCTACATTTCTTAATTCGAAGAAGATTGAGAACTTTCCTGAGGTGCTTCAGATAATGTAACTCCACTTTTCCAAATATAAATTTTTTTATATTATTTTTATGCTAGTTAAATGAAATGGAAATTTTGTTAAGTTTAATATAGGTAATGAGTTTAACTATCACTAAAGCAATGTTTAGGTTTAAATCATTTAACCTATTTAGCTGTTTGGCCCAACTCAGGAAGCCTATGATCCCAGGAAGCCCATAAACCTAACATTCTTTTCTTTGAAGAAGAAAACCATTCTTCTCCCCTTCTGTTAGGCACAGGCCAACCCTCTCCTCTGAGCAGTGTGCAGGAATTCAAATTTTCCTACTCTAACAACCTCTGACATCTGAGCCAGGTGGCCACGAATTCTTCCATTTTCCCTCCACCTCTCTCCTTAACCGCCTATATAATCTCACAGAGCAGATCCTTCTCTCTCTACCAAATTAATTTAGCTCTTTAAATTTTTCCTTCCTTCTTCCTCTCCTCTCAAGCTCGATTCAATAGGAGGAATGATGGTGGAGCCGACAGGATTTTGCATCGATCATTGAAACTAGGTAATGACGATTCACCCATTGTTCTTTCTAAATTGAAACTCGATTGCTTACATCGTTGATTGAACAACTCATTCATTCGGATTTTCTCTTTGTGTTTCCGATCTGTTCTTGATAGGATCATCGATCCTGAATATAGGTCTCTTGATCTAGATCTGAGATTTTGCTATTCAGACCTGTATGTTTAAATCAAATGGTTATTTCTCTATTTTGATTGAGTTGCTAAAATTCTAAGGTTCAAATAATTGTTGATTCTTTATTGATCAGATCTAGAAGTTTAGATCTATGACATTCTGATCATCAAACATTCATTGATCAAGAGCGGAAGGTGAGATCCCTGATTAGGATCAACCTATTATAATGATCATTACATTTCTGATTTTAATGGGGCATATTCTAAAAACTTGTGTTCATTCATTCTCATCTCTATGTTAGATCTCCTTGAGTGGATTGTATACTCGACTTTGAATTGTGAACCTTGGAATTAGCTAGGTGAGTGTGATACCTACGATACCTTGATTCGTTTACATTCTATACAACATGACCGTTTATGCTCTGTTCTGATTGATTGCTTCTTGATGGTCTGTTCTAGAGCACTGAGTGGTGTTGAGCAATAGCTATCCATGCGAGTGACAGACATTTTTGGGTTCAGGTAAATCCTACAATCCTTGTAATATCAGCATTTCTTGATTAGATTAGTTATATCCATTCATAAGGAATCATGTTTATGCTTAGTTTGATAGCTGATTTATATCTGGATTTTAGATAGATCATTGATTTAGTTCTGTAAATTCAGTATCAAGTTCATTTAGAATAGGAAGGATATGAGATCTCTGTTCAAATTTTATCTCTGATATTAGAAGGGAGTTGGGGTTACACTGTTTATGCATCCAGTCATCTGGCCTTGCCGATTTCTAGGCCTGTACTTGGGAAGTATCAGAGCTAATCCTGATATATGGGGTCCTATACTATCCTTGTTTCCCTGTTAAGTTATGTTACTGAATGATTGAACAGGGATAGTTAGGTTCAGCTCATCAAGGGAAGTTTAAACCTTCTTGTTTTGTTGCATGTTAGTAACCAATCTCGACAGCAGATACTGTCAAGTATCTGAGTTTGTGGACATTTTAGGTTATGCCTTAAGCAAGAATAGCTGTTGCCAAGAACGTTTTTATAAGTTGAAAGACTTGAAGGGTTGTTTTGAATTGATGTCCAGTTTGGATTTAACTGTTACGATATTCAGTTGATACTTGAACCTGTGGCAATCTCTGTTTGAGATGAACTATCAGGGAAGCAAGTCTCCCTGGAAGCTCTATTTTCACCAATCTCTTTCGAGTATCAGTTCAATCAGTCTTTATATTCCTTAATTGATTAATTCCTGATGGATACATCAGAAGCAGATTAGGACTGAGTTTATATGTCAATGTTTTGGGTGTCTTAATATATCCTGAATTTGAGTTTTGAGTCTACATCAAGTCTGGAAATGGATAGGATGGTTGGGGAAGTCAGGCAGGGGATTTGGTTTCTCAGTCCAAGTATGTTAGAATGTGGAGTTAATTAATATAGTTGTGGACTGGACATGTCCTGATACATGACTGGTTTGTAACTTGCATAGTCTTGGCACGAGTTCACCATTTGGGATGAATGAATCAAGGACTGTTTAGGACTGATGTGGAATTCATTGAACTAATATTGAGCATGAGGACTGGTATTTGAAGTCCTGGACTGAATCACATCAGTCCTAAAACTGAGAAGTCTTGGTTGCTTCCATAGGACTTTTTAGCAAGACAATATGGAGGAGTAGGCAGGTTTGGTTGTTAGAAATTCCTTTTGAATGATATACATATTCTGAATTACCAAGTTAGTTAGAATATAATTCAGTTCCTATTAACAAACTGAATTATACCAGTCTTTGCTAACTGGTTACCTTGAACCTGAGGGAGGAATGTTCCAGTCCATTTTCCTTGCACTGTTATTTGACAGAACCTGAGATATTTGAGAACCTGGAACCAATGCTTCCTTTATATGCACTGTTATTTGTGTTAAACTCAGTAACCTGAGTCTCAGGAAAAACCTGAGACAGTAGATACTCCTGTGTAAACCAGGGAGTAATCCTGTGTTAAACCAGGAATACAATCCTGTGTTAACTCAGGAATATATTCCTGTGTAAACCCAGGAATCCAGTAATGATTTCCAGTAAATTCTAGAATAAGTTCAAGGTAATTGCAGTATAGCTAAGTTGTCTTCCTATTAGATAAGATGGCTAAATCATGTGAATTAGCATTGAATTTCTCAATTGCTTGAACCTGCATAAGCAAGGTCTTGATTAAATTAAAGAGGCACTCTATCATTGTTAGTTTTACTTTTGAACACTTGTATTATAGCAAAGCCATGTAGTAAACTGTTTAAGTATATATGTAGTTATGATTTAGGGTTCTTGCTAAGTTTAGTTATTTATATTGGTACTCTATAGGAAACCATAGAACTAAGGTTTACATTAGGAATTAATTGTGATTAGAATCTTTTGATAAACCATTTAGAATTAGCAGTTATTAACCAACTTGTACACATCATTATTACATACAGGAGGATATCTAGCTCTTTTGCCTACTTGTACTTTCCTGGAGCAAGGCAAGTACATTCTATGGTTTTGATCAGTGCATTTTCTTGTTCTTTATTGCTGACACATTGTGACACGTTCATGATCTTTTCTGGCTTGTTCTTTCATGATCTTACTTGTATCTTGGGGTGGGGAAATATCCTAGATATGTGACCAAACCCGGATACTTATTCATGATCTTTAGCTTAGGCCTTGTACAGTGCATGCGGGTCCTAAGCCGTACCTTATATGATCTTTCAGGATCTTTTCATGCTCTTTTATGGTCTTACCCAAGCCGGTCACATATCATAGAAGTATTTCAAATTCTTAATACACATGTTCAGGATTTTGTTCTTACATTAGTTCCTATGATCCTGATCTTAATTTTAGCTATAGTCGTGAACTTTCCTGCATCTTTATATAGTCGTGATCTTTCATGTATCTTTATAGCAGTAGTTCATGTTCTTCCTTTTCTTTACATATCTTGTTCTTCTTGTTCTTTCAGCATTTACTTTCCATATCATGATGTTATTGTTCATTACCTAGAACTTTACTTTGCTCCGCTCCTGAATAGGATATGTTGCAGGTGAGATGGAGGCCTTGTATGACACCTACTATGGTCAGGATATTGTTTTCCCTGCTGAGCCAGCTGGAGTTGCTTGTGATCTAGAGGCTGCAGAAGCCTAGTGCTTCTTTAGTATTTCCTATTATTTTTCTATGTTTTGAGACTAGCAGACTCTTTCATTAGTTTGAATGTAATAAATTCAGATATTGTACTTTACTCTGGTTGGGACACATTTATATAGATGCTGTGATTCATTCATATTCATATTATCTGGTTAGTTTCCCTAGATTAGTACAGCTTACTTTGTTGTGTCTAACAACAAAGGCTGGGCGTGTCCGACTTGTATCCGGTTATTCGGGAGCGGGTCGTGACATGTTTTTAGTGGTGGCCCATGCAGGTCTATCCTAATGGTACCTTGGTCTTAGCGTACTATTGGGGGACTTGATTACACTAGGGAAACTTGATCACAGCATAGAAAAATCGGGAAATAAGGGTATATCAGGTTTATCAAGTTTTTCAGGTGCTTTATTATTATAAAAATATTGTTTGTTAGGTTTTAGGGTTTGTCATTCAACAAGTTTTCTTTTTATGCAGGATGGTCGCTACGAGGAAGACCGCAGATCAGCCTGGAGTTGCAGGCAGTTTTGGAGTTGCTGGCAGTTCTGGAGTTGCAGGCGGTTCGGAGCAGGCCGCACCAGACGTTCAGGCAGATCCGCTTCCGCCAGCGCCTCCTATCTTTCTAGCACTGCCGCCGACAATGATGTTTGACAGCACCCAGGTGATGGCGATGTTTCAGCACTTTCTGGAGGCCCAGAACCATCAGGCAGCACAGTTCAGAGCGACTGTCGTCGATGCACTAAGGACCAGAGAGCCGGCAGCACCAGCACCAGTCGCACCTCCAGCACCGCGAGGACCGAGACCAGGGACAGCCAAGGAGTACCAGAACCTTTGCCCGATGGACTTCTTGGGCGACGAGGGGATCATCTATGCAGATGAATGGCTGGAAAATACAGAGAGGACCTTGACCATGGCGAATATTCCAGAGGACCAGAAGGTGTCAGTGGCCAGCATACGACTCTTCGACTTGGCCAGAGCTTGGTACCGGGAGGACCCCCAGTTGACGGAGCCCCGAGTGTCTTGGACAGTTTTCAAAACACTGTTCAAGGAGAAATTCTTTCCAGAAGTGGAGCATGATGAGTTGAAGATGCAGTTCGAGGCACTGCAGCAGGGGACGATGACGGTCGCGCAGTATACTTCAGAGTTTACCAGACTCAGCCGGTTCGCTGAGAACCTGATTAGAGAGCCAGAGGACCGAGCATGGAGATTTAAGAAAGGTTTCACCAGAGAGCTGCGACATGCGGTGGCGATCATTCAGGCGACGATGTATGCGAGCATCCTGAAGATTGCTCAGGCTGTGGAAAAGGAGGCGGACCCCAAGCTGAAGAGGGACCGGGATGTGGGCAGCAGCAGTTTCCAGGCACCAGCGAAGAGGTTTCAGACTCAGATCCAGACGAGGCCGCACCAGCAGCAGCATCACCGTCAGGCCAGAGCTCCAGCACATCAGCATCAGAGACAGCAGCTGGCGACCCCTTGTGTCTATTGCCATCGTCCCGGTCATCATATCGACGAGTGCCGCAAGAGGTTAGGACTTTACCTCTTTTGCGGATCAGATGCACATCAAATGAGGGACTGCGCTCAGGCTACAGCTAGACTAGCAGGAGGACCCTGAGGAGCTGGTGGACCACCGCTTGCACTACCCAGAGCATTGCCTGCTGCACCCTAGAGAGGAGGAGCTCTACCACCCCAGCAGCAGAGGTTTGCACAACACCAGCAGCAGCAGAGAGAAGGAGCACAGCAGGGACGTGCTTACGTCATGGCTGCAGTTGAAGAGAACGAGGCAGTACCAGATGTCATTACTGGTTCTGTTATCATTCATTCATTTCCTGCCATTGCCTTATTTGATTCTGGAGCCATACATAGTTTTGTATCATATGAGTTTCTGTATAGACACGGCTTCACACCCAAGCCCACTAGGAGGAACTGTCGGATTATGACAGGAGGTGGGATTGTGCCAGTCAGTGAGATGGTGGATTGCTCTATCACTATAGCTGGACGAGAACTTAGGGCTCGACTTCTGGTGATGCCATTGCCCGGATTCGACGTAGTCCTCGGCATCGACTGGATGAGCGAGCAGTTTGCCGTAATAGACTGCCATGAAGGGAAGGTGACTTTCAGCCCGCCAGGACTTCTACAGTTCGAGATCAGCAGACGAGTTGCAGAGAGGCCAGAGGGAGTCTACTTCGGAGCTATTGCAGAAGACCAGGAGTTGCCGCATCCGCTGATTGTAGAGTATCTTGACGTCTTCCCCGAGGAATTGCCAGGATTGCCGCCAGATCGAGACGTGGAGTTCAGCATCGACCTAGTGCCCGGATCAGCGCCGAAGTTCCAGCATTGTTACAAGATCAACCTGAAGGAAGCTGCAGAGTTGAAGGCCCAGATTGATGAGCTTAAGGGCAAGGGTTTCATTCGGTCCAGTGCTTCACCCTGGGGAGCACCAGTACTTTTCGTGCCCAAGAAGGATAGGACGGTGAGGATGTGCATTGACTACCGTGCACTCAATAACATCACCATCAAGAATACATACCCTTTGCCATGGATTGATGAGCTGTTTGATCAGCTGAGTAGAGCGAGGGTCTTTTCCAAGATTGACCTTCGGTCGGGGTATCACCAGATGAAGGTTCGGGAGCAGGATATTCCGAAAACAGCCTTCAACACTCGATACGGCCAGTATGAGTTCTTGGTGATGCCGTTCGGACTCACCAATGCCCCCGCAGTTTTTATGAACTTGATGAATAAAGTTTTTCACAAGTATCTGGACAAGTTTGTCGTAGTCTTCATTGACGACATTCTGATTTATTCGAAGACGGAGGAGGAGTATGTGGAGCACCTGCGGATTGTGCTGGAGATACTGCGGAAGGAGAAGCTGTACGAAAAACTCTCGAAATATGAGTTTTTCTTGGACCGGGTGGAGTTTTTAGGACATGTGGTGACAGGAGAAGGGATTTCTGTGGATCCCAAGAAGATTGAGGCAGTAGAACCATGGGCACCTCCCAAGTCAGTAGCAGAGATTCGTAGTTTCCTGGGTCTAGCAGGATACTACAGGAAGTTCATGAAGGACTTCGCCAGGATAGTAGAGCTATGACGAAGCTTACGCGGAAGGACGAGGAGTTCATCTGGAGCGACGCCTGCCAGTCAGCATTTGAAGAATTGAAGAGAAGACTCACGACAGCGCCAGTTCTAGCTTTGCCGTCAGGATCAGAAGGATTTGTCATCTACAGCGACGCTTCAGGGAAGGATTTGGGATGTGTGCTTGAGCAGAACAAGAAGGTTATAGCGTATGCTTCTAGACAGTTGAGGCCCCATGAGAAGAATTATCCTACACATGACTTGGAGCTCGTAGCAGTCATATTTGCCTTGAAACTGTGGAAGCACTATCTGTATGGAGAGCGAGTAGACATCTTTACGGACCATAAAAGCATGATGTATGTCTTTACTCAGAAGGAACTGAATATGAGGCAGCGCAGATGGCTGAAACTCATGAAGATTTTTGACATCAGTCTGCTGTACATCCTGGGAAGGTGAATGTGGTAGCGGACGCTCTTAGTCGATATCCTATTGCTATGTATCTCACCATGGACCGGCATCTCTTGGAGGATCTTGAGAGCCTTGGGATTGAGGTTGTTCTGCCAGGGATGGAGGACAGATGATGCACATGCAGATACAGTCGGGGTTGCTAGAGACGATCAAGGAGGCCCAGCTATTTGATGAGGGAATCCAATGTCTTAGAGCTCAGACAGAGTTAGGTCTACTCGACGACTTCACCATTGCGGAGGATGGATCCTTGAGGCATGGGAGCCAGTTGTGTGTGCCCAAGGACTTGCGAGAGGAGGTGATGCAGGAGGCCCACCAGTCACAGTATTCTATACATCCTGGATCTACCAAGATGTACAAGGATTTGCGTGAGTTTGTTTGGTGGTATGGGATGAAGAGAGAGGTTGCCAAATTTGTTTTCAGATGCCTTGTATGCCAGCAAGTCAAGGCGGAGTGCCAGAGACCAGCAGGACTACTCCAGCCTTTACCTATTCCGGAATGGAAGTGGGAGCATTACCATGGACTTTATCTCTGGATTACCGCGTACCCCCAGTGGCAAGGACACTATCTGGGTGATCGTAGATAGACTGACGAAGTCTGCTCATTTCATTCCGTTCAAGGTTAGGCTGTCGACCGAGAAGCTTATGGACCTCTACATGCGTCAGATCGTACGGATTCACGGAGTGTCGGTTAGCATCGTTTCAGATCGAGACAGCCGCTTCATATCACACTTCTGGAGGAGTCTACAGATGAGCTTAGGATCACAGCTGAAGTTTAGCACCGCCTATCATCCACAAACAGACGGGCAGTCTGAGAGGACCATCCAGACGCTGGAGGACATGCTGCGGGTTTGCGCACTCAACTTCGGCGGTTCATGGGAGGACCATTTGCATCTAGTGGAGTTTGCCTATTACAACAGTTATCAGGCTAGCATCGAGATGACCCCATTCGAGGCACTGTATGGACGGAGATGCCGCACGCCGCTATCTTGGGACGACGTTGGTGAGAGAGCTTTGCTTGGGCCAGAGATGGTGATAGACTCAACTGAAAAAGTCAGACTGATCCGGGAGCGTATCAGAGTTGCACAGGATCGGCAGAAGCACTGGGCGGACAGCTGCAGACGGACGCTTGAGTTCGAGGTTGGAGACAGAGTATTCTTGAAGATCTCACCGACTAGGGGCGTCATCAGATTCGGTAGAGGCGGGAAGCTCAGTCCGAGGTACATCGGTCCTGTCGAGGTGACAGCACGGATTGGCGAGGTGGCGTATCGACTAGCGCTTCCAGCTAGCTTGGAGAGAGTACACAGCGTTTTCCACATATCTCAGCTTCGACGCTATATTCCAGACCCGAGCCATATAGTGGATCACTCAGAGCTAGAGGTGGGACCGAGTTTGACCTATGAGGAGCAGCCAGTAGAGATCTTGGACCGGAGGGAGAAGCGACTGCGGAACCAGACCATTCCTCTTGTCCGCGTCATGTGGAGACACCACTCTCCGGGAGAGTCCACATGGGAGCGTGAGGACGAGATGCGTGAGCGATATCCTAGTTTGTTCACTTGAGTGTTTGTGTTTCATATATTTTGAATTCAATAAACAACTCATTAGATTAACTATTCTTGAAATCTGTGTCTACATTCCAATTTCGAGGGCAAAATTTTTCAAGGGGGAGAGATTTGTAACTCCACTTTTCCAAATATAAATTTTTTTTTATATATTATTTTTATGCTAGTTAAATGCAATGGAAATTTTGTTAAGTTTAATATAGGTAATGAGTTTAATTATCACTAAAGCAACGTTTAGGTTTAAATCATTTAACCTATTTAGCTATTTGGCCCAACCCAGGAAGCCCATGATCCAAGGAAGCCCATAAACCTAACATTCTTTTCTTTGAAGAAGAAAACCATTCTTCTTCCCTTCTGTTAGGCACAGGCCAGCCCTCTCCTCTGAGAAGTGTGCAGGAATTCAAATTTTCCTTCTCTAACAACCTCTGACACCTGAGCCAGGTGGCCACGAATTCTTCCATTTTCCCTCCACCTCTCTCCTTAACTGCCTATATAATCTCACAGAGCAGATCCTTCTCTCTCTACCAAATTAATTCAGCTCTTTAAATTTTTCCTTCCTTCTTCCTCTCCTCTCAAGCTCGATTCAATAGAAGGAATGATGGTGATGGAGCCGGCAGGATTTTGTATCGATCATTGAAACTAGGTAATGACGATTCACCCATTGTTCTTTCTAAATTGAAACTCGATTGCTTACATCGTTGATTGAACAACTCATTCATTCGGATTTTCTCTTTGTGTTTCCGATCTGTTCTTGATAGGATCATCGATCCTGAATATAGGTCTCTTGATCTAGATATGAGGTTTTGCTATTCAGACCTGTATGTTTAAATCAAATGGTTATTTCTCTGTTTTGATTGAGTTGCTGAAATTCTAAGGTTGAAATAATTGTTGATTCTTTATTGATCAGATCTATAAGTTTAGATCTACGACATTCTGATCATCAAACATTCATTGATCAAGAGCGGAAGGTGAGATCCCTGATTAGGATCAACCTATTATAATGATCATTATATTTCTGATTTTAATGGGGCATATTCTAAAAACTTGTGTTCATTCATTCTCATCTCTATGTTAGATCTCCTTGAGTGGATTGTATACTCGACTTTGAATTGTGAACCTTGGAATTAGCTAGGTGAGTGTGATACCTACGATACCTTGATTCGTTTATATTCTATACAACATGACCGTTTATGCTCTGTTCTGATTGATTGCTTCTTGATGGTCTGTTCTAGAGCACTGAGTGGTGTTGAGCAATAGCTGTCCTTGCAAGTGTCAGACATTTTTGGGTTCAGGTAAATCCTACAATCCTTGTGATATCAGCGTTTCTTGATTAGATTAGTTATATCCATTCATAAGGAATCATGTTTATGCTTAGTTTGATAGCTGATTTATATCTGGATTTTAGATAGATCATTGATTTAGTTCTGTAAATTCAGTATCAAGTTCATTTAGAATAGGAAGGATATCAGATCTCTGTTCAAATTTTATCTCTGATATTAGAAAGGAGTTGGGGTTACACTGTTTATGCATCCAATCATCTGGCCTTGCCGATTTCTAGGCCTGTACTTGGGAAGTATCAGAGCTAATCCTGATATATGGGGTCCTATACTATCCTTGTTTCCTTGTTAAGTTATGTTACTGAATGATTGAACAGGGATAGTTAGGTTCAGCTCATCAAGGGAAGTTTAAACCTTCTTGTTTTGTTGCATGTTAGTAACCAATCTCGATAGCAGATACTGTCAAGTATCTGAGTTTGTGGACATTTTGGGTTATGCCTTAAGCAAGAATAGCTGTTGCCAGGAACGTTTTTATGAGTTGAAAGACTTGAAGGGTTGTTTTGAATTGATGTCCAGTTTGGATTTAACTGTTACGATATTCAGTTGATACTTGAACCTGTGGCAATCTCTGTTTGAGATGAACTATCAGGGAAGCAAGTCTCCCTGGAAGCTCTCTTTTCACCAATCTCTTTCGAGTATCAGTTCAATCAGTCTTCATATTCCTTAATTGATTAATTCCTGATGGATACATTGGAAGCAGATTAGGACTGAGTTTATATGTCAATGTTTTGGGTGTCTTAATGTATCCTGAATTTGAGTTTTGAGTTTACATCAAGTCTGGAAATGGATAGGATGGTTGGGGCAGTCATGCAGGGGATTTGGTTTCTCATTCCAAGTATGTTAGAATGTGGAGTTAATTAATATATCTGTGGACTGGACATGTCCTGATACATGACTGGTTTGTAACTTGCATAGTCTTGGCACGAGTTCACCATTTGGGATGAATGAATCAAGGACTGTTTAGGACTGATGTGGAATTCATTGAACTAATATTGAGCATGAGGACTGGTATTTGAAGTCCTGGACTGAATCACATCAGTCCTAAAACTGAGAAGTCTTGGTTGCTTCCATAGGACTTTTTCGTAAGACAATATGGAGGAGGAGGCAGGTTTGGTTGTTAGAAATTCCTTTTGAATGATATACATATTCTGAATTACCAAGTTAGTTAGAATATAATTCAATTCCTATTAACAAACTGAATTATACCAGTCTTTGCTAACTGGTTACCTTGAACCTGAGGGAGGAATGTTCCAGTCCATTTTCCTTGCACTGTTATTTGACAGAACCTGAGATATTTGAGAACCTGGAACCAATGCATCCTTTGTATGCACTGTTATTTGTGTTAAACTCAGTAACCTGAGTCTCAGGAAAAACCTGAGACACTAGATACTCCTGTGTAAACCAGGGAGTAATCCTGTGTTAAACCAGGAATACAATCATGTGTTAACTCAGGAATATATTCCTGTGTAAACCCAGGAATCTAGTAATGATTTCCAGTAAATTCTAGAATAAGTTCAAGGTAATTGCAGTATAGCTAAGTTGTCTTCCTATTAGATAAGATGGCTAAATCATGTGAATTAGCATTGAATTTCTCAATTGCTTGAACCTGCATAAGCAAGGTCTTGATTAAATTAAAGCGGCACGCTATCATTGTTAGTTTTACTTTTGAACACTTGTATTATAGCAAAGCCATGTAGTAAACTGTCTAAGTATATATGTAGTTATGATTTAGGGTTCTTGCTAAGTTTAGTTATTTATATTGGTACTCTATAGGAAACCATAGAACTAAGGTTTACATTAGGAATTAATTGTGATTAGAATATTTTGATAAACCATTTAGAATTAGCAGTTATTAACCAACTTGTACACATCATTATTACATACAGGAGGATATCTAGCTCTTTTGCCTACTTGTACTTTCCTGGAGCAAGGTAAGTACATTCTATGGTTTTGATCAGTGCATTTTCTTGTTCTTTATTGCT
Organism: Iris pallida; assembly: GCA_029216955.1. Lineage (NCBI taxonomy): Eukaryota > Viridiplantae > Streptophyta > Magnoliopsida > Asparagales > Iridaceae > Iris > Iris pallida. The sequence goes on along the minus strand of JANAVB010006000.1, from coordinate 62,515 downwards.
GACACATTGTGACACGTTCATGATCTTTTCTGGCTTGTTCTTTCATGATCTTACTTGTATCTTGGGGTGGGGAAATACCCTAGATATGTGACCAAACTCGGATACTTATTCATAATCTTTAGCTTAGGCCTCGCACAGTGCACGCGGGTCCTAAGCCGTACCTTATATGATCTTTCAGGATCTTTTTATGCTCTTTCATGGTCTTACCCAAGCCGGTCACATATCATAGAAGTATTTCAAATTCTTAATACACATGTTCAGGATTTTGTTCTTACATTAGTTCCTATGATCCTGATCTTGATTTTATCTATAGTCGTGATCTTTCCTGCATCTTTATATAGTCGTGATCTTTCATGTATCTTTATAGCAGTAGTTCATGTTCTTCCTTTTCTTTACATATCTTGTTCTTCTTGTTCTTTCAGCATTTACTTTCCATATCATGATGTTATTGTTCATTACGTAGAACTGTACTTTGCTCCGCTCCTGAATAGGATATGTTGCAGGTGAGATGGAGGCCTTGTGTGACACCTACTATGGTCAGGATATTGTTTTCCCTGCTGAGCCAGCTGGAGCTGCTTGTGATCTAGAGGCTGCAGAAGCCTAGTGCTTCTTTAGTATTTCCTATTATTTTTCCATGTTTTGAGACTAGCAGACTCTTTCATTAGTTTGAATGTAATAAATTCAGATATTGTACTTTACTCTGGTTGGGACACATTTATATAGATGCTGTGATTCATTCATATTCATATTATCTGGTTAGTTTCCCTAGATTGGTACAGCTTACTTTGTTGTGTCTAACAACAAAGGCTGGGCGTGTCCGACTCGTATTCGGTTATTCGGGAGCGGGTCGTGACAGATAATCACCTTGGCTCTTGCTATAAATCAGGATAATGTCAAAGTAGATGACTACGAACTTTCTTGTCAATGCTTCAAAACTTAATTTTTAAGGTGCATGAATGTGCTTGGTGCATTCTAAAGTCTGAAAGGCATAACGAGCCATTCATAGAGTCCTTCTCGAATCTTGAAAATGGTTTTATATTCATCACCAGGTCGGATCCAGATCTGATAGTAGATGATGATGACACGGTTGATAGCCCTATTTTTGACACACATACGCCATGAGCCGTCTTTCTTTGGCACAAGTTCATGTTCATGAGCTTTCATCTCTAAGGAGGTATTTATGTAGATAACATGCAAAGAAAGATGTAGCCTTGAAGCTATTTGAAAAAAACGCATATATGTAGGACTTTTGCAGCATCTCAAAATTTTAGGGACCGACGATGAACTTAGACGATGTGTTTGCTAGACCATTGTAAGGCTTACGACGAGGAGGCCTACCATTGGCATTGGGAGCTTTCGATATTGGTAAATTCTTTAATCCTCTGTAGAATGAGAGATTCTCTTGCTGAGTCTTTTTAGTACACTCAAGAGAAAAGAACGATAAACATGATGATGAAAATGATGTCATGGTTTACTCCACTAAATTTTTTGTTTGTCGTGTAAACTTTTGCTAATATTTATTTCTAATATTATCTGTGGAGACCCTACACCACGTTCTTCACCGTCATCTTCGAGAAGGACCTCTGCTTGTCTTGGGTGTTCTTCTTGAGGGCATGAAGAATTCATCTTCGTAGCATCTGCAACAATTTCATCGAAGATTGTTATGTCCTTTTCTTCAATTAATTCTGTTTCTTGATTAGAAACCGACAACTTCGTCTCTTCTTGAGGGGTTGAAGATTTCAGATCAGCGTCTACAATGGGTTCATTTGACTTAATATGTTCTTCTCAATCTCGCCGTCTTTATAGTCAATAATGACAACTTGTGCTCTGAGGGGGGTGCTATTGTGGGAATGCTCGAGCCCCTTTTGTGGTTTTGGATTAATCTTAGGAATATCATCCGGTGTTAATGGATGGAGAGTGAGGCGTAGCCCATCTTGAAGAAAGGAATATGTGTTGTCTTTTTACTGGTACATGACATTTTTATTAAATTGCCACGGCCGATCGAGGATGATGTGACAATAATTTATGTCGACAATATCGAACATGACCTCATCTTTGTAGGTCTTTCTGATGGAGAGGGGTATGAGACAAACTTCAGAGACAACCATGTTACCTTGCAACGGGTTCAAAAGACATTGTGATGTTGTGATGGTTCTTCAATCTTTTTTGCTAGCAGTAGTCGTCTAACGATACACACTGGTTGCTTAAACTCCTCGTGCATACTGGTTTCGCCATTGTTGTTTTGCAAAAGAAGGATTACCAAATGTTTTCAAACAAATTGGAATCCTCGATCTGTGGTGCTCTGATACCACTTGACACAGCGTGATAGCAGAACGGGCTTACCTTCGTACTTGGCAATGGCCAATTCGATCTTTGATGACGATAACTGGACCAATATTGCTTGGTGAGAGCGAAGCGGTATCGCAAAAACTCGGACGGATGGCCTTGCGAGGGATCCGCACGAATGTTGCTTGAAAACCACAAACAATGGACTTCTGAATCCACGAAACAGTCGAGTTCACGACCAATATAAAGAGAAAACAAATCTCAGAAGTTAAAGAAGAATTTTATTGATTAAAAGTTATTCTTCAATTGCATACATAAGGTGCATATTTATAGATCTTTTATGACAATCTAATCATATTCAAATACAAATTTTAATCCTAATCAAATAAATATAAAATCTATTCTAATAAAAGATAGAGCCAAAATAAGAGTTCTAAAAGAAATATGATTCTTAATAACTCTATAAAAAATAAAACTAAAAAAAAGAAGAAGAAAAAAATTCTAAAAGATTCGGAATTGGAATCCATGCTACATCAAAATAATATCTACATGGCCCGATGCGACATAAGACACTCCCAAAATTTATTCGGGAACTACCTAAGTAGGTATGTGGGTTCAAATACCCTCAAATAGGCTCCGGTTCTGTTCAATTTTGTGATTTAATTTCTAAACAAATTTCTGGACAACATGTGTCCTTCACAAAAAAATTTGGGAAAAACCAAATTTTATAACAATAACAAGACATACCACACCTAGCATTATAGGTTTTTTCCTAAAGTAAGTATCAAACCTACATACATATAAGCATCATTGAACTTGAAAATAAAAATAGGAGGATGGGCTTGACGCACTGCCACGAGAGGGATGGCCGGTTTGGCGGAGGAGGGGTCGCAATGTGACGCACTTAAACCTATATAGAAGAACCCATATGAAAGCAATGTGACATACTTAAACCTATATATCAAGTAAGTAATGATATTCGTACCTCCAAACCATCCTTCCTTCTTATTTGGGATGTCGCCTTATTCCAAACCATCCCTCATTCTCATTTGGGAAGATAGAAAGCAATGTGACATACTTAAACCTATATAGAAGAACCCATATGAGAGCATCTCCAACCCTATTGTGACTTTGAAAAAAAGTTAGACCATCTCCAATGGGGGTTTCTATCTTCCCAATTTCTATGGAATAAATCCATTTTAGAAAAAACTTCTCCCAATGGTGATTTCTATCACCATTTCTATCCTATGTGCAATGATGTAGGAGGGAAACTCTCTAGGAGGGTTTCTACATGTAGAAACTCTCATAGAAATTCTCCTATCTCTCATGACAATTATTATTGGGCCCCACACCATTAAATTGGTCCTTTTACTATGTGACACATAGGATAGAAATAGAGAACCATTGGAGAGCATTTTTGTATGTCTACAATTTTTATGTAGAAACTCTTCCAACTAGGATAGAAATCTCCTTAAAGTATAATGCCAAGTAGGATAAGAACTCAATTTTAGAAATCACCATTGGAGATGGTCTTAGTGCCCACAGAAAGTTGGCAACAATCTCTACCATTCTCATCGGGCGGTCCCTCGCCAAACCAGCGAATCGCCTTAAGGTGGGCATAGGCGAAGCTTCACTATTTCTGGAGCGCTGGGTCGGCGATTTCTTGCTTTCCAACACTTCTGCTGATCCTAGGAATAACACTATCAAGGACTCGAGGGACCCTCCAAATAACACCTGGAATTGGAACAAAGTTCGATTATGGGCTGGGTCCGAGGCGGTCGATTACATTCGTCGTAGCGGCTTGAGGTTCGGACCGGACGCAGATAAGCTCGAGTGGTCGCCCGATGATGTCGGCGCATTCTCGGTTAAGTCGGCCAGAAGAGTCATCCTAGGCATCGCGGCCCTGTCCCCTACCATTGCTTCATTTCTGGCACACATGCATCCCTAAGAAGTGGTCGTTCCTCATCTGGAGAGCCCTACGCAATATCCTTCCCACTGACAACACTCTCAACACAATCGGGTTCCGCCTTGCTTCAGCGTGCATATGCTGCTCTGATCGACAATCGGAAACAGTCAACCACATCTTCAGTCAGGGAGACCTACCGGTCAATGTCTGGAGAGCTCTTTCCCAGCGTTACAAATTGCCTCATGGGGATGACAACTTTCATGACCTCATGGCAACCTAGGGTTCAGCGTCCCATGGCCACCAGATCGTCGCTGCGGCCGCCACGTGGGTTATATGGAAAAATTGGAATAAGGCGAGATCTGAAGGCCGCCAGTACAGCTTAGACCAGCTTATTTGGGAGTCCATTCGTCAGTGCCGCAAACGGAGACCCCTCTGTAAGCATGGCCGGACAGTTTTCTGGAACTCTCTCCTATCCTCGGTTTAGCCGTTTTGTTTCTAGTTAGCCTCTTCTTTTGTCAGTATACGTGTTCAGGCATCGGCATTTTGCGCCTTATGGTATACTTGTAAAGGTTTGGCCTTTTCGGCCTTCATGAATAAAATGGGTAGTTGGTTCAAAATATATATATATATAGAGAGAGAGAGAGAGAGACACACACAGGCCCAAAAAAAAACTCAACAAAGCAGAACCCAACCCCCCCACCCCCACCCTTATGAATGGACCCGGGTTAGCGGATCAACCCAAACCGCACACCTTGAATAACCCACCATTTAAGGTGGTTGGGCGGGCAACCAACAACCAGACCCGTACCCGCAAAGTAATCCCTAAGACATTTGAGGTTGGTTGAGTTTAGCTCAAGCCAACCCGTTTACCCGTTCCCGAAATTCAAAACCTAAGTACTGTTCCTCTTCTTTAACCGTCGGGTATACAGTATACTGTAGCTCAGCAATACAGAGAACAAAGCGACCGTTCTGACAAGCTCGTCGAGCTCACCACACCCATTCCAAAACCCTAGCCCTTCTTATATGTACTACCTTTTCTCCTTCCTAAACCCTAGCCTTACAGTGTGTTCTTTCCCTCCCTTCTTCTCCATCTCCTTCTATCAAGCTCCTTCTGCGACCTCCCATGGCTACGCCACCCCACCACCATGGCCGGCATCACGACTAACCCCCATACTGACCGTCGAGAAGACCTGGTATCGATTTTGCCCACGATGGGTGGGGGCAGCTCGGTCGGGCCAGTGACCGGGCACCACCAGTGAGGCGTTCCGCAGCACGACCCCTCCCGTGCTACTGCTGCAAGTGTGAGCAGCTATGGGCACGAGGAGCAACGTCCTGCCTCCTGTCGAGTGCACCACCACCGTCCCCATCTTGTCGTCTCCATCCGTGGCACTCGCAAGCCATGCACGTCGATGTAGCGCATGATTCCTTTACCGAGTACGCCAACTCCGGCGAAGGTTCCGTCAGCCATCCATGCGTCGACCTATTGGAGAAGCCAAGGATTGTCACGTGAAGACATCGACTCACCGTGACGTCGAAGAAGTCGCCCGAACCAGTCGGTTCTCCTCACTTGGAGATGCCTCTCTCATGTTCCGTCCAAGTTCTTTGGTTCGATATTGTGACCGCAGAATAAGAAGAGAATAAATAGCAATAGGGCCCCCAGGTATATCATTTGCTTGTGCTAAGCTAAATTGCTTATATGTTATGTTATATAATGTAATGTTAGATATGTTATAGAAATTTCCTTAATATGTTGGTAAGAGCATCTCCAACCCTATTGTGACTTTGGAAAAAAGCTAATGCCACATAGGAATGACAAAATTTTATTCCAAAGTTCTTCTCCAATGCAATTGTCAAGTCAATTGTGAAGCTTATGTGGCAAAAATTAAAAAATACATTGTGAAGTTGATTGTCTTGTTCTAGACAATGCACTTGAGAATGTCTTCTCTTCCATGTCATTAATTATGAATAAAAAATATTAGAAAAAAGAAAGAAGATGAGTAGTTGTCTTAAACGTTGTCTTGGAAGTTGGAAAAAAATTACTTTTTATTGTCTCCTAAATACTTTTGCATTGGAGAGTGTTTTTCTATCTCATTGTCTTTTGAGATATAATTTTGTCACATAAACAAGACATTGCCTTGTGGCTCATGCCACATAGAAGCCACCTAAGACTCACAACACTTAACAAGACAATAGGGTTGGAGATGCTCTTATACGCTACCTGACATGACATGTTAAATAATATTATGTATTATCTAACATGGCAGCTGACATGAGAAATTTTAACCCAAAAAATTAATACCCAATTTCTTTCATGTTAATATTAATATTAATGTTAATATCAATGTTAATGTTAATACTAATATTCATATTATTGCTAATGTTAATTTTAAAGTTAATATTAATGTTAATGTTATTATTAATTCTAATATTAATATTAATTTTAATGTTAATCTTAATTTTAATGTTAATTCTATTTTTAATTTTAAAATATGTATGTCAGCTGCCACATCAACGTACCACGTCAGCTGCCACGTAAAGAGAAATGGGTTGAAGGAATAATTTAGAGGGACAAATAGCAATATTCATATCAATTGCACCTCAAAACACCGTTTGTTTATTAAATGACGATGGTTATAGAAGAACAAAACATATTGTTTAAAAAAAAAACTTGTCATAGCCCTACCTCTAGTGGCTAACACACAGGTGGAGACATAACGCATATTTACTTGGTGGGTTCGGTCACACGGACGAACATATTTTTCCTTCCAATTAATGGTGGGAATTAAAAAAAGAAAAAAAAAAAAAACAAAACAGCTTCATTTTCCAGAGACCACATCCTGAAATCTCTTATGTAACATCTCTTTCATAGTTCTTGGCTTGGTGATGCTGCCCAGATTATGAAGCTCAATGACGCCAAGTATGCAATCCAAGTAAGTTAAGGTACTTCTGCGGATAAAATTTATTGTATCTTCACTTCTACTACTGAATTCCCAGTTGTAATGTATAACAATAATATTTTCTTTTTATCCTCTAAAATTCTTACAAAAGAATTAAACAAATGGTATAAGTATATTCCTTCCACAGACATGATAGCACCTCATAGAATGAACCAGAGTGAATGAGTGATTGGTTTTATGCCCGAGCAATGCAATATTGGATGTGTGGGTGTGTTTGATCAACATACTTCTGCCACAAAGGTTTATACCTGTCAATAGCCAAACGCAGCCACGGCTTCCGACTGCCACTGAAGTGCACAGCAGCTGCACTTTCTATCAACCTCTCATCTATGTCTGTTTCGTACCCCAAGCCCGTCACATGCCACCTCCTGTCGAGCGGCTCCACCATCCCATAGAATGTCAGGAGACTCGGTGCAAGAGTACCTGCCTTCCAGAGAGTCTGGTCCGCATTCTGTTCCTGCCAGTAGTGATACTTTGCAGTAGCATTGGCTTTCTTCCACGCTATCAAATCAAACACGTTCATCCCAAATGCCCAGGCACAAGCTTGGGGGTCATATCTTGAGCTGATCATTGGATCGGAAAAATTTAGATAACTATAAAGTCTTTGGAACGACTCCAGGCAAGTCTCCACGGCCCCAATTACATTTCCATGCATATCCAGGGAAAACAGAGGGGTCAGATCCTTCAGTACCACGACATCATCTTCAAGGAACACTAGCTTCTCTAGAGCTGGGTGCATCTCCAGCAAGTAGAAACGCAGGTGACTTAACAATTTTGTAGATTTTGGGCTTGTAAACTTTGTATCTCCTGCTTCTGCCAGCTGCTTTACCAATGGAGAGTAAGAAACATTGAGCCATAAGAAATCTTCGATGTTCTTAACATCGACTGTACAACCCTTGAAGTTAACTTTAAGAAACCAAACTGCCATGGCCCGGTAGTTGACCTTGTCAGTCACAACATGGAACACGAATTGCTGAGGGTGTTCGGCATTTGAGACGGTGGAATTAATAAGGGCAGAGGTTGCAATCACGTTGTCCGAGAAAACACAAAAATGGTAGAGATTGTTGTCTAGAAGCCTTTGGGAGTTCCTCCGCTCCTCTGCCAGCTGTTCAAGTTCTGGGTCTTCAAACCATTCCTCTGTCAGCCTAGTGCTCAGGCAGTGGAGATCTTTGGGCATGGCTTCAGTAACCAGCTGACCAAGCTCTGCACTCTGGACTGCTGCAGCAACTGCACGCTCATCGAGGGCTTCAACATGCTTCTTTAGTGTCGTGATTGTGGTGCTGATGTCGTAATGTGAGTCTTGGGCTTTACAAATTAGCTTCGACAGCTGGCTAATTATTGGGAGGGCTTCTTCCAAGGTGATGCTTTTTGCTCCTGTTGCTGCTTCAGAGAGAAGTTGTTGGCAGTTCCTAATCTGAAAGCTCAGTTCCCATGCCAGATTGAGGTTGCCATGCTCTTTGCTATGATTACATAAACTTTTGCTAATGACATCTGGTCAACCAATTGCCTAGTGAAGGAACTTGTGCTCAACAATTCTTGTGTGACATTCAACCTTTCTTGAGAAACCTCCACAGATTCTGTACTTGTCTCCTGTAAAGGAAAAGATAGGAGGTGAGAGCCTAGAAAAAAGTAAGGAACTGAGAATTGCAAGCTGCCCACTAAAACATTTCCTGCTTGTAACTTACTAAATTGCTAGTTGCCAACTTGACATAATTTCTGGAAATTCACAGAAACAACCAAAAATTTCTATCTCAGAAAAAACCTATATATAAACATCTGAATATTTGTATGAAGTCACAAGATTCATGGAGACCAATGTGGCAAGTCTTCAAAAGGCAAGCATATTAAAACAAGGCAAGACATATGAGAGAATTCAAATGAACCCCCCCCCCCCCCCCCCCCCCCCCCCCCCCCAACCCCCCCAAATCAGAATGCTAGTTGCTGTTTCAATGCAACTTTAATTCAGGCTGAGCCTTCATTCCATAATGGCATAATCTGAAATAACCAAAGGAGAACTACAGTGGTTGCAATTGGATAGTGCAGAGCTTAGAAGCCAGAATTTTCTAGGAAGCCAACGAATCTCAGTAAGAAACGCGATTGGGCAGTTCTAACTTAGGAGCGACTTGGGAACTCGTTTTCCCGACGATGGGAGCTCGTTTTCCCGATGAAGGGAACGCGCTTCCTCAACAGGAGCGTTTTCTATAACAATACTAGAATTTTAAAAGACAACAAAAAATTTGGAAAGAAAGTGAGAATTTTTAATACACGTTTAGTAACAAGAAACTAAGGATTACTTACCTTGACATCACTACCACGCGAACTTTCCACCTTGAAAGGTAAAACCAAAACAAACGAAATGGACTCTCTTATAGTTAATAGTTCTTGCTGAGAAGTCTCCTTTCCTTCATCACCCTCTCTTCAGGCTAGAAATTTCTCCAAACCTTATAAATACAACCTTCCATTTAGCCTATTGTTCTTTGCTCCGCGAGCAATATTATCATCTTTAATAAGCACAACGCTCAAAAGATTTACATCTATTTCTTGGAACCTTACAGATGTTAAGCATTCATCGTAACTTTTGAACCTCCACCCCCTTTCTTAATACATTATCCTTCTAACTTTCACATGCTACTAATTACTTGAACCTGTTTTATGCTCTGCCGAATTCCAAGGTATAGGTTTTTACTTCAATTTAAAGTTGTATACATACCTATCTAAAAGGTGTATATTTCTGGAAATATTATTTTGAAAGCAAGTTTATATAGAGTATACTGTAAGCTTGATGGCAACTGTGATAAAAAGATTTGTACTACAAATTATGATTTACAAAGATGAAGAGTGGACAAGAGAGGAGATCATGCATATAGAAAACTATACAACAACGACCTATGCAGCATTAGATGTCTAACTGTTATGATAACTCATTCAACAATCAAAAATTTACTATGGATGTTTGGAGTTTGGAGGCATTTAACTTGGTACCTAACTCTTAGTATTAGAACAACAAAGAGACTTGGATTGGAATCCAAGATGGTTCCTGATTCCTATTTGTTTCCTTCCCCTTTACCTTTTGACTATCACTGCTCCCTCTTTCCATACATTATAATACAACTTAATAATCATGATATTTTCTGTCTTACACATGCCAATCTGCATTGGATGCACCCTATCTGCCTGCTTAAACAGGCTCCCTCCTGTTTCAGCACATTACTTATATCAACTCTTACGTCCACACAATTTAACTAGCATAAGAAAAATACAAAATTAATTGCCATGGATGTCGTCATAGATTTGACCAACATTTGGGAAGCACGGCCTGTCGTGTCCGTGTGCCATGCTAGTCTAATACATATTGGACATGACATGGCACACTCCAAAATACAATAGGACATGGAAAATTTAGTGTTGTGGCCATATTCTATTCGTTCACGCACAACCTAGGCCAACATCAACCTACCGTGCCTTTCATTGCTGAGTTATGTTGCATGGACATAGACACGGATTTGACACCTATTTTGGTGTGTCCTATCCGGACGGGTCCGATACATGTGTCTGACACAAAAAGACATGAATTTTGGAGTGTCCGTGCTTCTTAATTGCCGAGTTATTTTCTCTTTATCATCCAACATGGTATTGCAATATGAAGAGTGTGTTGCTGCTTCCTTTTCAAAATTTTGACCACTAAAGGTGAACCATCATTAGAGACCAAGGCAGTCTACTATACCTTATCTAGCTTCATATCTCTAACATCCCACAACCCCTCTCCTCATGTGTATACCAATAACAATATAAGGTGATCCGAATTGCAAAGTCAGACTAAAGCATCAGACTTGTTTTATTTGTAAACTTAAATTTCTATGGCTAAGCATCAGACTTGTTTTATTTCTAAACTTAAATTTATCTGTCTTCGTGGTTTTCAGTTTTTTGGAGACAGATTTCATTTAGTTTACTTTTTTTTATGATGCTCCTTATTGATTGAATTAAACTTTTATCCAAAGCATAGTCTAAGTTGATCATTTTGTTATAGAATATTTGAAGAATTCAAAATAGAATTATGTCATCTGAAATAATTTATACAATGGCTTTTATTTCTTTCTTTCTGTTTTTTTCTCTCACGCAGCCCGACATGGCAAGATAGCCAAGCACCAATAATCATAATAGCATATTGGTACAGTTTGTCTATTTATGCAATTACGCCTTTGTCATTTTACCGGTATCACTCTCTAGCTTTTTAAGTTTCTTTTTGTATGAATTTAGGATTATTTATTAGTTAGAAACTCAAGGTTTGGTACATGTTCAATTTGTTTAGGTTCTTTTAAATGACACCACCGAAAAAGAACGTTCTCCACATGTCAATTTGTTTTGGTACAATTTGTTTAGGTTCTTTTAAATTACCGGTTCAATTTGTTTTGGTACACTTATTTCTTTTTTAGTAAGGAAGTTGATAATGAACAATCTACTCAAAATGAACGTTCTCCACGTGTCATTAAACTTCACCTCTTATTTTGGAACAGCCTACTGAATATGAAGTGTTGGAACATAGAGAATTTGATGAAGTGAATATTGAAAGAGACCTAGGTGTCACAGACTTAGTATTTTTTTTTCCTATATTTCTATGTGTGCAGCGCATAAGCTTCATCCTCGAAGACCTGTGCAAACCTTCCCCGAACGAACTTAAATATATTGCTCAGAAAAGAGAGTAGTGAAACAATAGTAGAAACTTGAAAGACTTTAACTATATTGAAAAAAGCTTACAAGATTAAGTTGTGAGAAAAAATGAGCCCCCCCCCCCCTATTTATAGAGCTCAATGGCCTTACAAGAAAGTTCCAGAATATTACAAGAAACTTTTAGGTCCTAGATATACAAGGAAGTTTCTAGAACTTCTAGAAAGTTAAAAAGACTCCATGAGGCTCCAAGAAGACTCCACCACATCATGGAGAATTTCAGAAGCTTCCAGCTAAACCCCTTGGCTTGGTATGTTGGGCAAAAATATCTCGGTGGAGCGAAAAATGTTGTGTGACATTCTCCTCCACATATTTCGTTGAAGCCATCGTCGACGGGTGTACCAAGTTTCCGAACGGCTTCCAATCCTATAGTCACGGTTTCTGTGTGTCGTTCCTTATTTGTCCTCCTCGTGTGGCCCTTTTTCGACTTGCATATCTTCTTCTCAAGATCGAAAGCAAACTGGCTCACCGTATCATCTTCCACCATGGTCTATACCATCATCGGCACATAGAAAGAGACTTGAGTGGGCTATCAGGTCGCCAATTCACATCATCTCAGTGATGCACATAGTTCTCCCTAGGGGTGAGCAAATACCGACCGCTACCGAAAAACCGATCGAATACCGATTAAAAATATTTCGAAAAACCGAACTGAAATTATGTACCGATACCGAATTACCGAACCGATTAAAATATGGTATAATGGTAGTGGTAACGGTTTGAACGTAATACCATACCGAACCGAACCGATTATACATATATATACATTTTTTTCCTTAGAATGTTGTTCGTGATTAATTTTATATTACTCTTTTTCATTTTTATCTTTGTTTTAGTTGGAAATTAGTTTGTTAGAACTTAGAATGGATTTTGGTGGACTTGAAGTTATGTTAAGAATGCTAAGAATTGAGTTTTGGTCTTTTAAGCTTATATTTTTGTGTTTTCATATAATTTTGAAATGAATTTTAGTGTACTTAAACTTATACTAAGAATTAAACTTAGTGATCGTGTTTGATCTTTTAAGCTCTTTTTTTAGGTGTTTGCGACTTGTTACATATTATTCTAATAAATTTGATTCATTGCTTGCTTAGTAGAGGCTTGGCTTTGAAATTTAATGCTTCCAAAAGAAAGTAAAAAAATATTTTTCTAGGTTAAGAGGTTCATATTAAGTGTGTTGATTGATCAAATGTTAAATGGTAAAATACCGATACCGAACAAAAACCGACCGAATACCAATTTAACCGAAACCGAAAAAACCGATTCTAAATGGTACGATATTGGTATTGATTTTTTAAATACCGATGTAAAAAAATACCGAAAAATTCTACCAAATACCGACCGATTATACCGACGCTCACCCCTACCCCACATTCGCACATGCAAGTCATATTGCAATTCTGTCGACCCGAGTGTCCACCACAATCCTTGGACGACTCCTTGCACGAGCCACTCCACTTTCGTACACATATCCTTGTCGCCTATGCCTCCTCGCAACATGCGACATGAGTCTCCTTACTCTTTTCCATCTCGGTAGCACGATCCACCTCCCTCCGCGAAAGTGACTCCTCGGGGCACTCCTTTGCAACAACATTGGTCTCACTTGGAAGATCTTCCTCCTCAAAGTCCTCATTTATCTCGAGCAATGCTAAATAGTCCGTCTCCCCTTTGCCTTCCTAAAGGACACACTTGTTTGGAAACAAGCATTCAGTAAGAAATTCTTCCAAGAACCACACATATACCATCTTCAAACAGACCAAATTGACCCTACAGGAAAATATCATTGTATATTTTCTCCCACCAATTTCTCCCAAAAAGTAAAGATAAATATCATCATCTTCAATAACACAGCCTGGAACACCCACATCATCCAATGTGAGGACTTTCCAGATGCTGTCAGTTTCTCCAACATCGACAGCAGCCAAAACAAAAGACTCAGTCTCAAGCTTGCCTAACATGGCACCATTCATTTATTCAGTATCTGAAGCTATATATATTTTCTGTCATGCCAAACAACAAACAATATTAAGAAGGAAAAAAAAAAGCCTTCACCTCAAAAGTTTTGGTGACAACCACTCAAAACATTTTGTTCCAATTGCTCCACTGAAAAATATTCTCCTCTACAAGATCAGAAACTCCTTCTTGTTGCAGCACTTGCATGTTCAGTTTGTTCTACTTCTACCTCAATTCTAGCAATTAAGTATATCCTAACCAAGCCTTTAAGTATGTTTCTGCCACTGCAGATTGGAATAGTAAGGTCTGACGCAAACCAATTAGAACCACTAACCCTCCACACCCAAATTGCCAAAACCGCCTTTCAAAGCTTGGTCCTCATTAATAACTGCGGATGAAGTCAACTCTTTACTCTTATTGGAGTTTCTATTCTTAGCTGTGTATTCCTTAGTTTCTTCTACTCTTAGGCTATCTCTAATGGGGATTTCTAAAATTAGGTATCTATCTTACTTGGCTTTGTACTAAAAGAAATTTTCTATCCTAGTCGGCAAAGTTTCTACATAAAAATTGCATTAAAAAACATTCTCGAATAGTTCTCAATTTCTATCCTACGTGACGCTGCCCAACGCTGACTAATATTAAGATGGAGAATATAAAATGGGAAATTTTATGATTTAGTTTGAAAATGGGGCCAATATCTATGGAAGTTTCTACATGTAGAAACCCTAGTACAAATTCTCCATACTACATCAGCACCAAGTAGGATGGAAATTTGGAAGAAGTTTTTTCAAAAAAAAAAAATGTTTATACCATAGAAATAGGGAAGATAGAAACCCCATTGGAGATGGCCTTAGCTGTGTAGACCTTGCTATGGTTACCAATACATGTACTTGCTTCTGTTATTATTGGTTACTTTTCTAGCTATTACATTTCAAAAGAGAAAATCGATATCCTTTTTTTTTGTAGAATCAGTGATTTCTTAATTAAGATCCACCACTTGAATGAAAAAGAAGATGTTTTTAAAGACTCCTACTAAATTATTAAAGGGTCCGACTATATGCACCCCACCTATTTCTAAGTTGACCCCAATTTCTAAGTTTACCCCACTAATAGAAAACTAGACTGGACAAATTTCTAAGTCTACCCCAATTATGGACAGAAATGCCCCTAACTCAAATGAAACATAACCCACCCCAATCCATCATATCATTCAATTATTTCTAAGTCTACCCCAAACACATATTCAAACCCATTCCAACCTAACCCTAAAACTCTCCTCCTCCTCCTCCACCCCATTTTCGAACCGAACTCTCCCATTTGTACGACCCTAAAATTTTGAACGAAAACGCAAAAATTTTTAGGGTTTCCATTGGCATTGTTCGACCCTGGTTTGTCGGACGGATGTCAAACTGTTCGGCTCACGACAGTCGAATTTTCCTACTCTGTTCGACAACATCATGCCGAACAGTTTGTATTTGTTCGACCATCACAGGTCGAACAGTATGGATTTGTACGTTCGATCTGTGTATGTCGAACACTTTTAATATGTTCGACCTGTGTATGTCGAACAGTACGAATTTGTCCGACTCGTTCAGGTCGAACAGTTCGCGAATTTTGTTTTTTTTTTCAAAATCGAAACAGCCCAATCGCTACTCGAAACAAAAACATTAACATTAGTAGGGAGATCTTCTATCATTACTTTGGCCCTCCATTGTAATTTCTTTAAGCTTCAAATAATGTCTTCTAGGGTTTTTGGATTTGAGGAAAATAGGTTGGGGTGTAGAGTTAGAAATAGAAAAAGGATAAATCAGTCATTTAACAATACAACTTAAATTACTCAGAAAAGTTGGGGTCAACTTAGAAATAGGTGGGGTGCGTATAGTCGGACCCATTATTAAAAATATCAACTAACTCAGCATATGGATTATTGGAGTTTCTATTAGTTTCAGAGTTTCTATTAAGTCTGAAACTAAAGATTCAATTTTTACGCAACAAAAAGCATCAAAGCAACAGGTTCAACATATTGATCCACGCAGCCATTCAAGAACAACTCACTGAATAATAAAAAAAACAAGAATTTCACATCAATAATGTGGCAAAGGAAGGAACTTTATACTTGGATCGGCATTCTGGACGGGTCCTGGTGGCGGTGGTGGAGCACGAACAGCACAAGACCCGCGGCGACGAAGAGCCCGAGGACCAACCACCAGATCCACTCGGAGAGCCTCCTCCTCCCGGCCGGCCGGCGGAGCCGCTTCATATCGGGTCGGATCCGGACCCCGGACGGGAATCAGCCCCAAGATACGAACTTGGAGAGGCCCATCTGCTCAGTTCCAGCGGAGGGGCTCCGAGTTGTTGATGGTCGAGATCCATCGCTCAAGAAGCCATTTATTCAATGGCGGAATGGGAAAATTGCAGATTTGGTAGTAGTAATAATAATAATAATAAATAAATAATAATAATAATAATAATAAGATGCCAACTTTGTTTGTTGCTACTGACTGTGGATGGAGAAAGGAAAGTTGAAGAATGAGGGAAAGAATGAAAGATGGGGTGTCTTTGTTTGTTCGATCATGTGATAGTGGTGGTTCTTATTTCTCAAAGCATGAATAAACAAGGTTTCTTTGCTTCCACTCTGTTGGTGTTTCCATCTCACGTTTATAAAAACTAATTGCTTGCCAAAAGATTATGTCTACAGAAGATGGAAGGAATTTCGAGATGTTGATGTGCGTAGACTCGGTCCTCCTAAGTAAAAGTTGAAAGTGCATTGAAAGTTACTTAAAATTATCCTTTTTATTTCAACTGACGGTTGATGTAGATAATTTTAGTGTTTAGATACCACTTATAAACTCATTGCAAGTGACTCCGATATCATTATATCACATTTCGATTTTAAAGAATCGATAGTTGTCCTTCGGATATGATGTCGTACGAATCTAAGTTGAGTTTGCACAAGACATGGTTATAAGATTATTCGAAATACAACATCTAATAGAGCATGCCGAAAAATTGAACACACATTTGAAACAGAAGAAACTTTTCTTATTTTATTGAAACTAAAATGTCATTTCTTTATTTCTCAGTTGCAGTAGAAATTGATTGCAACTCCATTGTAAGTGGCTATGTTCTCTACTTTTTTAATTTTCACTTATACTTTTATGTTATTATCGAAATGATTTGAAACTTCTCAGTTGTGGAGGAGAAAAAACTATGTATCTAAACATATTTTGGAAAAGTGATACATTTATATTTTTATTGCAAATGCACTACATTACAACACGTTGAAAGTGACACTTTTACATTTTCGAGAAATTACAAGCATCCAAACAGTTCCTTAATGTGTTTGTTTTCGGTAAAAAAAAAGTTATTTTTTCTTAGTCTTGTTGGAATTTGTACTCTTATTTTATCGTACTAAGCAGCGTTTAGATCCTAGATTTTATATTAACATAGAGTTTATGTTCACATAGATTCAATTGAAAAGTTTGGACTCTAAATTTTTATTTTTACTTTTTCTAAATTTTTTTTATTATACCCGCCTTTCTAACCATCCTTGTACTTATGTTCATGATATTATAAAAAAATAATAAAATAATAAAAATTTAAAATTTAAAATTTTTAATTAGACATATTAGAACTTAAATTCTGATATAAAATCTCACGCAAAGACAAAGTGTACCGAATATCTTTCAACAGGCAAGTGGAATAGATGCAAAGTATCTGTTCTGTTATATGCATAATTCTGAAAATTGACAGTTTCAAGTAATCCAACCACAGAGGATTGCCTCGTGCTTGTTCTTTAATTATGCAAGTCAAACTAGGCTGAGGCATTGAAGAACAAATCTATAGCTTCTACTTCGAAGCAATATTGGTACAGAAGTACTACGAAAGATTCCTTTTGGGGTGACGAATAATTTTGAGCTTAAAAAAAGTGTATCGTCTAGGTAAAGTCAGCTGGTGGTGATTGGATCTCCGATCCTTCAAGTTGATTGAGAAAATATTAAGATTTAAATGTTTGTTGCCAGTTCATCATCACATGAAAGAAAATAAATGGATAGTTTTGTGTGAACGATGGGCTGATTTTCTTTGCATATCCAAACTTACTATGACTTTGAAAAAAAAAATGTTGCCATGATAATTTTTTATTTTATTATAAACTAAAGAAATATGGAGATAAAAAATGAAAAAAATTGTTTATTCATTCACTTGAATCACAATCAACTTGAGAAGAGTTCTTTATATAGGCTTACAATGAAAGTTTAACATCATCATGACAATTAAAAGAGACAAAAGACATAGATTATGGATAACCAAATGTCATAGGTTATGGATAACCAAAAGACATAGGTTATATAGGCTAACTAATTATGGTGAATTATCCATATTTATAACACTCCCCTTTGGATATTCACCATTAATTAGTTGGTGGTGTATGCGCATTTGTTGCCTCGTTAAAATCTTACTAAGAAAAATCCAGTGGAAAAAAAAGAGTCAAGGATAAAGAGTACAATGCACAAAACACAAAAATATTCTTCATGAGTCATACTCCCCCTCGATATAATGGATTTGCTTGACTTCGATCACTTTCGTCCTTTGGAGTTCATGTGCATAAAATAATTTTGGTGGAAGGTACTTATTCGATCTCCTTTGATGAATCCCTCTCGTCCTTTGTCGACATTTATTTATACTACGTGGATCATTTCACAATCATCATTGTCCTTTTATATTTCAGTAGCTACTACATAGCTTATAAATATGTCATCGATGTCAAGTACTTTTCTATTCCATAATTCACCTAAACATGCATGGAATATCGAGATCTCTTCACTTTCAGGTACTTGTGCCTTTCTAGAGGCATCCATAGGCATTTCAGTGAATTTGAGAACATGCACATCTTTATTATTTATTTTCGGAGCTCCAACCACTATTGGACTTTTATCAGGATAAGATGTTTCATTAGCTATTCTCTTTCTAGAAGCACTATCCTTGGAATCTATCGGCCTACCACGCTTTTGACGTATAGTAGTGGATTTATTTGCCGTCTTGTTTGAATTTTGTTCAATTAGAACAATGATTATGGCGGGCAAATATGATCTAGTTACATTTACGGTATCATTAAAAGCATCAGGTAATTGATTTACAATTTCTTGCAAATGTATCATTCTTCTTGTCTCATAATCATATTGTGGAGTTCTTGGATCTTGATGAGATAGAGTAGGCATATTTTATGTCAATTTACGCCGTTCATTAGCAATGATTTGTTCTATATGAACAATTTGTTGCTTACCTCTCCTAGCAGCGGGAGGACTCTCTCATCAAATTGACAATCATCGAATCTTGTAGTAAAAATATCACTAGTTATTGGTTTTAAATACCTTATTATGAAGAAGACTTAAAACTAATTATAGTCCCAAACATCATTGGAGACCCATCTTAGTTCTTTTAGGAGATTGAACTGGGACATATACTTTACATCCAAACTTTCTCAAATATAAAATGTTTCGTTATTTACCACTAACAAGTTGTATATATAAAATAATATGGTAGGCAACAGGTCTAAATTTAGTAGAGATGCAACATGTAAAATAGCATGTCCCCAAGTCTCAAATGGCAAACTAGATTACATTAGTAGATGTCTAGTTATAAGTTGGAGATGTTTAATAAATGACTCAATTATCCCATACTGTGTGTGCACATGGAGAACATGATGCTCTACCTCAATCCCTAATGATATACAATAATCATAAAAAACTTGTGAGGTAAACTATGCAGCATTATAAAGTATAATTTATTTAATCGTTTTATCAGGAAACTGAGATCTAAGTTTAATAATTTGGACAAAAAGACAAAAAATGCAAGATTTCTAGTAGACAATAGACAAACCTATGATCACCTAATAAATGCATCTATGAGTACCATGAAATACCTAAAATGACCACTAGCAGGGTGAATATGATCACAAAATGTCTCATTGTATTCTTTACAAGAAAGTAGGAGACTTTTTCTTAACTTTTAGAAAAGATGGTCTAGTTATAAACTTTCCTTGTGACAAGGAACTCATAGACGATTTTTCAGTAAGCCAAGATCGTGCTTTTCCAATAAATGTCCACAAGAATTGTCAATTGGCTTTATATCTTGTCTCGGATGATCCAATGATCCGATTGAACATAGTTTGTTTTGGATGATCCAAGTCATGCCAAATGCTACATAATACATGATTATTGGCTTTATATTTTGCCACATTCATATGAGATTCAATTATACCAATGGTGGTGTAATACAAACCTACCGAAAGACAAGAGAATTCTTCTAATATGAGCTATTTTGCTCCCAACATTAGATGTGATACATAATGTCCCTTTATTGTTACCATTTCAAGTTTCAATATGGTACCCATTTACGTATATCCTTGAAACTTAGCAAATTCCTTTTTGGAACCGTTTGAATATAACCCATTCTGCAAATAGGTTTGAGTACCATTAGGTAACATGATATGTGCTCTTCCAAAGCCCTCAATTATATGGGCTGGTCCAGCTATTGTTGACACTTTATGCATGTCAAATACTAACTTTGGGAAAAACCTTTGATTCTCTAAAATCATATGTTTTGTAGCACATCTACCAAACACATATCCAATACACATCCAAGTTATTTTTCTTGGATTCTTTGAATCTGTCAACCTCTTGTTGAGTAGCTCGACATTGCTTAAACCAATGTCTATCTTTGTCATATTTATGACAGTCGTTATTACTCCTATTTGGTTTACATGAAGCAAAAATATTTTTTTTGGAATATATATTCTAGATAGCATAAGTATATTAAGAAATAATTGAGCACTTCAAATGATAATATCATATTATAGAAATGTAACTCCAAATTCATAATAAAAAATTTCAAAAAAAAAAACTCTCGACATTCCATGTTGGAAACCAAAAATAAAACATTACTTCAATGTAAATAGTTTTAAGTGCTTGAAATAAAATATAAATTGACTGAATGCTCATTCAATGGAAGGTAGATTTTCAAGCATCTTCTAAAAATATTCATTTGTAACTTGATTCCCTTTGTTAGAGGGTGTTGTCCACTTGTTCCATTTTATATTTTGTGATCCATTATTTTCACCTTTGTAAGGCTGATAACCATGACCATATCTTTCATAATTTTTTTCATGCCCTCTCCACGTCTTTCACCACGACCTCTGCTAATTCTAAAATTGTTGGCATTTTTCTTAGGAATTTTCATAGACCCAATTGGTCTAGAGTTGTGGTTTCTTTTCATGAGAATGTTGCTATTTGCCTCTGCTATAATGAGACATATCACAAGTTCAGAGCATTTTGTAAAAAATTCTTTTACGATATTGTTGTTGTAAAAGCGCAATACTTGCATAAAAATAGAGAGAATTTTCTCAATTATTTGAGTCTTTGTTTTCTCCGCACAATCTAAGACGAGAAACAATATTAAATATAACAAAATTATATTCTTTAACATTTTTATAGCCATGATATCTTAGATCTACCTATTCACTTTGAACGGTCAGAAGGATTACCATCCTTTGGTGGTCAATTCTATCCTTTAGAGATGTCCGCAAATTCAATGGATCATCCTCACATAGATATTCTGTCTTTAGCTCATCATGCATATGATGTCGTAGAAAAATCAAAACCTTGGGCTTGGCTTCAAAAGATTGTTTGTTTTCCTTCTTAATAGTACCATCAAGCTTGCTGGACTGCAATTGCAACTTTGTATCCAATTGTCATGATAAATAATTGTCTCTACTCACAACAAGAGCTTTGAATTCAAGCTTTGCAAGACTCGACATCTATCTGACATAAAATAATTATAATTAGATGTAAATTAATTTAAATAATAAAATTGATAAGCGCTTTCAAGATTACAAAACTAATTCACATATGCCACAATGTGATGAAACGCTATCAAAGAATATTATATCTCATGTGTATCACATATACAACAATGTGGTAAAACGCTATCAAAAAAATATCACATATACAACAATGTGATAAAACGCTATCAAAGAATATTATGTCTTATGTGTATCACATATACAACAATGTGATCATTATATAATAATATATTTTTGGTACTTTTTCATAATTTATAATTTGATTCAGATATACAACAATGAGAAGTAGTACCTTGTAGAATTCAAATAAATAAAATAGTAAGAAAATTACAAATTCACATAAACTATTTTAATGAAATTAACTAATTCCAAATAAGTGAAGAAAATTTAAGATATTCTAGATTAATTTTATAGTTCATATGAAAACATGTAGAAATAAAATTTGTACATAATCTTAAATTGACTATCATAAATTTTCTATTTTGAATGAAATTGTGAACATGTTCAATACATATTTAGTTTAAAACTAAAAAGAGAAAGTAGATCTAGAAAACTTACGTTCTAATCGATCAATAAACACATAAATCAAACGTATTTAATTTTACTAAAACATGCATATATCTAAGTATACGAGATTAGACTTACCCCTTCAATACATTTCTTTTCTTAAGAGAACTCTTTATCCCTTATGTAAATATTTCTTCCTTCTTCTATTTCCTAGAGCAATCGTGCTGATAACGTAATATAAACTAAAGAAATATGGAGATAGAAAATGGAGAAAATTGTTTATTCATTCACTTGTATCACAATCAACTTGAGAAGAACCATTTATATAGGCTTACAATGAAGGTTTAACATCATCATGACAATTAAAAGAGAAATGCCAAAAGACATAGGTTATGGATAACCAAATGTCATAGGTTATGGATAACCAAAAGACATAGATTATATAGGCTAAATAATTATGTTGAATTATCCATATTTATAACATATTAAATTTTTTTTTCTCCAATATAGTTTTTAAGTAAATTGTGAATTGTTGGACATAACAAAAATAAATCCAAAAAATCAAAGAGCACCTAAGATAAAATCTAACATGTGGAAATCAATATAAATAAAAATCCAATATATAGAAATCTAATATATGAAAACAAAATCCTATAGATGCTCCAAAAAAAAAATTATGTGGCAAAAATTACAGAAGATATTGTGAAGTTGGTTGTTTATTTTAAGCAATACATTTGGCAATTGAACCAAGTAAGAGTTGGGTGGATACTAGGCCACGTTATTTTTTTTTCTCTCCCTAATTTTTCTTTATTTTTTTATATGAGCCAATCTACATCTTCTCCACCCAAACTTGAATTTTAGGTTCAGTCCTTGACCCTAAGTAGTCTAACTTTAGCTGTAACAAAACAAGGCATACCGTTCTGACTTTGTATGGTATTTCACAAACAAGGCTTGAGGTTTTCTTACCTCAAAAATAGGCACACATCATTGAAAGTGCTTGAAAACGATTTGAAAAAAATAAAGAAACCAAAAAAAAAGTATACCGAGACCAAATGCCACCTTCTTTGAGCTGTGTTGACTAATTTGGAAATGGCTGATGATTCCTCAAACCACAATTATTTTGTCAATCTTAGTATCTGAAAGTAGTCACTTAACGATTACTTTGTGTAACGTCCCAGTCCCAAAATACATAGGACTAGAAATGCATATACATGCCAGCTATATATCATGTAGACTCCAGCCCAGCTCGAATACATATAAGGTATATAGTAACGACCAAGTATATATATACTAATTAATAATATCTCTAAGTCTTAATCCACAGTAATAGAATGCAAGAATGAACAATATATAACATAGTGTGAACCCCATGCTACATTTATTTGAATAGACTCGAAAGGAACAACTCGAGTCTACAAATGCTAGGCTAACGAGCAGAATGCAAATAAATAGAGATGAATATGTAACCACAAGAGATACCTGAAACAGTAAATGGCAACCATCATGATCAACAACCAACTTCGATTAGTTGAATACCTGGAGAGATACCAAATCCTCAGGGGACACAACAAGGTACATAATATATATGCCAAGTAACACTAAAGAGAAAATCTATAAAACGAAGAGTAACTATCATAATCATCAAAGTGCAAATATATAGTTGAGGACAATCCTAATACCAGGCCCATCCGTATTGGCAATCATCCATGGTACTGTGCTATGATACCGATGGACGAACGAGTAAATAAAGCCACAGCTCTGCTACAGAGACCATGACCACTAGTAAAATAACCAAGTCTAAAATATGGAAGCATGATCACGAGTCTAGACGGTCGGATATTTTGGTAGAGTTCTTCCTCCCCATGCTTTAAAACTATCTAGTCAAGTCATGTATGAATCATGTACCAGTAACAAATCACGCGAGTTAGTACTACATGCTATTACAGAGTCCCTAGCTACGAATTTCTCATGTCAGACTCCGTATCATATCATCATCATCCATCGTATCCATGTCATGTGGTCCATCGTGCCAATGAACACGACATAATGCGCTCAATGCCTAATATCGATATACAATGTCAATAAAATGACATCGACACCCGAATACGATACAAACGCTAAATACTGACCAATCCTACATCATGACAATAATGAATAAGAATAATGCAACAATAAAAAGGAAAAGACACTAAACCGTAACATTGGCAAGGTACACTTGCCTGTAACCTCTGACTACGCGTATGTCTGACCAACTCCAAAGTTCTCGCTACTCCCGTCACGTCCACCTATAATAAATATTCTATTATTAATAACTCACTACCACTCACCTTATAAAGACTTACCTTATATAGATCATAATAATATAAGTTTATACCAAAACTAGTCATATTGACTATTCTACATAATATAACATATACGGTATTAAATCTACCTAAAAAAATTATATTTTAATAACAAAAAAAATACTTTTAATTCTGGAAAAATATCTACAAATATTCTATAATATTATTGATCGTATTTTATTGGTAGAAAAATAACTACACAAGTCTTATATTGATTCTAGAACACTATTCCTAGACTTAGTCTATGATTTGAGTCTCGAAACAAATATTTATTAAATAAAAATAATTCCAAAATGTACCAAAAAATAAGCAAAAATAATTTTTATCATCAACTCATGCACAACAATTAATTTGGTAATGTTATACAAAATTTTAAATCAATTGAAAACATAGAACTCATGGATTTCGGTATTTCGATAATACGGTAAAATGTCCAGATTATTAATAAATAGTAAACGAAACCAAAATGCTGCAAAAGTATATGCGTTGGAAAACTTAGAAAGTCTAGTTTCTTATAAAAATATACAGTAGATCGAAGTGGTATAAAAGTGGATAAAAAATGGCTCGCAACAGATCTGGTCTGTTCTAGATACTTTTTTTTATAGAACGGACGCCTCGGGTAAACTATTTGGAACTATGTGGGTGGCCAATTAGACATAAAAGTAAACACAAAGATCTTTTCGTTAGTTTTGATTTCGTGAAAAGATGAGGTCAGGAAGTATACGAAACCTTAGATGCAAAATAATATACCTGTTGGAACAAATTCAGACTTGGATTTCGGACTTTAGGTGACTTGTAGGGCTATTTTGGTCTACTAAAAGAGGTTGTGAACGTATTAAATTTTAATATGTAGAGGGTCGTATTAGCTTTACAATGAATATTCTTGGAGCATCACGAGAGGTCGAAAAGATGTCAAAACTGTCGTTACGCCACAAAGTGCTGCGGCTGAATTGAGCTGGAAGAGGGTTTTGATTTTTTACAATGGATGAAGAGAGGGACTGCAATTTTTGAAGGTTAAAATTTAAGAATATGAGGTTTCATATGTTAGGCACTTGCTTAGATTAATTTGTGAGATAGTCGTAATCCATAAAACATTTTTATTTTAAACATTTATGCCCTAATTAAATTCCTAATAATAATATAAATAATAAATAATAATAATAATAAAGTTTCATTTACACTTTTATATAAATTTTGTATTTTGGCCTAGGCAAAATTTGCAATTTCATTAAAGGAATGTGCCACCTCATGGGGCCATGTGGCAACCTATGGGGGCTAGGTGTCAAATGCCTAGACATATGTCACTAGCAAGTGCCACATGGCTAGGGTTGTAACCACCACTTTTCTGAAATGAGGATAATTTTAAACTTTTGTAAATTTATCATTAAATAATAGGATTTAAATCATGTTAATGATTTATGGTGATTTTTAATTATTTTTATACGATTTAGTTTAGTGTATTGTGACTTTGGCATTTTAACTAGTGTAACCTTAGAGTTACTTAACCTAATGACTAACCATGACCATGGAGACCTAACCATATGATTAGATTGAGTAATTACCATTTAGGTTAGGGGTATTTTATTCATTTGTGATTTATTATTATTTGAACTTTGATTAATTAATATTGTGCTAATTGATATGTTAGGCCCTAACCTAGAATTGTCCTAATCTAGATGTTAACCATGAGCCTAGATATTTGATTAGTAGCTTCCAACTAGATGACAATGTTAGTAATATCTAGATATTAGTCTAAGTTAGATATTTTAGCTAAAATCCTAATTTGCTTGGGCCTTTACTAGAAGGGCTTAAATTGACACCTTGAGAAGGCTTTTAAATGAAATTGAACCTAAAACTAACCCTATAAACATTATGACCAGCCAAGAGGCAGCCCCCTTGCCTATATAAACACATGTTAGCACTCCCTTGCCTCTTTTCATTACATCTTGAAACCCTAAATTGAGTTCTTCCCCAAATTCATCCCCTTTCTCCAAATCAACTCCAAATTGAGTCAAATCAATTACAACACACTCTCCTACTGTAGAAGAGGTCATTAGTGAATAACTAGCAAGGATTTGGAGCAAGTTGACCATTAGAAGTGGAGGGATTTGGCTCTTAAGCACAATTTCATTAAGATTCCAACTCTCAATAGGTAACATCCTCTAAATCTATTAATATTCTGATTTCTTTTCATAGATGCATTCATTTAGGGTCCCCCTAATTGTAGGCCAAGTTTGGTAGGAAACAGATTCCATTTAGGGTGCATATCGGAGGCATATCGGAGTGTAGTATAAAGTGTTTGGTGAAAAGCCACATAGAAATGAATGTTAATGTTTTTCGAAACAAATTACATATTTATGAAGCTAATTATATGTAGATTTCATTTCTAAAACTCTGAGTTAATTTTGGTTGGATTTTGTGTCATATTTTGATACAAGGATACGACACGATACTGTGGTGCACTGTCCTGCTATCCCGAGCCTAGAACTAGGTGGACACGACACGAGTGTTTTCCATTGATTATCAAAGAACAGAACAATTTTATGGAAGGACTGAACTTTAATTTACAATACAAACTCGCTCGTACAAAGAGAGCCTAGGAACAAAATCTAGGAAAAGCAAACTAAGTACAATTGTTTAGTTTTTGATTCTGGGGGTGACGGTAGAGGCTCGGGAAAGTGATATCAACTCTGCCTTACTCCTTGGACGATCGAACGCATCCTTAGCTCCGGCAAAGAAGTGCTCTCTCTCTCTCTCTCTGCGTATTGCTCTATGGGATGCTCTCTGTGTATATCTCCTGCCCTGTGTGTGCTTTTCTCTGTGTGTGTCTGCAAAGGAATAATCTCCTGCTATTTATAGGACTTAGTGATGAGTGCGGTGTGCAGTAACTGCACCTTAAAAAGTGGGCAGTTGGGGATTGGTTAAGATTATCCTGGATCTGTTTGTTGGAAATTAATCTGGGCTGTTGTGTTGGTTGCAATAAATCTGCATTATTATGATTGGTTGGTTGCAATAAATCCTAGTGGATAAGTCTTAGTCAATCTTCTGCCACGTGTCCAACTGCCATTATGCTGCGAGCCACATGAATGGGGTGTCTTGGCAGAGCCGCATAAGTGTGGCCTCACAACTGAGCCGCATGAGGATGGCCTCACAACTGAGCCGCATGAGGGTGGCCTCACAACTGAGCCGCATGAGGATGGCCTCACAACTGAGCCGCATGAGGGTGGCCTCACAACTGAGCCGCATGAGGATGGCACAACTGAGCCGTATGAGGATAGCCTCACAACTGAGCCGTATGAGGATGGCCTCACAACCGAGTCGCATGGGGGTGGCCCCCACAACCGAGCCGTATGAGGGTGGTCCTCACAACCGAGCCGCATGAGGATGGCCTCACAACTGAGCCGCATAAGGGTGGCCCCCACAACTGAACCGCATAAGGGTGCCCCCCCACAACCGAGCCGCATAAGGGTGGCCTAGGCGGTCCGCATAGAGAACTTCTTTGGATTTTGTGAACTGCGCCGGCTATCCCAGAGATTTTCTCGTCTTTTGATGAGCATGACGCGTCTCTTCATTATGTCAGAGCCATCAAAACTGTCACTTTATGTCATGTAGGACCGATTGTAGGAATGAGTTATAAAGCGTAATACTCTAGAGAGAGGTGAATAGAGTAGACAGCAGAAATTAACTATTTAAAAAATGTTAGTAACACATCACATAATATATATATCACAGATATGTAAATGAAAAGTAGAGAGTAGAGAGCAAACACAAACACAAGGATGTATACTGGTTTCCCTCTTGTGAGGACTAGTCTAGTCGAAAGAACTCTAGCTTCCAGTTGAATCCACTATGGAAAATCACCACAAGTTTTTATCCGAAGTTCTTGCAACTTCTACAACGCGAGCTTTGATCCGAAGTACTCGACCAACTTCAATTGTGAAGTGTGTACCTTCAATCAAGCCTCTGATTACAACCACTCTGAAACTTCTAGACCGTACCGCACTGACAAATTGACTAGAGGATTGTAACTGGCTTGGGATTTAAAAATGAATAGGTCAGAACACTTTGGAAGAAGTAGTAGGCTTATAGAGAAGAGATATGAAAGTGAATTGGTGTTGAGTGAATTGAAATGATCGAAATCCCTCTATTTATAATTTTTCCAAAGGCAGTATTCTGACAGAATTCGGGTAGAATTCGGACAGAACTCTGAGATAATCTCGTTGGGATCCGCAACTGCGGGAAGACCAAGTTCAAAAAGCAACGTTCACTAACCGAACTCTGGCCGAACTCTGGCCAAATTCGGGCCGAACTCTGGCCGAGTTTTGTTGGAGTTCTGTTAGGGTTTTTGAAAATTGGTTTTTGGGCTTTTTGAAAAGTCAAACAGTTAAGAAGTAGTTTTGGGCTTTTGTAAGTGGGCTTGTTTTCAAAATGAAAGGGTATTTTGAAAATGTTTCTTGGGTAGCCTATTTGCCAGTACGATGCAGTGTACATCGTATTCCTAGACTCAATAAATATAAAAAATTATATTGATAAAATAGGAAAACCAAAAGCCCTTTGATGATGCCTTTCTTCAAATATTTGAGCAGACTTGAAGAGGCCTTTTTCACTTGACGGCGGTCGTCCAAAGATAAACAGAAAAATCTTCTTGTATAACGTCGTCTTTGGCCTATCAATAATTCTCTATTGCATGTGTCCTGGTTTGACAAAGCTTGATCATGCTTATTGCATGTCTATAAGAACATGTTAGATGAACAAAACAATATGATACAAGCATAGCAATATAATATAGAAAATTATGACAATGCTAACATTAGGACAATGCTAAGGTTAAGTAGCAACATGATAGTGATTACATGAATATTAGTGACATCATTATGTTAAACTCAATTGATTATCTATAGTCAAAAACATGATATAATCATTGGGCTAACATGTCAAAGCATTTAATGGCCAGCTGCAGGGAGTAATTATGGCCAGCTGTAATCGGCCTATTTTGAGCCGCATGGGACCACGTGGCTCTTCCTGAGCTGCATAAAATTCCTGAGCCGTATACGACTTTCTGGGTTTTCCGAGCCGCATAAAAACTCTTGAAGTTTTTGAGCTGCATGGAGCTTCATGCTGAATCTGGGTCGCATATGAATTACCATTCTTTTTCATGCTTCTACAAGACCCCCTTCAAAGTTTTCAATTTAAAAAATTGAAATACTTTGAATAAGAAGCATGTCCACGTAATCTCTCCATGCCGCATAGATTTCTCTGGCCGCATAGGACTTTCTAGCCGCATAGGCTGCTCTGGCCACATAGGACTTTCTAGCCGCATAGGCTGCTCTTATTAATTGATCTTGATTTATTTTGATTTAAAGCCGTCTTTTGGGTAGGATCCCAAGAGTCGGCATTAAATATTTGGATTTGCCTTGATGATTCCGAGCATTCTTTTTTGCATAAGAGGGGATAAAATCCCAAGGTCTGGGATGTTTGTGGGCAACATTCACTATAACAATAACTTGGGGTCAGTGTACGCGGGTAAGGTACCGGTCAGCCGCTACGTGATGGGGTTGGCCTCGGGCAATTTCTTGAATGTACAGGGTCCAAATTTCAAGTTCTCTCAAGCTGACACTTTTCTGAACCAGCTTGCTCGGAAGGGGTCATATTCCGTTGGCCGATTGTCGCTGCTGAATTGGATACACCCCCTCCCTTCGTGGACCAACCTTTCTACGTGGATCGTGCAGAAATACGAGACTCTTCTGCGCGAGATTGGACTCTACCATGCTATTCGGGGCATCTGTTACGGCTTGCCCATAAACAAGAAATTGTTCATGGCTCTGCTGGAGATGTACAACTGCCGTACGGGGACCTTCTTTACACCCGTAGGGGAGATGGGGCTTGCTCTCCAAGAGATGCATGACGTCTCCAAGCTGCCTTGGGGAAATAAAGTCTTCGAGGTGTATACCCCGACGAACGAAGAGTTCGAGGATTTGGAGCAACGGTTCTCGGGCTTTGCAGCTGTCTACCGAGAACTACTATTTCACCATAGTACGTGTCAGCAGATGTCCAAAAAGAAGGACAATAGCTCGGAAGGAAACCTTCCTCACACTAAGACTTGGCTGACTTATCTCTTTACGCTAAGCGCTGCAGACCGGGTTTCTCCTCGAAGTCCTCAAACCCGAGAGGTAGTATAGGTCCAGGTGTCGTCCGCCAAGAGGGTGAAGACCACCAGCGACAGATTTGGGAGTCAAACTGACTCCCATAATTATTTTTATCAGGATACTCAGCAGCTGTCAGAGAAGGCACTCATGGCAGGATTCCTGATGGTATGACTGCGGAACTGCGTGGTCTCAGAAGGGGCTGGTTCTATTGAGAGGATCAGCCGTAACTTTATCCTTTCTGCTGTGAAGCTGGTCTTTGGGGTCAGACTAGCTCTTCTTGTCACGCCCCAGTACCAAAATACTGGGACGGACTAGGCCAGCTACTCCGTATGAGGTATAAAACGTCATACGGCGATCGTGGCTGTCAATCTTGCTGGGTATCCTAGCATGCAAGCAGTCTATGGCCTAAATCCGATCTCATATCCACAGGCAATAATCAATGAAATATCGACAAGAGAGATAATCATATGGAAAGCAGGGAGTACACATATAAAAATCTGGAATCTACAGTACAGAATAATAATGTAGACTAGAATACCTTCCCACACAGTTCCCTCATGGTCAGAAACTGAAGCACGTCCTCCAAGTCAAGTCTGGAAGATCCACATGATCGGTCACAGGCAATCTGGGAACAATCCAGGGTTGGTCAGGCCAACCGTAGCAAGTACCAGAAAGGAAGGCTCAAGGACGGGCGAAGAAAACCAGCAGGATATAATATGACAGGAATAGCATCTAAAAACAGTAAATAAGGTAAGGGATCGTGCGGTACCAACGCACAATTACAGAATATAAGGCAGCAA
This sequence comes from Iris pallida, assembly GCA_029216955.1. Lineage (NCBI taxonomy): Eukaryota > Viridiplantae > Streptophyta > Magnoliopsida > Asparagales > Iridaceae > Iris > Iris pallida. The sequence continues at coordinate 31,035 of JANAVB010006000.1, read as the reverse complement.
TCCAATTACCAGTACGTAGGTAATCAACAATCATCACAGTCATCCTAACATCCACTAATGCTTGCATTGCCAACTGGAACTCGTAGTCTGTCATCGGAACAGTAACCCATCCCTACATCAGACAAGAATAAGGGAATGAATTACTGCACCGGGACAGCGTTACGTGCCAGCCAGCTTAGCAAGCAACAAGCCAAACAATTATATAAATAAGCGGCCACTCAAATGCCTACGGCTGTCTATGTGGAGGTTGGGTTACCCCAACAATGCAATATAGGAATCCTCAGATCGTGCCATATCCCGCAAGGGCTAGCGAGGCCAAATAACGCATAGTAGGTAGGTATGCACGGTCCCTCGGAAGGCCACCGTGCTAAGCAGGAGTACATATAGTAGTCGGATACTGCCATATCCGTGGCGGCCAACCCCGACGCGCCAGGACGAGCCTGTGGCGGTCGGTAATGCACGATCTCGGGATTCCGTTCCCTCCCAATGCTTCTACCATTTTTAGTTGCCTAGATTAATCCTACATTTATCCAGAATCACATGCCGTGGTCACATGCTCATCCTCCTAGATGTCGTACCTCAGTACGAGAACGCTAAGTAAGAATCAGCCTCGGCACCTATAATCCCAGTTGTGATCCATCCTTAGTGTTATACAACAAGCAAGCAAGTAATCCTAACCACGCTAAGACTATAGGCCAACTACCAGATACCCGTGCAGGTAATCATATAATATAGCCAGAATATCAAGATGGCATCGCAATGCCATATAATCATAGAAGTAGCACCTCAAAGTGCCAATAGACAAAGGGCACCGTAGTGCAATGTCAGGGCCAGCACCTCACAGGGTAAGCTGGACTTATAGCACGGATACAGGTAGTCAGGTCTGGGACAAGGACAACTCTGTCAGTCACAAGAAGTCATCTGCCCACATCGTGGCATGGATATCAGGTCAAGTACAAGACCAGAACCTCTACTATAATAACATCTCAAGCATATTTGGGAGCCTACAACTCCAATCATCAAGTCGGTCCATCCACCAGATCAATCTAGCAAGAGTCTCCCATCCATGATGGAGTGAATATCACGTCAATAAAGACAACCACCAAATACCAAGCTCATCCCCCTAACAATGCTAGGACCTCTGACTCACAAGAATCCTCCAAGTCAATGATCACAAGCCACCAGAAAGCAAGTCCCTCAACTACCAAGATACAGCAATCAACCAGGTTCTCTAACTACCGGAATACGCAAAGGTACCAGGTTTGGGCATTTGGAAAGTCGAGTAATAATCATATAATAATACCCTCGATATTCTCCTCGTTCCGCGAGACACTCGCACCAGTATCCAAAATCCAAAGTCCTCGAAGACATATCTGATCAAATTAGAACATCACCAAAGAACTAGCAACACTATCTAAGAATCCACTTAGTCTACCATTATCCCTATCTCAATATCATCTCCTCATAGTCAATCCTCGAATAAGATCATAATCCTAACACATGGGTCAACACTAATCAATGCCGTCGGAAGATGGCAAGGATTGTGTGAACCACTCTGGATCAGATCCACAATCCTTAAACCAAACAAGGACCAGGGTTGCAGACCTTCACCCGAGTAGAACCACTCTCCTTACACAATTCGACGGACAGATAATGGAATAACAACTAAACTAGAACACCATCTAAAAAGAAGGGTCACAGGTCAAGAGTCCAATGGGTGATACCGTCGAAAAGGCAAGGATTGCGTGAACCACTCTGGATCAGATCCACAACCCTTAAACCAAACAAGGACCAGGGTTGCAGACCTTCACCCGAGTAGAACCGCTCTCCTTACACAATCCAGCGGACAAGACAGATCAAGACGCTAGGCGACTAATCTAGTCGGGAGTCTACCTAGCAGGCAATGAGATCAGGGATACTATACCAAGAAGAACATGCATGAGTTCAGTCCCGTAAACCAAAGGAATGGCACTGCCCAATCCTTCGAACCAAATTCCCAACCGGGAATTCTGGAAAAATTCGGCAGAGTCTCCTTTGTAATCTGGATGGGAGCACCCTACGAATAGGGGCTAAATCCACTCGGCACAACCCGCCGCAGAATCGCAATTCGAGAACACTAAGTCTCGGCCTCCAGTAGCACTACGATGCGTACTGGGCACCAACCCTAGCCGAGAATACTAAGTCTCGGCCTCCAGCAGCACTACAATGCGTACTGGGCGCCAAACCAACACATGCATCAAGAATCGCCATGCAGGGCGCACCAAGACCCACAGTCATATCCAAGCCACAAACAAGGTCATAGAAACAGTTAGCCAAAGCCGTTACCCGACCGCGAGTCAGACACGGGACATATGGGGACAATCCATACATGTGAGTCGTGCTCGTATCCTCGGAGGTGTGGATGACCCATCCGAGTTGTCCGATACGGTCTATCCCGGTATCGGACCAAGCTATCCTAAGTTATCATTATGGCAGTTCTACTACTAGGCTACACTAATCATGGTTATACAGTTTACAAGTACAAATTAATTAAATGCCATAAAATCCAGGAGAGAGGACAAGAGCCGTCGATGAACAAGGGATAATTACCTAGAGGGCTCGGCTAGGTAAGCAAGTCTTCGGCAGTCGCGATCCAAGCTAGCACGCCAATCGAGATCCTCAGAACACACAATAAACAATCATTAGAATTAAATAATAAAATAATGCATAAAATCACAGAGGATGGCAGAAGGATATACCGTATGGGTCCCGTAAACAGCGCAGGGATCTCGTACGGAAACCGAGACACGCGGACCGACGCGGACACGCAAAGCGAGACGTGCACGTATATCGAGACGTACACGAGAATCGAGATGAACAGGAGACAACGTGCACGTAAATCGAAACATGCATGTAGATCGAAGAAATCACGAATATCGGAATGGCACACGAATCAACGCAACACGCAAATCGAGGCGTGCATGCGAATTGAGACGGAGCGAGATTCAAGGAAGCACGCAAATCAATGCGGTGTGGAGTCCAAAGTGATACACAAACCAAGGCGGCACGTAAATCTGTACGTGCACGCAAACCGAGATGGCACAAAGTCCAAGGTGGCACACATGCCAATACGGTACGCAAATCGATGCATGCACGCAAACCAGTGCGACACGGAGGTCAAAGTGGTACGCAACCGAGGCGGCACACAAATCGGAGCGGCACGAAAATTGAGATGGGCACAAAGGCTAAGACACATAAACGAGGCAACACGCAAACCAATGGGGCACGGTGTCCGAGGCAGTACGGGGCTCGAGGCGTCCTGCTGCCCAAGGCAGCGCATGAATCGAGGGTGCACAAAAACCAATAAGGCGCACGCAAACCGAAGGATACGCAGAACGAGGCGCACACAGACCGAGCAGCGCACTGTTCGAGGCAGCACGTGCACCGAGACACGTTGCCCGAAGAGCACACAGCCCAAGGCTGGCTCGCTGCTCGAGCAGCACGGGGCCCAAGGGCGTCCCGCCGCTCGAGGCGGTGCTGGCCTGGGCGCGGCAACGACACGACGGTGGTGCTGGCCACCGGAGAGAAGAGGAAAGGAAGGGGCGGGGAGATCGGGGCTCACCGGGGTCGGTCGGGCTCCGGCGGAGGGGCAGCAGCAGCAGCGGTGGTGGTGCTGGTGGCGACGGAGGAGGCCGGTCGAGAGGGAGGCGGCGACGGCGACGATGATGGTGGCGCTGGTGGTGGCGACGGCGGCCATGGTAAAGGGGGTGGCTGCGGTGGCCGAGACGAGGACGGCCGCGGTGGTGGCGGGCGCCGGGAACAGCGAAAGAGGGAGAAATAGAAGTGGTGGCGGTGGAGACGAGGGCGGCCGCGGTGGCGGCGGGCGTCGAAGCTGGCCGGGGAGGAGAATAACGAGGGAGAGATGGTGGAGCCGGCAGTGGCGGTGGGAGCAGTGGTGGCCGCGGCGGTGGCTGGCCACGGGGGCGACGCCGACGGAGGAGAGGGGCTCGAGGGAGAGGGGGCTGGCCAGAGCTCGGGGAGAGGGGGCTGGCCGGAGCTCTCCAGCAAGAGGAGAGAGAGGAAAAGTGAGGAAATGAGAGAGAGGAAGAATGAATGAGTGGAGAGAGAGAGGAGGGGGGTAGGTAGATATTTTAGAGGGGTAGATTTAGGATCAAGAAAATAATAGTAGCAATAATAAAAATGAGAAAAATTCACCTCCAATAATTAATAATAAAATTTTAAAAATACCCAATTTCAAAAATCCTCCAAATACGAAATACAGTAAAAATACAGTCATATACCTATTTCCAAAATAGGGATCTGACACTTCTTCCAGCCATGGTGTGCAGCATACATCGTGGCCTTCGCACTTTTTCGTCCAAGGTCATCGCCCGTGACACGACGAAGGACTTTCAACGCATTGAGCTGTCCTATCATTATCTGATGGGGTGGCTGTTGATGCATTGCCGGTCTTTGATAAGGCCTGGCCCTGAAGATGGCGTAACTGCTGATGATGCTTTCATCTTCCAGTATCGCCGCATACCTTGGGATTGCAAGACTATGCGTGCCTGTCGGATGGTGCTGGCGAGAGTGGATAGATACACTTTTTTCGTGTCTTTTCCTCAATTTACTGCTGAGGAAGTGAGGACCGTACATCTTGATGGTATTGGGCCTCCCCACTTCTTATCCGATAAGATGCTCCTTTGGTTGTACAACATTCGTCCTGTCCACCTGGTATACCGCAATCGCAATACTGTCTACTTGGAGCCTTACTTTCCCAGTAGGTTCTTCCGACAGTTTGGGTATAGTTAGCTATTCTTGGACACTCCCAGCTCTTGTCTGGGTTTTGAAGGTAGCGTCCTTGACGGCATCAGGGCCTGGCACTATTATAATACGGTTCACACCCGTACCAGCTTCTCAGTTCTTGATGCTGGAGAGTCAGGGGAGATCTTGTATTTGGCGGCTCTATACCATGTCAGGGCGAACAAGCCTTCTGTTGATTTTGACCCGAGTACCAGCTTCATTATTGGTACTGGCTTGGAGGAGAAGCCCAAGGGGTCCAAGGCGAGGAAGAAGAGGGAGAACACGGTTGCTGTGTCGGACTCGGAGTCTACCAACGCGGACGAAGAGGATAACGAGCATGATCCCGATAACTCTCTCCCTCTTGTAGATGAGGTGGTGGCGGATCAGCCGCCTGTTGTGCCTGGTCCTTCACGCAAGCGAAGCAGGCGTGAGTCCGCTGATGGCGGCATAACGTACTCTGCGAAACGGGCTGCGGTTAAGTCTCGAGGGCTGCTCATTAAGGAGAGATACGAGGATGTTGACGCCATTTCGGAGGTGAATTGAATTACAATCATCTTCTTCTTTAGCTCATCTTTTTACTGAACTATGACCTAATCATTTTTCTTTTCTCTGTAGGCATCAGGAGAAGGGGACTTTCCAGAGCCGGCTGCTGCCTCTGCGGTCGACCCGGCTCTAACTACTCTAATTAGAGATATGAGTGCCGAGATTCTTGCCGCTGGGATTCTTCCAGCGACGGCAGAGGTTCCTCCAGTTGTTGACGTCCCAACCCAAGGCAACATGGGCTCTTATGAACCCGTCCCCGAGATTGCTGAATTTTAGTCGGATGACGCTGATCCAGTTGTATCTCCTTTCGAGGCTGCTGGGGCAGAGGAACCATCTGTATTCAGCTCGGATGTCGCTGGTGAAGAGGCTACGGCGGCTGTGAGCGAACCTCAGCCTCATCAACTCTCCCCCGGTAAGATAAGACAAATCTTGACTAGTGAGAAGGTTCATTTGCTTTATCATTACATCCTTCGGGTTAAGCTGATTGATGGTTGCTCCGGACATACAGGTCCTGCTCCTTTACTGCCAACGACGGACATTATCGGGGGGAAGTTCGCCAGAGGGGATCTGGTGGAAGAGAGTGTGCCTCCTCCCCCTCCAACTTACATTGAGGGGCCTTCCGCTGAATCGAGTTTGGGAAAGCAGACGGCAGAACGGCCGGGGCGGGGAGAAATAGTCCCTGTACCCTCCTTTGTTCATGTGGCTCCGGAGGTCGACCTTTCTGCCCTGCCGAGTCTCCAGATCCTTCGGGCTGCGGAGGAGGAATTGGCCGCTATTCAAGCGTCCTTTCACTCGGAACTTGTTTCCCTTGTGGCAGGGGCATCAAGTTCCGGTGCACCTTCTTCGACTCTGCCAGCTACTCTTCCATTGACGCTGTCTTCTTCGGAAGTTCTGGATGAATCGTCAAAGGATGTGATTGATAGTTTCTACCATCACCTGAAGCGAGGGGTTAAGGCCGCCGTGGAGAGGGAGACATCTTCTGCCTTGGCCCGTCAATGCGTCCATGGCCAAATTAAACTCCTTAGAACCCTCTCCGGTGGGGCACGGATAATTGAGCTTTTGGAGCCTAAATTGCTTGAGACTGATCAGCTTGTGGCCCAGTTTCAAGTACTGCAGCAAGTTGGTCTGTCTTCAGCAATAGATCAGGAGCGTGCCTGCCATGGAGAAGGTAAGGGTTGCTCGGGATACGTCCAAGCCGATTATAATGAAGGACCTCCACAATCTGTCTCTGCAGTACGATCAGCTGAGCCGCAGGGGAGAGGATTGTATTGCTCGGGAAGCGGCCGCCTCACGTGGGATAATTGATACGAGAGAGCAGATCCTCAAGCTCCAGAGGAAATTGGCTTTCTTGGAATCTGAGCTCGAGGCCTCTCGCACGGATAAGGAGCTAATTGTTCAGGAAGCCGACAATGTCACCCGAACTTCTGCTGGCTTGGAGCGTGCTCTAAAGAGGCTTGAAGACGGCTGGCAGGCACACGCGCATCTGGAGGATGCGGAGAGGTTGACCCAGGAGGCCGAGCGCCGGGCCAAGCGGCGGTTTGAGCGGTCGACGGCCCTGCTGAAGGAACGTCTTAGAGAATTATGTGTCGTCGAACCATAGTCGGCCTTTTTTCCTTTCTTTCTTTGTCATTTTCCTTCATTTTAATAGGGATACGATCCCCGAACATGTAGTAATTTTATTTTTTAATAAATAACTATGTTTACACCATCTATCATCTATTGTGCTTGTACCGTATTTTTGGTATTATGATGTTTGTCCTACTGGAGGACTTTTTGTGGACCTATTACCCTTGGCATACCTTGGTTTCAGGTATGGATAATAAGTTTGATAGAGATACCTAGAACGATTTTGCGGTAATACATAGAAGTTTTTGGTATTGGGCGAAAGAATGCCATAGAACAGCTGGGCTCCAAAGGCACGTGATAATGAAAAAAGAGGCACATGTACTAGGGGACCTAGTACAACATTTATGGTCAACTGCAGACATTTGTGGTCAACTGTGGACATTTATGGTCAACTGTGGATATTTATGGTTAACTGTGGATATTTGTGGTCAACAGTGAACATTTGTGGGCCTATTATCCTTGGCGTACCCTGGTTTTGGGTACGAATAATAAGTCAAGAAAAAACTAACATACTTACTCAGAGGTAATGAGGACGTGGTAAATATGAGGATTTCTTCAATGGAGTCTTCCTACTCAGAGGTAATAAGGACGTGGCAGAAGTGGACACCATGAAGGGTACATAAAACAACTCAGAGGTAATATGGACGTGGAAGTTCTACGTGAGGGATGGTTTGTTTTTGATGGAAGTGAAACAACTCAGAGGTGACATCGACGTGGTTGTTTCGGGAATTTTTGTGGATCTGTTACCCTTTTTATGCACTAAAAGTACGGGTAATAGATCATGAGGAAGGTGCTCTTTTAGGAAGGAAGTTCAGAGGTATGATCAGACATGATTTACTACCCAGAAGATGCGATATGAATTCATTTGGAGTGACAAGAGTGTAAGTTCAGCGGTACCTAAGGGTACATAACTTAACAGTCTGGTTGATTTGGAGGATGTCATTTAGACATAATAATTCTTCAGAAATTTACCGTTGACAGGCATCATGAGCAAGTCTCCGTTTTGTTTTGCGAGGCGGTAAGCACCATTGGAGAATACGGCCTCGATGATAAATGGGCCTTCCCACTTTGACTGGAATTTGTCGACGATTTTGTGAGTCATAACCATCGGCCTTCGAACGGCCAGAACGAGATCGCCTACTTGAAATATTTTGAGTTTAACCTTCTTGTTGAAGGCTCCAGAGGTTCGGGCTTGATAAAGCTCGATTCGCTGTTAAGCTAGCAGGTGCCTTTCATCTAAGGCCTCCAACTCTTGTAGCCGGCGACGGTAATTATCATCCATCGTCAATCGATAGGTGAGGGCGACACGGAGCAAAGGGATTTGAGTCTCCAGTGGGAGCTTCTCAAGAAGATCCTGAATTCTCTATCTCGAAGATGAAGGAAGAAGAGGATTCAACTCTGCTAGGGTGATGAAGATCACTGTTGCTCAAAGCAAGATTCGCCCTACTGTGATCTGCTCCCAGGATGCGATATGTGTTATTCCCGAAAAGATCTTAGATGGAAGAACATGAGTAAATAGAGTGATTTTCCAAACGAATTTGGTCACACACTCTATATATAAAGAACTTTCGAGAATTGCTTCTCAAGAAGATCTTGAATTCTCTATCTTGAAGATGAAGGAACACTACAACAAAAAACCCTTTTAATAACGCTCGATAAGACGTATTTATGATGCCTGATACCTAAGCGTTATCAAAGTTCGAAATACCTTTATTTTTATGACGGTTTTTACTAATTCTGGGCTTTTTATGACGTTTATAAAACAAAGCGTCATTAATTGTTTAGAGCGGTGGCAAACTTGTAATTAATAAACTTCCAACAAAACCCTTCACACCCGATCATTTTTAGATCTTGCCTCCTCCTCCTCTTCCCTCCTCTCTCTGAACCCTAAAATTTTCCAAACCCCTTTCAATTTCTTGCTCATTTCTATCTCCATGAACCCTAAAATTTTCCTAAACTCTAATCTTCTCCTTCTCCTCCTTCTTTCAACCTCCTACAAACCCTAACCTTAGCCCCAACGCCCCTCCGACAAACCCTAACCCTAACCTTAGCTCCGCCGGACGACGACGAAAAATCGGGAGTGGGTTCGTGACGTTCCTCTCCGGCGTAGTCTGGTCCCGTTTTGGTAAGGAATTTTTTCTTTGATTGTAAGTCCTTATCTATATCTCCTTGATTTTTCGATCTATTCTTCTGTTGATTGGAGCATTACGAATGGGTTAAATTGATCTATTCTTTTGTTGATCGGAGCAAATTTTTTGATCTATTCTTCCGGCAGTGGGGCTCATCAAGGGAGTGACGGAGGCGGTGGAGATGGGTAGGTTGCGGAAGATACTAGACGTCTCGGCTGGGGACTGGCCGTTTGCTCAGGCCGAGCAGCTGGCGCATTTGGCGTTGCGATGCTGCGATATCCAGAGGAAGAATCGGCCCGACCTCGCCAAGGATGTTTGGAGGGTGCTCGAACCGATGAGGAGGAGGACGACGACAACAACTGCCTCGCCTGGCCCCGTGTTCCAACCGTCGTTCAGGTCGACGCGAGGCGAAGGATGCATTCCCTCTTGTTTCATCTGTCCAATCTTTCAGGTAATGCCATAGCCATCCTGCTTTGCTTCGTTAATAAGAACGTAATGAAACCGTCAATTGGTATAGTACAAAAATAACACTGGTATGAACTGAATAATAATTAAGAGGTTACGAGGATGAGCGTGTCCATCCGACCAAGGCTACCATGGCCAGGCGTGTCGGGTATGTCCAAGACCCTATCACTAAGACTAGAAACACTAACAAGAACACCAATCGAGCTAGCATACGCAAGTACATGAACAACTAAAGAGAGAGAATTAAGAACATCTAATACTTTTAATTAGTTTTTGTATCATTCATTGTTTTGCTGTCATTCTGCCATGGTTGCCCACCAATAACAGTTGAGGTTGTCATAGTACTACTATATGTTAATCAAAAATGTTATTTGGCTCCCAAAATGACTGCAAGCTACATAAAATAAGGCCAGTCTCCGTCTTCATTGATCTGAAGATCAATCTTCTATAAATGAATTTTAAAGGTTCAAATTGTTTCAAGTTTCTATTATACTCTGAAACTCCTTGTTTAATATTCCATGTACTCTCTTTATTGTAAAATATTCAATATGCTCTATAGTTGCTAGTAAATGTAGTTGTTTGTGATCACGGTTGATAAAGACTGATATTAAGTCTTAAACTTCAATGTTAAACAATTGATCTTTTAATGATTTTTTTTCTTCTTACAAATGACAGCCACTACAATGGATGACAATTACTATCCTTGTCGTGTAACACGTACATTAAGTGGCCTCCTTTGGATGTCAACAACTTTTACGTCTTTAGGCAGAACTATGTTTATGAAGACCACTTTAACTAAACCTACAGGCCTAAGGCATAATTTTAGTATTTCTCGTGTTTTGGTAGGTTAGACTCATCAATTTAGTATCTTAGACTGTGTTCAGTTGCCAATAGGCTTCTTCTTGCCATTTGACCGTATGGCTCTACTGTACAAACCATGCATGTTCAACTCTTAGCATGTAGTTCCATCAATTGCTGTAATTTAAATTCAAATATTTATCAAGGCTTGACATACAACTATCTATAGTTGGCTACTGAATGCTTAATCTGATTTACTGCTGGTTGAAAGTTACCTTTTATCTGGCCTGTGGATTAGAAGCACATGAAGCATGCCTTGATCAGAGGATTTTTATACGAGCATTGTAGTTTTGCCTAATCAACCCTTTAGCATCGTGAAATTTTGAATGCTATAATTAGCTAACATGGCTGTTATCGAACATTGCTCTAAACACCATAATTACATGATTATGAACAGTGTTATGTGGTATTACGAAAACCTTATTCAGCTATAAGCAGCATTGTCCTATATATTTTAGTACATCCCTTTTAAGCCATTATAGTTGTGTACAAAATGGTTGAGGGTATAAAACTTTTCATGCGGATTATGTTTCTGTCCAATACATCATCATACTCTTGGGGACAGTTGCAGGTTAAAGTTGAAAACTAAAGGCTGACCCTTGGTTTTGGTGGGATCTCAGGTTAAAGATGCAATAATCTGTTGAACACTTTGGAAAGAGCAGCATCTACATTAATATCCAAGGGGCAGTGATTACATTAATCTCCAAGCTGATAATTCAAGTAAGTTTGGCAGAAAGAAACTGTTGTAAAGTTATCCGTAATATCCAAATATTGGAGGATAGCCCATATTGTTGTTGATGAACCACATGGAAATAATATTTTGGGCATTCGTTTGTTGTACTATTTGTACAATAGATTATATACATAGCAATTGAAGTTCCACTATTCAATCCAAAAGTCCAGTTCATTAATGTTTCTGAAATTTCTTGATCATTTTACTTTCTGAATCGTCTGATGGTCCATGAATTGATTGCTCTGTTTTAGAATCATCTCATAATTTTGAAGTCTATTTCAAATTCCAAATTAACTCTTCATTCACGAGTTGATGATTATTCATTTCACATACAAAATTCTAATTTAATGAACTCAATTTTAAATTGAATATCATTCATATGAAATATTGATCACAAAGAAGAAGAAAATGTCATGATTTATATGCGTAGTATAGATATGAAATGTGAAAACATAGCTAGATTTGGAAGGACATTTTAGTCGTGGAAACACTTACATAAATATGCAGTTAATTCCCCTTATATATTTATATATATGTATATAATAGTCTTAATACTTGTATCTCTTACATATTTTTCCTTCTTAATCTAGTCTGCAAAGTCTTTCTTTCTTCCCCTAATTTGATCAATGTTTATTTATTTACAATGTGTATTATCGGTCACTGGAATTGGTCGCTGGAATTGGTGGTGATGAACATGTTAGACATATTCTTGATTATGTGGGAAAGAAAATAGTACTATTATGGGAAAGAAAATATTATTAGACATTCTTGATGAACATGTTAGTTAGCCAAATTTAATTTTACGTCAAATGCAATTTAAACTGGTTCCAGTTATCCGTCCTGGATACATATATTGACCACTATGAGAATTCCAGGTATGATGTCCATATCGAACTTGATTTTCTTATAGGGTTGAATTTTTTTTATGCATATACCTGAAGTCCCACCAGTGGGACATGATTTGTTGAATCCTATATTATTTTGATGGACCTGAAGATGCAGGGGCTGGTGAAGCTGCAGGCGCTGGTGCGAGGGGACAACGTGAGGAGACAGGCAAACGTGACGCTGAGGTGCATGCAGGCGCTGGTGAGGGATTAGAAGATGAGGCTCTCCTACGACGGCGCTGGCTGCAGCAGCACCAAGTCGCCGCTCAGCTGCGACACTACTTCTCTTTGGGACTCCCGATATCTTCAAGAGATGGCAGAGAGAAGATTCATGGTCAGAATCTACTTCAGTAAATATTTCTAATAATTTGGTTAGCAAAAGAGAGATTTATTCCTATTTTTTGGGTACATTCTGTATTTGGATATTCAATGTAATGAAGATGTTGATATGTACTCTATTTTAAGAAATGTAATAAAGATGGTGATATATAATGTTAAATTTTTGGAATGTAATATATACTGTGCAGTATAGAGCATTATAAATATGCTAATTTGAATAGTATAAAGTGTTATAAATGTGCTGCATTGAGCCTATACATATTATCTATTCATGACGTTTTAAAATTGTTCTGAATTGTGCACTATATATTAACTATTCATAACGCTTTTATAGAAACTATTCATGACGGTTATTTTATGACGCTTTTAAAAAACATTTATAACACCCGTTTTCATAACGGTTGTTGTGGAAAAAAAAAGCGTCATGGTTTGTCATTAATGACGCTTTTTAGCCGTCATTAAAAGGGTTTTTTGTTGTAGTGGAAGAAGAGGATTCAACTCTGCTAGGGTAATAAAGATCAACATTGCTTAAAGCAAGATTTGCCCTACTATGATTTGCTCCCAAGAACCAGCAAGTTCGAAGAACTTCTGGAATGCTTGCAGTCACCTCCTAACTGAACTCACGGGACTCCTTGGACTCCAAATAGCAGCAGCCTCTCAACTCTCTTCGCCTCTTATTTTTTGAATAAGTCATCAAAGAAGGCACGAAGAGAGTATTTATAGAGTTGGGCTGAAACCCTAACTCTAATACTGGTCGTACACTGACTGCGAAAAGATTGGAACAAATCATGGAAAGATTTAAATGAATCAAATTCAAAACCCACAAAAATTGGATATGTAGTTTTACTCAATCTTTTCATAACCGTCTGAATCTTTCAATCAATGCCAACTACAGCATAGGCTCACGGACGCACAGCAATACGTGCAAAAACATAGCAGCACAGGTGCACGGACGCACAATAGTGCATACAACAATGTAGCAGCATAGGCGCATGGAAGCCCTAGGTGCAGCAAGCAAGAGCACGAGCGCACGCGGCCACGCTGAGCCATACCTTTCCTGCGGCTACCCCTGTGTCTTTCCCCATGCCTGTGCCCGCACTTGCTCACGCGCCTGCTCCCGCACAAGCACCCATGCCTACACTCGCGCCTGCACCCGCCCTTGCACCTCGCCCATGTGCCGAGCCCATGCGTCCAGTGCATGCAACTCGTGCATAAGACGAGCGCACGAGCACAAGAACAGTACATAAAGTGCCATATGCCGATGCTGACGTGTTAAGTACAAAGTGTGCCAATAAAGTGTCACATTGCATCCTTGAGCCCGAGTTCGAGTCCGAGTCCGAGACGCTAAGCCCCTTTGGAGATTAGCTCCATAGGAAATAACCCCATATGCATGACAAAAAGAATAAATGCTTCTTTGTGGAGTTAGCCTTCTTTCTACTAGAAAAATAATCCCACGTGGCACCCATGTTCCTCTCCACGCCTCATGTGCATCTCTCAACACAAGCAATGCTTTATATAGAGATACAATCCATTTGGTGTGAGCAATATGGGACTATCTTTCTAGTCACCAAGGCAAAATACCAACATTCTTCCACATATCTTTATATATATGGATTGAGCGTTCTCTATAGTGACTGTCCATCATGCATTAAGATAGATATCGCTATGACTTGAATCTTTTCGCATGGGTTAAATAACAGCATGATACAAGAATGGACTAGGCCTTGAATTTTGCACCATAACTTGAATTCTTTCCACTCACATAATGACATCAACTGTGCTTCTGGCTGCACATTAAAGGCCTTGTACCAGCATAGTTTTGGTGTATGTATCTTGGATATCTACAAGATTTCTCTCAAGAGACGACCTACATCTCTATCCGTACACTCGAGGTAAGTTCTTTTAAAGAGTCTTGGCATAAAGCCTTTCACTTCCTTATGGTGCTACGCCGCTAGGACATAGCCCAAAGCCGAGTCAATACCTTATGTAGTGTCATACCACTGTAGCATGAGGTCCAGCCTCTTTGTAGTGCCAAACTACCCAGCATGAAGCCTTTTGCTTCCTTATGTTATTACGTCGATGTGACATGGCTCGTGAAGTCGAGACTTTACCCTTTTTAGGTACCTCATGTGGTGTCACACCACTGTAACATGAGGCCCAGCCTCTTTGTAGTGTTGTCTACCATTCTTTATTCAACAGCATTAGGCCCACTTGCCTATGCACGGTGTTATGTCGCTGTGACTTGGCCCGAAGCCGAGACTTTACCCTAACTAGGTATCTCATGTGGAGTCACTCCACTATAGCATGGAGTACTACCTCCTTTGTAGTGTTGTGCTATTCATATTTTCTGTAAAGCATGTAGGACATCCCAAATGCCCGAGAACTTATTAAGGCTTCCAAGCCATCCTCTCACAAGACTTTGTTCCATACAAAGAAAAAACAGTAGACGATAGTGGTTCTGGGTTCATAACCCTATAGTATTCTAAAAGGAATGGCCACTTATAGTGGTTCTGGGTCCGAAATCCCATAATATCCTAAAGTATTGCCCACTAACCTTGGTTATAGGTCCGTGACCCCGTAATATCTAAGGGATTGCCCACTAACAATGGTTCTGGGTCCGAGATCCCGTAATATTCAAAGTATTGCCCACTACACCTGATATTCTTTCAGTCAATGATCCTTCTTTGAACTAAAATCTAGATGCCTAATAGATTTTTCTTTGAACTAATAGCATAAAACTATATAGTAGAATTACAAAGATACAATATTATAGTATCTTCAATGAATCCTCTTTTAATAAGACCATTTACCGTCCTATGCCTTAGATACAGTCCTCTTCTTGTCATTGAAGAGGTCATTCAATATTATTACTGCAGTCGCCTAATTGTTACAATATATCGGTACCGTCGGTATTTGCGCACCAACCATTGGAAGATCATACAAGAGCTCCCGAAGCCATTCTACTTCATCCGCTATAGCCGCCAGTGCATAGAACTCGAATTCTATAGACGAGTGTGACAACATAGTCTGCTTCTTTGACTTCTACAATATAGTAGATCCACCCATGGAGAAGATATATCCTTTTGTAGACCTTTTATTCTCCACTTCTGAGTACCAGCTTGCATCACTGAAGTCTTCTACTACTTTTAGATCTCTGGAGTAGTGCAGTGCATACTTTTGAGTCCTCTTGAGGTATCTCATTACCCTCTTCACAACTTTCAAGTGCTCCATACATAGATTATTCGTGAACTAGCTCAGCATCCCCACAACGAAAGTTACGTCAGATCTTATGGCAGTAGTCGTATACATCAAACTCCCGATGAGGATTGAATACTCCAGTTGTCTGATGCTTTCCCTTGGATTTGGCTTCAGTTTCTTGTCACACCTATATGGCATATCGATCCCTGGAAGATCCTGATATCCATAGCATGTGAGCATCTTTTCAATGTAATAAGACTGAGACATTGATACTCCAGTTTTCGTCCAAATGATCTTTATCCCTGGGATAACATCAGCTTCTCCTAAGTCATTCATGCTGAACTTAGACGAGAGGAATTTCTTTATCTCAATGAATCTTGCTTGATCTGTACACAAGATCAGCATGTCATCCACGTACAAACAAACGACAACACCTCTTTCGTCAGCGAAGTTTGCGTACGCACACTTGTCCATCTCGCTGACCCTGTAGTTGTTTGATCTTATGACTTTATCAAACTTTTCATGCCACATCTTGGGAGCTTGCTTAAGACCATACAAAGATTTTACCAACTTGTAGACTTTGTCTTCGAGGCCCTTGACGAAGAATCCTTCTGGCTGTTGTATGTAAATCTCTTTGGTCAACTTACCATTCAGGAAAGCAGTTTTAACATCGATATGATGAATAACCAGCTTGTGAATTTCACTTAGCGCAATCAACATCCTGATGGTCGTTATTCGCGCTACTGGAGGATATGTGTCAAAATAATCGATCCTTTGCTTCTGAGAAAATTCCTTGGCTGCCAACCTAGCCTTGAACTTGTCAACAATTTGATCGCCCTTCATCTTCTTCTTGAAGATCCATTTACATCTGATTGGTTTTATACCCTTCAGGCAGATCGACCAACACCCACGTGTTATTAGAGGTTATTCAGTCATACTCATCATTAATAGCCTCCTTCCAGAATACAGCATCTCTGGTCTTCATCGCCTCATCATAGGTAAGATGATCTACTTCCACATGATAGGTGACAAAATCCCTTCCGAAGTCCTTTTGTCTCTTCACTCGCTTAGATACTGTTTCTGCGAGATCTAGTTCAATAGTTTTTTCTGCAACAACATCTTCTTAAACTACATCTTCGTTAGGAACTTGAGCCTTCAGTACACCCATACTTTTTTTAGAATATTTGCGAGAACAATGTTCTTGTATCTTATAAATTTACCTTCAAAGAATTCTGCATCGCGAGATTCGATGATATGATTTGATTCAATATCAAGGAGCCTCCGAGCATCACTCTTATCAACATAACCTAAGAATATAGTCTTCGTAATCCTTGTTCCCAGCTTCTGAAACTTTAATATCCGAAAGCTTCACATACACCAGACACCCGTACATTAGAATGACATTCAAGTTGGTTCTGACCTTGAACCAGAGTTCATAAGGAGTGACTTTCGAAGTTGCATGTGGCACTCTATTCAGAACGAAAGTAGATTCAGAACGAAAGTAGCCATAAGCACAGCTTCACCCCATAAGCAATTTAGAAGACCCATAGTCAACATCATTGAGTTTATTATCTCCGTTAACGTTATGTTCTTCCTTTCTGCAATATCATTTGATTGAGGTGAGTACGGAGTAGTCGTCTCGTTGACAATTTTATGTTCTCTGTAGAATAAGGCAAATTCATGAGACCTATACTCTCCACCTCGATCACTAGTGAGTCTCTTGAGTTGTTGTCCGGTTTGACGCTCAGCTTCACCCTTAAAGTCCTTAATTTTCTTAAACGCTTCATCTTTAGACTTGAGCAGATGAACGAACGCATACTTTCAGAAATTGTCGATGAAAGTAATAAAATACTTCATCCCGGCCTTTGTGAGAACTGTTTGAAGTCATAGATATCTGAGTGAACCAGCTCCAGAAGATTTATACATCGGTTTACCTATTGGAATGACTTTTTAGTGATCTTCGTCTACGTACAGACTTCACACTTCTCCAACTCCTTACCACCATACTTAGAGATAAGCCCTAGACTAGATATCTTGTTTATTCTTTAATAATAAACATATCCTAGTTTATTATGTCACAACTCAAGAGAAAAACCAGAAGAAGAACCTACATTTATTATCTTCATTGGAGTTACAAGTTGAAGTTTGAACATCCCTTCGGTATAAAAGGCCTTTTCGAAGTATGTTTCTTTATAAGACATAACGACCTGACCAGCATTGATGTCCATCCTCAAGCCTGCATGCATTGCAGAGCAGACTTTTCAAGACCAGGTTCTTGGCTATAGTGGGTACATGCTTCACACTCTGAAGCATTGGCGACTTTACTGAAGTCAGTTGCTGTACCACCATCCTGATACTAAGTACTTCAGCTTGTGTTTAGTTCGCCAACATAACCTTCTCAGAAATAGGTTTTTACGTGGTGAACTACTTTTTCTTTGAGCAAACATGGCACGATGCCCTAGTATCTATCCACCAGTCTATGTAAACACCAGTTGAGTCAACCTGCACAATCATAACAACAAAGTTAGCCTCACCTTGCTCTTTCTGTTTATGTTTTTTTTGCTGCCCCTTCTCCAGTAGCCTTTCTTGCCACAGTTGAAACAAGTCACAGGTTCTTTAGACTTGGACTTGAACTATGCCGACTTCACCTTCAGATGGTGAACGTCATTTTTCTTATGGTAGGGAACCTTCTGCTTCCCTTTAGAGTTTTCTTCTTGTACTATGTTAGCCTTGGCCATCTGCTTGGACAAGATGTCAACTTTGAGTTGAGCCCCCAACTCGTCTTCAACATGTATCCAGTGCAAGAGACGCTCAAGATCCACCTCCATCTTCTTGAGGTGCATATCCGCGATAAAGTTGCTCCACCCAGGTGGGAGCTTGACGACAATCCCTCTAACGATGAAGGCATCGACCAAGGGCATATACCGACATCCGCCAGTTTCTGACGTAACTTGATGAAGTCCTTGACTTTAGGTAGCATGGTCATATCATCCTCAAATCGTATCCTCCAGACATTTTTAGTCATGTAGATCTTATTTCAGTTTTTATCTACCTTGTAGAGAATCTCTACGGACTCCCAGACGTCCTTTGTATTAACCGTCTTGCTGTAAGACTCCGCCAGAGAGTCCTTTATAGAGTTCAAGATAAGCAACTTGCAGAGGTTGTTATCTCTCCTCGACTTTGACGGCAAAGCGGTGGCCTCAGCGACCCTCTGAGCATTTTCACTTTCTGGAATAAGGGCTCAGGATCTGTCAACATGTAGTCAAAGCTCACGAGTTGAAGATTAAGGTTGATATTTCCCTTCCAGACATTGTAATACTTTTCATCAAACTTCTCAAGTTTGTTAAAACTTGTGTCAAGAAGGTTTGTACGGTTGTTCTCTGTCAGATATAAATCCTGCTTTGAGATTGTTATTCCCAAAATAGATCTTAGATAGAAGAAATATTAGCAAACAGAGTGATTCTCCAAACGAATTTGGTCACACACTTTGTATATGAGGAACATTCGAGAATTGCTTCTCAAGAAGATCCTGAAGTCGTTGTCTCGAAGACGGAGGAAGAAGAGGATTCAACTTTGCTAGGGTGATGAAGATCACCGTTCCTCAAAGCAAGATTCGCCCTACTGCGATCTACTCCCAGGAACCAGCAAGTTCAAAGAACTTCTGGAACGCTCACAGTCACCTCCTGACTGAACTCACAGGACTCCTTGGACTCCAAATAACAGAGGCCTCTCAACTCTCTTCGTCTCTTATCTTCTGAGTAAGTCGTCACGTACTTATAGAGTTCGGCTGAAATCCTAACTCTAATCCTGGTCGTACACCGAAAGCAAAAAGATAGGAATGAATCATGGAAAGATTTAACTGAATCAAATTTAAATCCCACAAAAATTATATCTATAATTTGACTCAATCTTTCCAAAACTGTCCGAATCATTCAATCAATGCCAACTGCAGCCTATACGCACGGATGCACAGCAGCACGTACAACAAAGCAGCAGCACAGGCATGCAGACACACAGCAGCACGTGCAACAATATATGTAACTCCTCTTTCCGAATTTCAAATTTTTTTGTATTGGAAGAAATTTTTATATTCTCCCGCATTTCAAAAAAAAGAATAGTTTCTAGAATGATTTGAAAATCATTATTAATTAATAATTTTATTTTCTCGAGAAAAGTTTTATCAAAGTTCTAGGATATATAAAGATATATGCTTTACATTATCTAACACTCTTTATTATTAGTATAAATAAATTATTGATTTTGGTTTTTGAATTTATATGCTGCACTTGGTTTTAGAATATCTTTTAGTATCATCAAACGGTGATTCATTTATAAAAAGATTTGAGTTTATTTAAACTGTTGTTTTGGCAATCATTAATAGGTTGCGATTAGATCAAGTTGTGTTTAAAACATCATTTGATTTGGATTGGCTAAATATATATTAAATGTTATTAACAATAGCTAGTATTACTTTTATTATTAATTTTTGATTAATTGATAATTTATTGGACGTGATAATTATTTGATTTGAATCTTGAAAAGTTTTGGTTTTTAAATAATTTAAATATCATGAGTATTTTGGAAACAAATAAAAGATTTATCAAAGTATTTTTCAATAAAGTTTTTTTATTTATAAAGAAATATGTTTTAAATTGTTTAATAGTATAATTATATTTAAACTACTAGGAATATTATTTATTTGAATTTAGATTGACAATATTAAATGGTATTTGAATTATAGTAGTAAATCAATTATTTGATTTACAATTAAATGTATATGATTTAAATTGGTTGCTAATATCAAGTATATGCTTTAAATATTTTATGGTAATCATTTTACATGATCACGATTAGACCGATTTTAATTTAAATGTTATTCGGTTTAAACTAAAAGGGGAGGGTTTATCTACATAAATTCTAGTCCTTATCATATTAAGAATTCCTACTCCTATTTATGGAGACTATTCTACCAATAGCAATTTTCAAAACAAAGCCATCTTCCTTCCCCGTTCACTGCTAGCCCAAAATTGTGGCAACAACACAGTGCCGATCGCCCCGTTATCCAGGCGTCTATCTGACGTCTAACCGAAGTCGACCCCTTTGATCTCGTACAACCACCAAGAAAACTTTGGCCTGTTCCGTTGCCACAACCCAAGATCATACCACGACCACCATCCAGCCAATCATACACCATCATCAACATCAAACAATTTCATGTCCGAGTGTCCCTGTCCACCACCATCGTCGGGTCCGACCCCGAGTGTCCGTGTTCTCATTCTTTTTGTAACACCCAGTTTTCCAGATAAGGATAATTTTAAAATTTTGTAATTATAATTATTATTTATTGATTATTATTTTATATTATGATTTTTGGTGATTTTTAATCATTTTTAAACTATTTAAAATTATGACTTGTGATTTTGACATTTTACTATTGTTTGGTTTTAATTTCGAGGAATTTGTCACCTCCAGTTTTCAGGAACAAGGGTATTTTTGTCATTTTGTTTTTTAAAATATTTTTGAAATTTATTTTATTATTTATGATATTGTTTTGGGATTATTTGAGTCGGGTTCGAATTTCAGCTCAATCCGACTTGAAACGGGGACCCTGGGGTAGTGTTGACTTTAGTGGACCCACACATTAGTTAGCCATGGCCCACATGATAGAAATATTTTAGTTAGAGGTTAGACTAATTATTATGGATAAGGTTAGTGTGATTAGAGACTTTAGAATGACTAATTTAGCCCCAACCAATTAGCCCTTTCCTAATACTAATAGAATAGGTTAGTGGGGGCATTTTGGACCTTACCATAACAGGACAAATAGCCCCATATGGCCAGCCACTTTGGGAGAGGATAGGCTCAAGTTCATTTCATTATTCTCATCCACACTCTCTCTCTTGTTCTTCCCCAAATTTCTAGAGAGCAATCCCTAGCAATTTTTTTACCAAATCCTTCCATTTTGCCACCAAATCTTCTTCTTTCCTTCTCCATTCTAGCCAAGGAGGAAGCTACCCAAGTTTGGGAGGATTCGGAGCTCGTTCATTTCCTTTTGGAATCTCTACGTGTCGGTGTCGCTCCGGGAAGACTTTTCTTCGATTCGATCTACCGGAAGGTATAAATCCCTTCTCCTTTTCATTTTCTCATGCATATAGGTCTATTTTGAACCCATAGAAATGACCCCCATGGTTGTATCTCCATTTCGTGTCATTTCGTGTCCATTTGGAGGTCATAGGAGTGTCCTTTGTGTTGAGATTGTGTCCTAGTAGGAAAAGAACCCCTATTTTGGACACTTGTGTGCATATATATATATTTATTTGTGTGTGTGGTTAGATGGTTAGAGAGTGGATTGATCTTAGTTAGGATGGTTAGAATGAGTTTCATTTGGATACCTATGTTTGTATCCAAGTATCTTGGCCTATATGTGTTCTTTTGTCAAATCCGTCATAATTTTCATCCACATTTTTATTAACCAAAGCAACTTAGAAATGTCATAACTTTTAGCTTAGAACTCCGATTTATCTCCTATTTTTTTAAAAGAACCGTATCGAAGTTAGATTTCCAAATATATATTTTAATAAGCCAAATTCTTTCTGTAACTTTCTGTAGAATTATTTGAGTGTCAGCTGTACGAAAGACGAACGTGTTTCGGTATTTTCGCGATTTCGGGAGCTTCCGGACACGAAAATGCGATCCGTTTAAAGTTTCGGAAAGCTAACACGAAGAGCTACAACATAATTTAATCCTAGAATTTAATGAATGCCCAATTGGTACAGTATTGGTTTTAAGTAGAAGAGTGACTATACGATATATGCATTTTGTGTAACCTATGAGCCTATGTAGTATGGATATTAAATGAATATAGAGTATGTAATGTATGATATGTTAGATGAATAAAATGATATATATATATATTCTCTTTACATTAATGTATATATATGGTTGAATGCAAGCATGTAGGAATGCTATTAATATAATGCATATAAGCAATGCATGAATGAAAGAATGATATACAATGTATGCATGAAAGTATATAATGAATGCTAGATATGAATGCAAGATATATATGTAATGATAGATATGAATGCATAATGTATAAATATTGTAATGCAATATATAATGATAACATGTATGGTAATGTAGAGTATATGATGCAAGTATGAATGAATGGAGGAAATACATGTATATAGGTAATATAGAATGTAATATATGAAAGGAATGAATGATAATATATAACATGATATGTAAGGTAATGCAAGGTATGGAATATATGATGTGTGTATGTTTGTATGTCTCTATGTTAATGTATGAAATGATATGAATATACAATGTATGCATATGTATAAAACATGTAGGTAATGCATAGATGCATGAATGAAATGAATGTTTACAATATGTTAATATAAATACAAGTATCTAATATGCATGAATGTAAATATAATATAATACAAGTATACATGTATGTATCATGTAAATGTAATATACATGATATGTATGTATGCATGTATACAAGGTAAGTATGTATGTATGTATTTCTATAAACTGAGTTAACCTATAACCTTTTACACAAATGCATTCATACACCCTTTGACATCATGTATCCCATGTCACATACACCTACATATCACTAAATTTTAGAACATTAACACATATCCTTTCACACACATGCCAAACACACACATACTCACTTACTCTTTTACCTCTCTTTCTCTCTCTCTCTCTCTCTCTATATATATATATATATATATATATATATATATATATATATATATATATATGGCAACCCCTTTTGTGCCCTGGAAGATCAGGACAAAGATCCACTCACCAACGCGGCCGCAGAAGGTAGCAGCGATCTAAACAGGCCTATCAATGAGTCAGGAAGCAACGAATCCATTACCGCCCCAACAAAAAAAAATGCATCCAAGAAGAACAAAAACAAACAAAAGCAGATGACGGCAAGGACTACCAGGTCCGCCTCGAAGCACAACCAATCCCACCCCCTCTCTCCATCTGATGCTTAACATCAACTCCTGGAATGTCAGAGGGCTCGGAAACAAATCGACGATGAACAGAATTCTCAGTCTCAAGAAGATTCACCGTATTGACCTCTTAATCATTATCGAACCAAAAATCCCTCAAAAAGACTTAAAGCCACTCAACTCAAGTTAGGCTTCCCGCACGCCATCGCGGGCGGCAACGACATCTAGATTTTTCTGGCTCAAGAATTCCAATTCGGCACCATCCACGACTCTTCCCAGGCTCTTACTTACTGGGTTGAACACCCGGCTCTTAAGTCCCGATCCGTCATCTCCGCAGTTCATGGCAGTTGCGACACCCCTGAGCGTAGACAGCTCTGGGCAGACCTCTTGGGGATTCATCCGCAGGGCATGCCGTGGCTTTGCATCGGCGATTTCAACAAGGTTGCTTGTACCGAGGAGAAATCCGGTGGGCGCCCCCCCCCAAGCCAGCTATGGATGATTTCAACAACTTTACCTTTCACGGGAACCTCACCCCAATCCCCTTCATCGGTAGCACATTCACCTGGTGCAACATGCAAGAAGGCCACAGGCGACAGTACTCCCGACTTGACCGGGCGATGATCAACGACGGATGGTCCGACATGGGCCTGATCACCAACCTCTCCCATCTCAACTCCACCAAATCGGATCACTTCCCTCTTCTTGTCCAAGTCAAAAGCACCCACACCGGCAACAAGAAAGCTTTTCGCTTCCTTAACTTTTGGTGTCATCACCCGCAATTTTAAAACATCGTTGCTTCGATATGGAATTTCGTCTCGGACACTGATCCCATGACCCGGATGGCGTCTAAGCTCAAAGCCACTCGTAAAGCCCTATCTTCTTGGAGCAGAGAGGCTTACGGCGACATCTTCCAGGCCATTCGCGAGGCGGAGGACGATGTCACCCGTGCGGAGTCCTCTTTTGCCATCTCCAACTCCCCGAAGACCCATTCATCCCTAAACCTTGCCAGAGCTCTTCTTAAATCTAGGTTGAGAGTGGAGAATGAATTCTGGAAGCAAAAAGCCAGATTGACCTGGGACACCGACGGCGACCGCAATTCCAAGTTCTTTCATGCATGCGCTAAAGGCCGCATGAACAAATTAACATTACACCAGATTCTTGACGACAATGGCAACATTATTGATAACCTGGCCGGGATCCAGGTCGCAGCCGTGAACTTCTTCTCAAGTCTATTCACCAAGGAGCGGGTCGTTAGAGACGAGACGCTATTGTCGGTCATCCCCCCTCTCATTACCGATCTTGATAATAAGAATTTGCTAGCAACCATAAATGAGGCGGAGGTCAAAGCTGCGGTCTGGTCCATCAACGAGCAAAGTGCCCCGGGGCCTGACGGGTTCAACGGTGTCTTCTTCAGAGCTTGCTGGGACATCATTAAACATGACTTAGTTGAAGCCTCTATTGCCTTTCTCCAAGGGGCTAGATACCTAACTCAATCTCCTGCGCCAACATCAACCTTATCCCCAAAAAAGATAATCCGGAAACCTTCAAAGACTTTCGTCCGATCAGCCTCTGCACTTTCACCAACAAGATCATATCTAAGATCATTGCCAATCGGATGTCCGACCTTCTCCCCAAGATCATCTTCGAAGAGCAAAGCGGATTCGTCAAAGGCTGCAATATTACTGACAACATCCTTCTGGCGCAAGAGATGATCACGTGCATGAAGTTCCCGTCTAGGGGGGAACGTTGCCATCAAACTTGATATGGAAAAAGCATACGACCGTCTAGACTGGCAATTCATGATATGGGTGTTCATAGCCTTTGGCTTCTCTGAAACTTGGATTGACATCGTCTTCAGATCTATCAACAATGCGTGGTTCTCCACCATGATCAACGGTCAGGCGGCAGGTTTCTTTCGGTCTACTCGTGGGGTTAGACAAGGGGATCCGCTATCTTCCACTATCTTTATTATCGTGGCCGAAGCCCTCAGCAGAAACCTTAACTGCATGCCCAGTAAGGCCGGCTTCAATCACTTCCACACTACCACCGGACGCCCCCTCATCACCCACCTGGCCTACACGGACGATATCCTCATCTTCTCCTCTGGAGACTGTGGTTCGATTGAGGTAGTCTTGAGTACGATCGCCAGTTACACCAACAGCTCGGGTCAGCGTGTCAATAATAACAAGAGCGTTATCTACACTCATCACAAAGCAGACAGAACCCACTCCTCCCTGCTCTCCAACAAGACCTCTTTCAGAACGGCCTACCCACCTTTCATCTACCTCGGTTGCCCGATGGTATACGGCAGGGCCAACGCCGGCATATATGACCACCTTGCTGACAAGATCCGCAAACTAATCTCTGGATGGCACAACGCAACCTTATCCCCTGAAGGTAAAATGATCCTCATCAAACACGTTTTATCGTCCATCCCGATGTACACCCTGGTCGTCTGCTCCCCTCCTAAGAAGGTGCTTCACTCTCTTGAATCTCTCTTCGCCAAGTTCTTCTGGGGACAGAGCGATGGCAATGACAAACATCACTGGGCCGGTTGGGAGTCGATGGCCAAACCCACTGGAGAGGGTGGTCTGGGCTTCTGCAGACTCGCCCACATCGTGGATGCATGCTCCTTAAAGCTATGGTGGAAGTTGTGCACCGAGACCTCCCTATGGACGAAGTTCATGAGAGCTAGATATGCTAGATTCTCCCTCCTGTCGAAGGCGAACACTAACAACAGATCATCGTCATCTTGGCGTCGCATCACTCGGGGACGCACCACCGCTGAACCTCTGATCTGCCTGCAATTGGGGGACGGCTCCTCCCTGGCCTGTCGGGAGCGGTGGTTAGGAGCCAAAATCATTCAGCCCAACACTCTTACGCCTCAGGGGTGCACCATTAGAGACCTTTAGGAGGACACTTCCGGTTAGAATTGGAGGATGGTCAGAGATTGGCTTGGGCAGCCGGCGGCCAACTGTCTTCTTGCTGCGAATTTGCGGATTTCTGACACGTCCGACACTTGGAGATGGACCCCCAACCCCGGTGGGACTTTCAGTTTGGCGTCCACCAGACGTATTGTTAGAGGGGGCGGGGTGCCGAACATGGTCTACGCCAATTATTGGCAGGCATGCATCCCCATCAAATGGTCCATCCTCATCTGGCGCGCTCTTCATCGCAAGATACCGACGGACGACATCATCGGATCATTGGGATTCAGCCTCGCCTCTAAATGCCACTGCTGCGAGGAGCACAACTTGGAATCCGCCGAACACGTCTTTCTTTCGGGGGAGCTGGCCGCAGGCACTTGGTCCAAGCTTCATCACAGGCTTCGCATGGATCAACCAATCAGGGGCTTCTACGATCTCTTGGCCTCCTTGTCCCATTCCTACGGGCATCAGATCGTAGCAGCCGCTGGCATTTGGGTGCTCTGGAAGAATAGGAACAAATTCTGTTATGAAGGGCGCCAACTTCCACCTCCTCAGCTTTACAATGAAATCATCAGACAATATTCCAAGGTGAGGAGGCGTTGCTCTCACGTCTCCAGTCTGTTCTTGGAGACCTTGGCCTAGGTTGGTGCTTCCCCCCTTCTTTCTTTTTGTGCGCGTGTGTTCCGCGCCTTCTGTTTTCTGGTCGCGTTTGTGCGCTTACTTGTATAGGCTTCGGCATTTTACGCCTATATTTTCAATAAAAGTCTTATTTCCAAATATATAGATATATATATATTTTTTTCTTCTTTCCAAATATATATATATATATATATATATATATATATATATATATATATAATATATATATATATATATATATAATATATATATATATATAGCTTTCCTATATATATCTATGTATATGAATATGTGAATGTGAATAACATATATACATTATATGACTAAGTTTGTGTGCCTTGTTAGCTTATGGTTTAGTTTTGTGCTTGGTTTAGCAAGTGACTTAGGCTATGAGTTAGTAGCTATCTTGGATACTTGATTTGCATATACTTAGTTTGTTTAGACCTAGAATAACTTGTTTGACCTAATTTAGACTTGTTAGACCTAGTTTGACCATAGTTGACCTAAGTTTGACTTTCAGGGTTGACAAGTTGACCAAGAGTTGACCAAGAGTTGACTTTGGTCTAGATTGACCTAGAATCATGTAGAATGTATAGTAGAACTTCATATTTTCATTTTGGACTTGTTGTGACTTGTGCTGTTCCGATTAGGAGCCAGACGCCTCTCATCGGACAGTATATTTACTTTGGACATTCAGACATCAGGCGAGTACATTCTCTGATAGTTCTCTCATTTATTTGTCAATTAGTGTACTTCAGTTCTAGTTAGTTGTATGTGATTCTCTGTTACAACACGTATGGATATTTCTGGATTCATGTATGCGACACACATGCCATATTGTCTGGCCTCTATTACTGGTATCATTATGTTTTGCTTCTATTACTGGAATCACCTACTGGAATCACCCTGGAATCACTTGCTGGTATCATCACATTTGGCTGGACTCATCTCGATTCTCGTGTCATATTTTGGATTCACTTGTACTTGCTGGGAGGGGAAATACTTGAGTAAGACATGTAGACATACCCCAATTCTGGAATCACCTCACATGCTGGAATCTATTGGAATGATAGCCATCTCACACCCGGCCGAGTGTGTGATGTGCCGGATTACCTATAGCCGTTTATATGTCGATCTCGGTATTTTAAAATATACTATTAGAGTATAGTCTGGACTCACCCTGGAATCTTTGATCACTGACTGGAATCATCTCATATCGGACTCATCTTGTACTGGAATCATCTGGTATCAGATTCATGTTGTCTGAATTTACGTTGGTCTTACACTTGTTTACATTTACTGTCTGGACTTATATCATGTTACCCTGGTTCAGCTAGTTTCTATTTACAATCTTTATTGCCATGATTCTCCTCTTGTTTAGTTACTTACTTTTCTTGCACTATATCTGTCTTTCTTACCATCACCTGAACATAAACTGCCATGTTCATCAATACAACTGTCTATAACTGCTTTATAGTTCTCTGTCATTTACTTGGGTTTTCTAGATGAGATTGTGCTCGTTCCTGTCCTGACTGGACCTGTTGATAAATTTTACAGATAGCCTGGAGGTTGCCTGCTAGCCTAGAGGAGACACAGTAGAGGTTGTATAGTTAGTTATTTCAGTTGTATTGAGTTGTATTTATTCTATGGATTACTGTATTGAGCTTTGAGATGTTTTCTGGGTTTGTGTATCTAGACACTTAGACTTCTATCTGCTGTATCTTTTTTGGATTTCATGTTTTATCTATCTTTTATCTTACTCTACCTTAGTTGTGATTGAGACTGTATCTGCTATGTCACCTCCATTCGGAGAGTATATACTGTACAGGTACCTTTATATGGTTAGATGTTTGACCTAGGACAGCATTCTACTACCGACACTGCGGCGTAGGCTGGACGTACCCACGTCTTGTGCCCTTACTCTAGGGTGCGGGTCGTGACACGTTTCCTTCATCCTTGTGTCCAGACCAATACATCGACCAATACATCACGGCAGAAAACCCTAACCTTCCTCCGTCTCGGCCATTCGTTGATGACACCGTCGTACTTTTCATGTTCCACAGCATCTTCCGCAACATCTCGTCCACCACCACCTATGCCTTCCGGCCACCGTAGCCCAAATTCTCCATCACCACCGCCTTCATAGCCATCATCACCACCTGTGCCATCTTCCTCGCGTTGCCTTCACATCGACGTCCCACGTCGAGACCTCCACCGTGGACTGCCGTCGTCGAGCCCTCTTCTCCGCTTGTGTGCTTGTCTTCCGGCGGACACCACCATGATCTCGAGTCTGCCCCGCTACTCGGTGTCGTGATCACCCCCACGAAACACCTATAGACGATCGCGCCGTGTTCCCACGGGCGCCGTCAACAACTCTCCGAGCCGCCAGATCTGACGCCGACCCAAGACCGCCGACGCCGACCCAAGACCGCCGGCGCTCAGCATGTCGCGACCCGCACCCATTTTTTTAACGGATACGAGACGTGTCCAAGCCAGCCTACACCACAGTGTTGGCGGTAGAACGCTGTCACGGCCATGAAAATCAAAATCACAAATAATGCTCATTCACATCATTAATTTAACTTACAATGATCATAAGTTTTACATTTATAAAAATATAAACTTGTACAAATAAATGAATGACTACAACTCAAATATCTAGCTAGTATCTAGGCTTTTGTCTGTAAGTATTTCCGTCACTCCCCAAGCTAAGTGAAACCACGGCTAACCTGAAAATGTTGGTTTCTAGTCAGGAATGGAGCGAGCACAATTCACTGAATGCAATTTCAAATAAAGAAAATGACTATAAACAAAGGTTAGACATCAATTACATGTTTTTGAAAATAAACAGGAAATATGGAAAACCAATAGCAAATAAATAGACACAAAATACTTTTCCCAACTGTTAGAAGTACCTTTGATATGTGATCAGTCTGGGGTACTACACCGCACGGTCTACGAGATCTACTTGCATGAAAAATAAACACGGTCTACGAGATCTACTTGCAGAAATTAAACAATATCTACGAGATATACTGCATAAAAATAAACAATGCCTACGAGATCTATTGCATAAAAATAAATACGGTCTACGAGATCTACTGCATGAAAATAAACAATGTCTACGAGATCTACTGCATAAAAATAAACACGGTCTACGGTCGGATCACACATCCTTGGTTCTTCTCATTTCCGACTCAACAATTTATAATAGAATATAAAATCACATAACCAATGGCCAATCAATAAAATATAGTGAAGTTCAATATCGAAAATAGACAATAAACTGTACTCGCCTGTGGTCCTCTGCTGGTGAAACAGACAATCTGAACCACTCAATGTGTCACAATAGTCAAAACCCATACAACAGTCCCTGGAAGCTGAAATAAATATTACCAATATCTTAGAATAGTTAAATTAGTTAGGATTGCCTGTCCTTAAGTCCAATTCTGGACACAGGGGCAAAACGGTAATTTTGGGTCAAAATGGTGTCTGTCGTTGGACCCGCTTTGCACCGAAAATGTGCCAGGGTCAATGGTCTCTAAAGTCATCAAACTACATGTCTACGGATCCATTTTTTCGATACGAACCCAACCATATGTCCTAAGTTGGATTCCGACAAGCCGTGCACAAAATCGCCCGTTGAGTTGGACCGTGGGGCCCACAAAACGACGATCCAATCAACTGTCTCAGAATCGGACCAAACTTGACGTACAGACCAAAAAATGATACGGTCCTGTTGGCATAAGTTTCATCTCGATCTGACGAGCATGCACAAAGTAATTGAGAGATTTACACAGAGACCGATACGGTGAATTTCGACGGATACGCATCAAATTCGTCGCGCACACGCGCGACCAATTTGAATTCCGTCAAAGCCCACACGACCTCGAAGCCGTTACGCACCCTTTGATGTTTACGGTGCGCGACCAA